>JAXFYN010000017.1:4997205-5362205 GCA_036172215.1 Camellia granthamiana | reverse complement strand
TGGGCCAGGCTTTGCCATGCCATGTTACTAGCTGAGGCTGTGCCATGGCTTGCTGCTGGCCTTGGCCTTGGCATGGCATGCCGCTGGCCTTGGCTTGGCATGCTGCTGGCCTTGTCCTTGGCATGGCATGCTGCTGGCCTTGGCCTTGGCATGGCATACTGCAGGCCTTGGCGTTGGCACGGCAAGCTGTTGGCCTTGGCCTTGGCCTTCCGAGGGGCATGCTTCCGAGGCAACTTCTGAGGGACATACTTCCGAGGCAACTTCCGAGGGCATGCTGCTGGCCAAGGCCGTGGCATTGCATGCTTGCCAAGGCCGGGGCATGGCGTGCTGCTGGCCAAGGCCGTGGCATGGCATGCTGCTGGCCAAGGCTATGGCATGGCTCTGCTGCTGGCCTTGGCTTGGCCTTGGCATGGCATGCTGCTAGCCTTGGCCTTTGGCCTTGGCGTGGCATGCTGTTGGCCTTGGCCTGGCATGCGGTTGGCCTTGGGCTTGGCGTTGGCATGGCATGCTGCTGGCCTTGGCCTTGGCATGGCCTTCTAAGGGCCATGCTTCCGAGGCAACTTCCGAGGGACATACTTCCGAGGCAACTTCTGAGGGGCATGCTGCTGGCCAAGGCCGTGGCATGACATGCTTGCCAAGGCCGGGGCATGGCATGCTGCTGGCCGAGGCTTTGGCATGCCATGTTGCTGGCCAAGGCTGTGGCATGGCTTGCTGCTGGCCTTGGCCTTGGCATGGCATGCTGCTGGCCTTGGCCTGGTATGCGGCTGGCCCTGGCCTATGCGTTGGCATGGCATGCTGCTGGCCTTGGCCTTGGCATGGCCTTCCGAGGGCCATGCTTCCGAGGCAACTTCCGAGGGACATGCTTCCGAGGCAACTTCTGAGGGGCATGCTGCTGGGCCAAGGCCTTGGCATGGCATGCTGCTGGCCAAGGCCGTGGCATGACATGCTTGCCATAGCCGGGGCATGGCATGCTGCTGGCCAAGGCTTTGGCATGCCATGTTGCTGGCCAAGGCTGTGCATGGCATGCGAGCCAAGGCTTTTTCATGGCGTGCCGTTAGCGAAGGCCCTGGCATGACGAGGTGCACAATAATGCTCTTAGATCTTCCCATGGTTTCTCATAAGGTGACATAATTATCCCACAATAATAGAATAACATTATTAACAATAAACAGAAGGTATATGCTCCATTATATTAATAAGAGTGGGAGCCATTCACATCATAACGTGAGTCACATAATTGTGTTATTGACATTCAATCTTTCTCCGGATTATTTAACATAATTCCACAATGGTCCTCATATAGCATACACCCTTGGTGTTTCCATAATTTCACAAAATATTTCTTACGTAGCATACATAACATACATGTCAACATAATTCTTACGACGAAGATCATAACGTCAATAACAATAATCATTAACGGTTAAAGATCCATCGAAATACTACTACTCACAGTGTTTCGGGTGCTTGGTCCGCCCCTGTAGCTGACCCTATACAATTCACATAATTCAAACATAATTTATCATGGTATATTCAAGTCAATATTAGTTAACATAATATAATCCAACAAGGTCAACACCACTTAGTTTATTAACACCATTCGCAATTCAACATAATGCAACATAAATCCTTGAATCATATTCCAACATTCTAAAACCAAGTTCATATCATCTATATCATTAATAGGTTATTTCCCCAATTTTCCCTTCACATTACAACATGAATTATACAATTGTTTATACCATAGTTCATTCGCAAATTTTAAACATAATTTTCAAGTATCACCAAATTCCAATTAAACTTGCACATATGTAATTCAACCTACTAATTTCATGATTCTAGTTCCAATTTGGGCCAAATCATCAATTAACATCATTACCCAACCTAGGGTTTCAAGAAAACATTGAAATTCAAACAAAAATTCAAACTTATTAACCCATCACTTTTCATTCCAATTTTTCCATTGATTAAACACCTAGGATACATGGTCCATCATTTTAACCCATCAATTTAACTCTCAAGATTCCTTACCTCAAGAATTAAGCAAGCCTTGGTGAGATTCCTCCATAATTTCGGAATTCCAATCGGTTGCAAATGTTGATCTTCATGCCTTCTTCATTCCTTGGTGGAAAATCTTGATCAAAACATAGAGAAATGGTGAGGATTTGGGATCAAAACTCTAGGGTTTTCCAACCTAGGGAGAGAGGAGAGAAGAGGGGAAAAGGAAAGTGTGAGAAATGATCAAAAAAAATCTCTTTTTAAGCTGCTGTCCCGTAATTCCCGCTCGAGCGGAGAAATTCCCGCTCGAGCGGACCTGCTTTCAGCACGGATTTCGAAACTTTGAACAGGTATAACTCTCCCATCCGGACTCCGTTTTAGATCGTTCTTGTGTCCAAATTGAAGCCCCGGAAATAAGCTTTCCAATGGTTCTAACCTCGCATCCAAATTCAAAGTGTGGAAAAAGAAAAGGGCAAAAGAGTGACGACTGATCGTAGATGAATCATTCAAATTAAAGCTTTTGGTTTCTTCCTACTTTACCTTCATTGTACCACCTCAACCCATATTCCAAAATAACATAAGAAGGTTCTAAGTACACTAATAAAATGTCCAAAAATGAACCCATGCCTCAGAAACACAACTCAACCTGGAGACCCGCTCGAGCGCCCCACCTTGCGCTCGAGCGCTCAGACGAACAAAGACGTTCCGCTCGAGCGTCCACTTCTACGCTCGAGCGGGAATCTACAACCCTCAGAATCTCGGGCAGCCTGCAAAAATATACTGAGAGCCTCACAAGTCCGCTCGAGCGGCAACTCCTCCGCTCGAGCGGAGGGAGAAATTTCTGGGTCGTCACATCCTTCCCTCCTTAAAGAAATTCCGTCCTCGAAATTGGAGAAAACCAAATAGAAGGCAGTTCAACCATAAACAGAAATATACCCTGTAATGTTACAAAACTAGATCTGCACTTGGGATAGGAAAGGATCACAAATACTTTCGATCACATGCACGCATCAGAACTTCAACGGGCAAGGAGCAACACTAACCATTTATAATCCCAAAGTCCATAACAACTTCTCAATTAACAACTAAGCGGACCACGTCTAATAAATGTCCAAACCTCAATTTCAATTACTTTTCCTCAATAGTTCTAAACATTTCCATTAATATTCCCAATAACACCAAAGCTTCCTCTCATTATTCACAATCCTCGTATATTTCAATTTGTTGACCCAAAGGTCATGCCTTCCAAATACTATATCAACTTAAAGACATTCAGAAATGGGTTTATTCAAGTATTCGACCACACGTGACCCATAAGCTGTCATACTTGGTTCAACCTCTTTAGGTTCACAAACACATTCTAAATCAATGACTTTGGGGCTCTTTGCTTACTATCAGAATTAGACTTATCAGGTCAAGTCGGATTTCTAACAGACTCCAAATAACAACTCAACTCCCATATCAAGGAATTACATGTTCAAAGTAAATTATTAGCAAAATTAAATACAGATCAACTCTCACACAATTCCCAAATTACAGTATGGTATGACCATTTAAAATCCATGTTTGCTTGGGAGTTCTTAAAGTCAGTATCATGACATCAAGCACATAAGACATTTATCATAACAGTTGAATATGTTCAGAGACAGTATTTAGAAACTTACCAGACCTTTCAAAGATATCAGACAATGGAATATTTTCCCATAGCAGTAAGCTTATTTAAATTTTGTCAGAAAATCTGTCACATTTCATATTTCGAGCATTCAAATTTTCGTACAGTTTGGGGAATTTATCCAGAAAACTTATCATATCATAAACTTGTCGGAAATTCGTAACATTTTTGTCACTTCAGAAAACACTTATCATATCAAACATTTCGTAACCCGAACTATGAATTTCCTTAAACATTGAATAGCATAGTTATAGTTAGAATCATTTATGTCAAATCAATTCATCAGTTACAACAGTATCAAAACTAGCGTTATATACTTTGACTGAAGCACAAGGTACATAATAAGTTACTAGATGCATACAGACTTACATCACGGGAAAGATTTCTCGATCTCAAATTCTTAATGCTCCGAGGCAGGATTCTAATTCTTGCAGTAACTTATTAAATTACCACTCATTTAGATGTGATATCCAATTCGTTAATGATTCTTTCTTGTTTTGCGAGTGCTACATGGACAGACACATATCATAAGCGGGATTCCGCATGTCATTTGACTGTTTCTTATAAGAAGTCTCAATTATAGATTACAGGTTACACATAAACAGAACATATTACACTTTACAAATTTCAGATTGCAGATTGCAGATTACGGAAGTGAGAGTACAGAGTTCAGAGTACAGAATACAGATTCTCGCAATCACATCCTAAGTACACATAAACAATACTCATTAGACACCATCAATAATTCCCTAGCAGAAGTCATTAGTAATTTCCTTAGTTCACAAAATCATATTACTTGCATACTGTCTCAAGGTCAATAACCAATTTCCCAAACATAGCTCACAATGCACAACAGTGCGTTCACAGAAACATGAGATCCAATAATGAGTCTGATATTGGTTTACTTTCAGAACGGCCTTTCGGCCTATTTAAATCGTCAGCCAGGAGCAAATTCACAATTTTAAAAGGATCACTATATGCAGAATTCCTTCTTATGGCCGGTCATACTTAACACAACTTCAATTATTACATAAAACACATCTTATCAAAATATTCCAATACAGTAGCTTCTCAGAATTACGGATCTACACATTGTTACAGCAAGGGAAACAAAACAGGCCATAAGGTAACACGCATATAACATTTTCTTTAATCTTAGATATATCCGATACTTAAAATTTAATCAATTTACTCAAATAAGTGTAAAACATCACAATTATATCGCCATCATTTTCCACAGATAATGATTAACCGATCAAACCATTTATACATAAACTGACTTACCGATCAGTTCAAATTCTTACCACACCTCTGCAGTGCAACATTGTTAACTTGATCCCATCTGCATGTCTTGCTTTATTCACCAATCTATATAAGATAAACAGACATAGATTACAGTCCTCAGAAATAGCAGATACAACATATACATTAAACGTTGCCATCAATCTTTTCATATACTCTAAGAATGTTATGCATGACGCCTAAGTCTTGTTAGACATCCTAAAGCTCAATGGATTCTTGTGTGGGATGGCAACTCGTGCTCTGATACCACTTATCACGCCCCAAACTCGCCCCTAGAAGTTTGGGCATGACCACTTCAGAAACGGACACTTAACCTGTTATGTATAACATATGGGGCCTGAGTGGAAGCATAAATTTTATATAATAACATGCAAGGAAAGAGCTACATCCATTGAGCGACCACTATCATGCCAGGATCACAAATAGACAGATAATAATAGTTACATACACATATACAACCCCGCCCGTGTTTGGGCGTATAATAAAAAAAAACATTAGAAGTTACAACATATTATAGACAATCAAAATCTAAGCCAAAACTTCACCAAACGGGTAGGCTTCACCCAAATGCTTGGACACACAGAGGCTAACAATGGAAGACGAGCATTAAAAGTTGAGGCTGACCTCCAAACGCAGGACCTACGGAATCAGACAAAATACATAGTGAGGTAACCTCAGTGAATAATAGTACGTGAATAACTCAATGTTCAACTTGAATTATAATGTAAATCAGAGTTTATATAATATAAAAGACAGGTAGTTAATCTGATTCCGTACTAATGTCAGAACGGTCTTGTTGGTTCACAAATTCACAGACTGGTCCTTGGCTTGGTGGGTTCACATATTCACAATTAGCCTTTGGCTTTATAGATTCATAATTGAGATTCATAACTTCACAACTTGGCCCTTGGCCCTTTGAATTCATAGTTTCACACGTTGGCCCTCGGCCTCATAAGTTCACAAATTCACAAGTCGGCCCTCGGCCTCATAAGTTCACAAATTCACAAGTCGGCCCTCGGCCTCATAAGTTCACAAATTCACAAGTCGGCCCTCGGCCTCATAAGTTCACAAATTCACAAGTCGGCCCTTGACCTCATAAGTTCACAAATGGCTCTCGGCCTCATAGATTCATATTTCACAAATGGCTCTCAGCCTCATAGATTCATATTTCACAAATGGCTCTCGGCCTCATAAATTTCACATTTCACAAATGGCTCTCGGCCTCATAAATTTCACATTTCACAAATGGCTCTCGGCCTCATAGATTCATATTTCACAAATGGCTCTCGGCCTCATAAATTTCACATTGGCTTTAAGCTCAGTATACATATATATATGGACTCAAGAGGTGGCTCATACGGATTCTAGAGGTGGCTCCCACCAAAGTGTAGCACTTAGCTCCGTACAGCACTTTGCTCCATATCAGAAATATAATAGTTCATACAGAAGCACATAGTTCCTTCTAATTATTCACATGAGTTAACATAGTTATGTTGCGTTCAACAGAGTGCTAATAGCAACTATTCACAGATTGAACTTCATAATGCAGTCACATCCCATTTGTTTGTCATGAATTAATGCCACTAGTTCATAGATAACAGAATGTTATTACATATTAACGAGTCCAGAGATACGAAGATACCGTAGTCTCGTAATGCACTTACATTCCACTTGTCCTTCATAAATCCATACAACTGACTTACAGATAACAGTGTGTTAATATCCATTATCAACAATAAACAGAACGAGGTGCACAATAATGCTCTTAGATCTTCCCATGGTTTCTCATAAGGTGACATAATTATCCCACAATAATAGAATAACATTATTAACAATAAACAGAAGGTATATGCTCCATTATATTAATAAGAGTGGAGCCATTCACATCATAACGTGAGTCACATAATTGTGTTATTGACATTCAATTCTTTCTCCGGATTATTTAACATAATTCCACAATGGTCCTCATATAGCATACACCCTTGGTGTTTCCATAATTTCACAAATATTTCTTACGTAGCATACATAACATACATGTCAACATAATTCTTACGACGAAGATCATAACGTCAATAACAATAATCATTAACGGTTAAAGATCCATCGAAATACTACTACTCACAGTGTTCGGGTGCTTGGTCCGCCCCTGTAGCTGACCCTATACAATTCACATAATTCAAACATAATTTATCATGGTATATTCAAGTCAATATTAGTTAACATAATATAATCCAACAAGGTCAACACCACTTAGTTTATTAACACCATTCGCAATTCAACATAATGCAACATAAATCCTTGAATCATATTCCAACATTCTAAAACCAAGTTCATATCATCTATATCATTAATAGGTTATTTCCCCAATTTTCCCTTCACATTACAACATGAATTACAATGTTTATACCATAGTTCATTCGCAAATTTTAAACATAATTTTCAAGTATCACCAAATTCCAATTAAACTTGCACATATGTAATTCAACCTACTAATTTCATGATTCTAGTTCCAATTTGGGCCAAATCATCAATTAACATCATTACCCAACCTAGGGTTTCAAGAAAACATTGAAATTCAAACAAAAATTCAAACTTATTAACCCATCACTTTTCATTCCAATTTTTCCATTGATTAAACACCTAGGATACATGGTCCATCGTTTTAACCCATCAATTCAACTCTCAAGATTCCTTACCTCAAGAATTAAGCAAGCCTTGGTGAGATTCCTCCATAATTTCGGAATTCCAATCGGTTGCAAATGTTGATCTTCATGCCTTCTTCATTCCTTGGTGGAAAATCTTGATCAAAACATAGAGAAATGGTGAGGATTTGGGATCAAAACTCTAGGGTTTTCGAACCTAGGGAGAGAGGAGAGAAGAGGGGAAAAGGAAAGTGTGAGAAATGATCAAAAAAATCTCTTTTTAAGCTGCTGTCCCGTAATTCCCGCTCGAGCGGAGAAATTCCCGCTCGAGCGGACCTGCTTTCGGCACGGATTTCGAAACTTTGAACAGGTATAACTCTCCCATCCGGACTCCGTTTTAGGTCGTTCTTGTGTCCAAATTGAAGCCCCGGAAATAAGCTTTCCAATGGTTCTAACCTCACATCCAAATTCAAAGTGTGGAAAAAGAAAAGGGCAAAAGAGTGACGACTGATCGTAGATGAATCATTCAAATTAAAGCTTTTGGTTTCTTCCTACTTTACCTTCATTGTACCACCTCAACCCATATTCCAAAATAACATAAGAAGGTTCTAAGTACACTAATAAAATGTCCAAAAACGAACCCATGCCTCAGAAACACAACTCAACTTGGAGACCCGCTCGAGCGCCCCACCTTGCGCTCGAGCGCTCAGACGAACAAAGACGTCCGCTCGAGCGTCCACTTCTACGCTCGAGCGGGAATCTACAACCCTCAGAATCTCGGGCAGCCTGCAAAAATATACTGAGAGCCTCACAAGTCCGCTCGAGCGGCAACTCCTCCGCTCGAGCGGAGGGAGAAATTTCTGGGTCGTCACAGAAATGGTCCAAATAAAGCATGCTCATGACTTGGATACTCAAAGCTAACAAGCTAGATTGCGTGGTAGCTATACAAAACAATGTAAGCATGACCAAAACAATGAAAAATAGAGCTTAAGCATGCTACAACAAGCCTAAAAGCTTCATGGAGTTGAGCCAAAATCATGCTAAAAACACATGTTACAACATAATGCATGTTAAGGCCAAATCTTGGGATTACAAGACAAGTGTATAAAGCATACATGGCATGTCTAAACCAACTCAAAACAGAGGTATATCATGGAAAAACAAAGCCTAATACATACTGAAATAAGGCTAAAACAAGCTAAACACACATGCTACCACATAAGCCATTTATGCAAGCATTAGAGACAACAAGGAGAGGGGATAACCCTCTCCTATTTAGGACCTCAAAACCACCTCTCCACCACTGAAAATCCTTTAGATTTCAGTGGTAGAGAGGTCATGCAAAGACCAAAACAATGGCCAAAATGTATGGTCTAAAACAAGGACTAACAAGGCCTTCGAGGGGGGAGACAACCCCAAACCTCAAAGTAACCTTAAACAAAGTTCTAAAACACACAAAATCAAAACTTTTATCATTTATAGTCAAAGCTTAAAATAATAAGCAAAAATGGCTAAAAGCCTAAGCAAGAAAGGGATAACTAAAGTAAGGATGCTCGCCCTTGTAGACCTTCTTTAGGAACCAAGCTCCAGCACCTCCTTTGGTCAAAACCAGTCCAAGAACCCTAACAACAACCTTCTAAGGCCTCAACAATCCAAGGATGGTGTAATGCTAGGTGTTCTAGTGCAAAAGTAAGACAAAACTCACTTTAGGTCACCAAATAAGGCTTAAACAAGGAAGTATAGATACAAGGCTATCTCTATCCTCTCTAACCCTAATTCTCTGAACCTTGGAGGAGGGAGGAAAAGCTCTCTCCGTATAGAGGTTCAAATCCTCAAGCTTCTAAGAGAAGCTAAACAAGAGGCAAATCCCTCCATACACGTGTATGGAGGGGGTCAATTGTGCATGCCAGCTATTACAGCTAGCATAAAATATCTGCCAACAGCAAATGGAAAGGGGTCGGCTAGAAAATATGGCCGATTGGCCAGCATATATGGCTGATCGACCAAAAACAAAGCCGACCGGCCAACCCTGTTGGCCGATGGGAAGGAAACAGGGTCGGTGGCCTCAAGCCATGGCCGATGAGGTGTGAGGATGGCCAACATGCCATTCCCTGCCCTCATAAGCAAAAACATAAGTGTTTGGTCCACAACCAAGCACAAAACAGTCAAGTTGAGAGATCTTAAGGCAAGGCGCACGGCCGAGACCTCGGAGAACTCAAAACGAACACGAACATGGATGATCACCGAGTGTTCAAACGGTGATGTCCAAGTCTTGAGGACGGTCAAAAATGGGGTGTCTGCACAAAGCCTGAGTGGTAATTGATGAGATCCATTTTTAATAATGAATAAAATAAATAAATCATGGGATAGGTGGACCTTGAGCTTATGATCTTACAAATGGTGCTGGTGCCACATGAATTTTGTGATTTTTGGGGTCAAGATAATGGAATTCTTTATTGACCAGTGACTAGTGATGCCATCAGGTGACAATTTATTGTTATCATTAGAAAAATATTAGTCAAACTCTTATTGAGAGTATCTATCTGGTTGCTAATTCTCCTTGGTGCAAGGAATAATGGAGGTTAGTGGTGGTTGATGCTACTTCTAGTGCTGCAACCACAACTTTTACTAGGTATGTTGGTACTGTTTTATCCAGATGGAAACATAGTGATGAATCAACATATGCTTTTTTGTAATCAAATGCAATCAAGCTTGTGGGGACATAAGTGTTGCTATACCAGGTTATTCTCTTCTTTTCTTTTTTCCTTTTTTTTATATTCCTTATCTTTTCTTTTATTATTTTTGTGTTTTCGCGTGTAAGACTAGGACAATGCTTGATTTTTTAGGCAGTGTTTGGTAATATTATCAGCTTTCTATTTTATGTTCGAAAACATGTTTTTGCTTTTGTTTTTGTTTTGTAACAAAGAAGGAAAAAATATATATATTTGGAGATTCTAGAGAGGGTGGAGTGGGGTTATGTACATTGGAATGGATGAAAACTTTAGTAAAAACACTCTTCTTTCTTTTTTCCTTTTTTTCCACAAATTTTGAAAATTATTGCCATCTTTTTGGCAATGAAAACAACTATCAAATGTATTTTTCTTTATAGTTTTCTAAATTTGAAAATAAAAATGTGACCAATTTGGCCTAGTGTTTTAAAAGGTGCGCCTAAGCGAGCGCTTAGGCATGAGGCACACTCGAGGCTCCTCAGATAGCTTAAGGAGAGGCACAATAGGAAAGGCGCATTTGAGGCACGCGCTGTAGGCTTAGGCATGAGGCGCACGCCTCATGCGCTTCATTTAAATTTTTGCTCCATCCTTATTCTTTGTGTGTGTAACCATATCGAATTACATCCCCTATAATATAAAATGTAAACGCATGCTTTGAGCCCCAATTTTCATATAAAAAAAAGCTCTAGGCATTAAGTAAAAGCTCCGGGATTGCAAGATGGATATATGGCTTTAAGATTCCTTTCAATGTAGTAAATTACAATAGTTTCGGGCCAATGATTGAAGCTATCAGGTAATTTGGTCCCGATTTAAAATTAAAACCACTAAGGTATTATATGGTGTGAGTTCCTTATCCAAAACAAAGAAATGAATTTCATTAATAAATTGATAAAGAAAGATAAATAGTATAGGGCAAAGTAAGATTGAATGTTATTTTTGATAAATTTTTGAAACGTTGAAGGTTATTTCTCATGATTTTTGAAATTTTGAATGTCGTTCTATTTATTTATTTATTGAAATTTTAAAAATATTTTTTTTATGTTAAAAACTTCACCTACATTAATATTTTGGTTATCTTCAACAACTTGCACCTCGCTTCGGTGTGGCACGTGCCGCTCCTCGCCTTGCACCTCACGATTAAGCTCCAGAAGACTTTAGCGCCTCAATGTGCTTGGAGCTTTTTAAAACACTGATTTGGCCCTTAACTTCATTAAATATCTATGTTTTTTTGTTAGTTTCAATAATGTTTAAGATAGAGTAGCGCATACCTTTGTCATGATAGGAGTGAGGTAGATGTGTACAAATGAAAAAAAAAATTATGAAAGTTTTGATAATCAAATGAGATGGACAGTAAGTAGCAATTTTCTGATATGATGTTGGAGAATATAAAAATATCATTCTGTATGCATTTTTTCTTTATATACCATTACTATATTTCATATAAAAAAATTATACAGAAATGCTACAAGAATAATGTGGCAATGTCATGGTTGTAAATAAAAGCCATCTTTATGGGTGTATTGTTTCTTACAAATTTTCTATTTGTATATCATTACTCGTTTACATAAGGGGGTGCTTTTAACTTTCGCACTTTTTATCATAAAAAAGTTGCACCAAATAGGGCCTGGATTGTGTAAGTGTTCTGTGTATTTTTCTGTGATTATGTTCATGTAGATTTGTTGGAGGATTATTGGATGCATTGGCTTGAAGATAAGGAGCAACAATGTCCTATCCAGAGTTTGAGAGCCTTTCCATGGGAGATTAGCCCTCCTCTCTGTCAAACAATGGAGAGTAAAAAAACTTGCTAGAAAGTGTGATATTTTGTCACCTCCTTTTTGGGAATCCATCCACAGAGCTATGTGGAGTTTGGCATTTGATGTTTAAGATAGAGTAGTGCATACCTTTCTGACATGACAAGAGTGAGGTAGATGGGTCCAAAGGAAAAAAAAATTATGGAAGTTTTGCTAATCAAATGAGATGGACAGTAAGTAGCAATTTTCTGGATATGATGTTGGAGAATATAAAGATATCATTTTGTATGAATCTTTTTGTTTATATACCATTACTATATTTCATATAAAAAATTTATACAGAAATACTACAAGAATAATGTGGCAATGTCATGATTGTAAATAAAAGCCATCTTTATGGGTGTATTGTTTCTTACAAATTTTCTATTTGTATATCATTACTCGTTTACATATGTGCATTTATCATTAGGCTCATTTTGTGAAAGGAAACATGATCATGAAGGTTGTCACTTGTGATTAGCCATGTAAGTTTAATTGATATTTACATTTTCTTTTCGGAAAAGAAGACTAAAAAGAAAGTATCAATTACTTGTTTTTTTAAAAATTTTTTTTTTTTTTGAAAAATATATTATTATTGAACGAACTTTCATTCTAGCAGAGCGTGATCATAGGATAGTATAAAATATCAAGTTAATTTAGAGCAAACTAGAATACAACCCATCAAGTGATACATATAGCATTATTCAATCATTCTAGTTAGTTCAACATAGCCCAATACAAGGAAAAGGAAGAATGAAATTGTGAAGAAGAGATTCACAAGAAACATGAAGAGAATAGGAACAATTTGTCTCACCATAATCAATCAGAGAAATTACAAGTCAGAGTGATCGTGGTTGACGATGAAAAACGGAAGATTGACGATTTGAAGAAGGAGAAACCGAGGGCGAAAGAAAACCTAATCGGTGGTACGGAACATGAGTCGAAGGAGGAGAAGAATACTTCAGTGGTTTGACTAAAGTCGACCATAGAAAGGAGGGGGTTATGAGTGAGTTCTAGTGGAGTGGCAAAAAATGGCGGTGAATGGTATGGTTTGGGAGATGAAAATTCTAGTGGATCGATCAGCTGAAATTGGGAAGAAATTGAATGATCTTTCACTGAGTGGTGGGAAAGGAGGCAATGAGAGAGGAAGAAATGAGATGGGTTGGTGTGACTTTTGATGTCCATTATGGTCATTTTATTTTAATGTATAATTGTCATTAAACTAAAATTTCATTAAATGTGTGCACTGAGGTAAATAGGTGTGTGGAAATAGAATTTCCCATGGTAATCAGTTTAAGAGAGTTCATGAAAAAGAAAATGAAACAAGGTATAGATGTACCAAGTAGACAACTGAGAAAAGTTGAATTTGTTTGCTCTATTTTGAGTCAAAAATAGAATATTATTATGATGAGAAATGGAGCTAATCAACTTGTATACACCAATGGAGAGCCAAATATATGTATTTATAGAGCCAAAGGTTGGGGACTTTTTCTTTTTTTTTTTTTTTTTGGGACAAATTACAATGGTAATTCTTATTCTTTGGTAATTGTATTATTTTATTCTCTGTAATTTCGATTGGCTCGATTTTAATTCGAAATTTATGATTTTATCTCAATTTAATCTAATTAATTTCAATTTTTAGTATTTTTTTTTTTAAATTAAAAATGCGTACATAAGTCAAACTTTTGGTGACAGTTTTTTACTTTTAGTAGGTTTCCCATTTATTACAGCATCAACTTTTCTCAGTTGTCTACTTTTGGTTTCCCATTTAAATGGGTCAGGTCTAAATCAGGATCGCTATAACCTCCCCCCTTAAGGAATTTTGCCCCCGAAATTATCAATCAAACTTTAAAACCATGTTTAAACCAATTACAACAATGATAATCAATCAATTCCAATACCATGACTCATCCACCGGTTATTCATTCTTATCAACATGATAAACAAGTTCTCAATACTGAATATACAATTCACATTTCCAAAACATATACAATGTTTATATAAATTAACATAACAAAATTTTCAACACGTGCTCAAACATTAACAAATAGGTCCAAATACTTCTCACGGACTTCCAACTCACGTTCCCAAGTTGCCTCCTCAACTTCGTGATGTCGCCACAATACTTTAGCCAAGGGAATTGTCTTGCCTCGCAAGACTTAGTCTCGAGTATCCAAGATTTTCATCGGTCTCTCCTCATACGAGGCATCCTCGTCTACCTCTAACTTGGTTCAATCTAACATGTGCGATGGATCTGGCTCATACTTCCAAAGCATACAAATATGGAACATGGCATGAACCCCAAAAAGTTGTGGTGGCAAGGCCAAGCGATAAGCGACCTCTCCAATCCATTCTAGGATCTCAAAAGGCCCAATAAATCTAGGAGATAACTTCTCACTCTTCACAAACCTCATCAAACCCTATCTAGGTGATATCTTTAAGAAGACATGATCTCCTACCTCAAAAGACAAAGGTCTCCTCCTACAGTCGACAAAACTTTTCTGGCGACTCTGGGCCATGACCAGCCTCTTACAGATAAGTGCAACTTTCTCCATCATTTCTTGAACTAACTTTGGACCCAACATAGGTGCATCACCCACCTCGGCCCAACACACAAGAGATCTACACGGTCAACCATACAAGGCCTCAAACGGTGCCATGCTAATACTCGACTAGAAGCTATTATTATAGGCAAACTCTACTGAGGGCAAGTGCCTCTCCCACGACCCCTTAAAGTCAAGGACACAGCCTCAAAGTATATCCTCAAGGATCTGAATAATACGCTCGGACTGCCCATCAGTTTGAGGATGATATGCGGTGCTAAAGGTCAATCTCATGCCCAAGGCATTTTGTAGGCTCTGCCACAACTGAGCTGTAAAATGCGAATCTCTATCTGAAATGATAGTCATAGGGACCCCATGAAGTCGAACAATGTCCCTAATGTAAAGGTCAACCAGAAAATCTACCGAGTCATTCGTACGCATAGGTACAAAGTGCGCTGACTTAGTTAATCGGTCAACTACCAGCGAAATGGAATCATTACCCTATTGAGTCCTCAGAAGACCCATAACAAAATCCATCGTGACATGCTCCCACTTCCACTCGGCTATAGGCAAGGGTTGCAACAAACCTGTTGGCCTTTGATGCCGGTCTTCACTTGTTGACAAGTATGGCACTTCGACACAAACATGGCTATGCCCTTCATCATATCCTTCCACCAAAACTGGGTTAATTATCTACTGGCCAGGGGTACAGCCTGTGTTGCTAGCCAAGGCTACGGCTAGTGTTGCGGCCAGCTAGCTAAGGTTGCGCCCTGTGTGCGGCATGGGCGGCTACATTGGCTGCGATGTGTGTTGTTGCCTTGTTTGCGGTAAGTGCTACTGCCTTGGCTATGTCCTGGACTGCAACATGTGCTACTGCCTTTGCTATGGCCTGGGCTACTACCTTGGTTGTGGCTTGGCTTGCTACCTTGGCTTCGGCTTATGCTGCAGCCTAGCTACGGCCTGTGCTGTGGCCTGGGATGTCGTTCTAGCTGTGGCCTAGGTTACGGCCTGAGCTGTTGCCTTTGCGGCAGCATGTGCTACTGCTTGGTTACGGCCTTAGTTGTAGTATGTGCTACAGCTTGGGCTGCTGCCTTGTTTACGTCCTCGGTGATGGCCTGTGCTACTGCCTGGCAGCGGCCTTAGCTACGACCTAGGTTGTGGCCTAGGTTGTGACTTATGCTGTTGCCTGGCTGCAGCCTTGGCTATAGCTTGTTGTGGACTGCCCAGAACTCCGCTCCGCGCACGAGGGAGCAAATCATTTTTCTTAGCTACTACAGTTCGGACTCGTGTCATGGTTCTGAATCTAATCTCACAAAGTGCAATGTGAGACCGATAAATCACCAAAGAGGCCAAATCCGACAAATCGTTTTGGAAAATCGATTTTAATCAAAAAGCGCCAAACATGGACTGCTTTGCCAGATTTCAGAGTCGCCACCTAACTATTTTATTTTGGAAAACTTAGGAAACCCTGACTCATGCCTAAGGCCACGTGTCAGTCATCACCAAAGTTGCCTCGGCTCGGGAACTTGGGTACGAGAGGGGAAGGTCCTGAAATGAGCACCCTCGCTCGCCTGATCAAAGATCAGCCTCTACTAACATGGTATGTTGTTTTTGAAAACACATGTGTTCTTATTCCAGTTTATTAGTTAGCTTACTATGTGATGCGCACAGCATACAAGTGCAGACTCAATCACGCGGATTGGAACAAAACAACTCATGTTTGTTTTTTAAAGTGGTTTGAAGGTGCTACTCGCAAGTAGGCTAAGACATGGATTTTGCCACCCTCAAGTGGGCTTAGAAAACATGATTTTGCCACTCTCAAGTGGGCTTAAAACACACATTCATCGAGTTGTTCCAATCCAGGCAATTAAGCCTCCACCCACAGGCATTCAAGCAATTTAATCACTGAAGCAGTTAGCCTCATGGCAAGCATGCTATCATGGCAACACTTACAGACATGCAAGGATGCTAAAGCGTAAACACTCACAGTGTACTCTGAGCCAAAACAGAAGCTAGCTAGTAATCATGCATGATCCTAGCTATGTTAACAATGCCTAATGCAACACATGCAAAAATGCAACTAAGATAGGCTCGGCTATTCTAAGATGGCATATGAATGCGACAATTGATACATGTATTCAAAGAGGAATTGAAATACAATGCAGTTAGTATGATGCGCCGAGCCCGGTGCATGCAAGACAGATGAATGATGCACGCATGCAAGCATAAGGATGCTAATTGAAACATGCCCTAAAACTAACCATCAAAAGCTAGTAAATAAAAGGGAGAAAGAAATGGGGGTTAGAAGACATGCATCGCACACACGCACACTTATTACAACAGTTGTGCCCTCTCGATGGAGGGTTCGAATGAATCAACTAATTAGCTATGCTAAGCTAATTAATTACAAACCGAATTGAAACTAGCTATACTAAGCTAATTAGAATATTACTACACAGATTAAACTAATTAATTACAAAACAAGTAATTAACTACAACTAGCTAGTAAAGCGGTAAAAATGGCCTCGCGGGGAGGGGTGTATGCATGCTCGGTCGGCTTCGCTCGGAAATCCACTACCGTGCCTCATATTGCCTCTGTTTGCACTATTTTGTATCTCTGAAAATTGTTCCAACTTCCATAGTGCTTCTGACCCACCTTAGGAACAATCTGAGGGGTGGTCGGCTAAGAGGAAAGGCCATCAGCCAAGCATAATGACCATCGGCCAAATTTCAAGGCTATCGGCCAATTATTGATAGCCGATCCGCCAGTTCTTCTTGTAAACTTCTCCTTTTGCTGCAACAGAGCACTAACAGAGGCATGGCAGTGTATTTGCAAGAAAATGTGTGTGCAACCACACTCCTTATCATGTCTAAAGCTCAAAGGAGTGTAGGGGTCGGCTCTTGAGCCATCAATCACGCATCTTCATGCATGATGGCCAAAGAGGCCGAGTTGCACAAATCAATGTCGAATGAATGCACAAAAACACATAATGTGATACCCCTGTTCCGTAATATATTAATTGGTCCTTAATACGAATGTGATTATGTGCTTTGATATGATTTTGTGTACCATTACGTGAAAATATATGGTTTTGAATTTCTATCTGTTCACCGTAGGAATATCTGTTCGATTATTTGCTTTGGAAATTAAATTGAGGGCCTTATCGGCTACAGAACCTAAAATTGATTACACCATTGTGATTGGCATAATTTTTAGAGCCTACGGTGAAATTTAATTAGAAATTGATTCTGGTCAGATTAAACTGATTAAATTGATGAATTAGAGCTCTATTACATTATTATTATTATATTGTCCTTAGTGGGTTTTGTTGGAAAGGCTCTACACCCTCTATTCTCTCTTCTTTACTTCATTTGACTGATTTTGGGGACTCAAAATAGAGAAAGCTGGTAATAGAGAGAGAGAAGGAGAGAATTGTGTAATTTTTGGGCTCAAGCTTTGGAATTTGAGGATTAAGCTCAAGATTTGGCTAAAACTTGGGTGTATAAGGCTCCTAGGTGAGTAATCAACCCTTGAATCATGGGTTTTTGTTTGTCATTTATAAATTCAGCATTGAATAAGGATAAAGAGCATAAGTTAAGTTGGTTTTGTTGGAATTAAAACTTGATATATGCATGCATGTGAGAAATTGTTTTGAAATAGCATGTGTAAGCTTGAAATACATGATTCATGTAAAGTTTTGGTTGAAATTCATGTTTTAATCAACATTTGTGTTGTCTAAGTTGAGAATGTGACTAATTCATCACATGCATGTACAATTTATGAAGATATGAGCTTGAATGTATGAAATTGTTATGTTGGAGTTGAGTTTAGTGCCAATTTGAGCCATGCATATGATTATTTTGAGAAATTGAGCTCCCTAATGTCGTAAATTGGTATTAGTATCATGTTAGTATGTATATATGTGATATTTGAGCCATTGTATGCAAGGAATGTGGCTGGAATGGTAGAAGGAAGCTCAAGAGCACAATCTGGAATTTCTAGAATTTTGGTGTCCGCTCGAGCGGGGAAACCACTGCTCGAGCGTAAATTTCATGCTCCTAGCACTTTTGCAGAGTTGGATGTCCACTCGAGCGGGATATTTCACGCTCGAGCGGGGAGTTTTGTATACAGGCCTTCCGCTCGAGCGCTCTATTCCACGCTCGAGCGTATTTTTCATGCAACCAGTACTTTTGCAGGCCTCTTGGGTCCGCTCGAGCGGGGAAGTCCATGCTCGAGCGGGGACCCTATTTTCTGAAATTTTGTTCATGCGTTCTGCGTTTCGTTTTCCGTTCTCTTTCACTTACAAGCACTCTTAGGCATGTGTTAAGCATTGTAAATGAGTTAATGAGATAAGAATAAAGCCTAAAGAAGAATATGTGAATTAAAGAACGGATTGAACTGTTAGTGACCCCTTTTGTGTTCATGAAATGTGTAGGGCCAAGCTCTGGGGCAAATCCACAAGCCGATCACTGTGAGTAATATCGATATTCGAATGCTTGTGAATGTCCAATTGTTTATTCTCTTATAAGCTTTATGAGTTGCTAATTGGGATTGTGGACAAAAGTTTGACATGAATGAATGAATGGACCAAAGGTCGTTTTGATAAACATAAATGGACCAAAGGTCGTTTCGATAAACATAAATGGACCAAAGGTCGTTTTCATAGGATTGAATGGACCGAAGGTCGTTTTAATAGAAATGAACGGACCGAAGGTCATTTTGACATATATGAATGGACCAAAGGTCGTTTTGACTTATATGAATGGACCGAAGGTCGCTTTGACATGAACGAGTGGGCCGAAGGCCGTTTTGATAGGAATGAGTAGGCCGACGGCCGTTTTGACATGAATGAGTGGGCCGAAGGGCGTTTGACAAGAATGAACAGGCCGAAGGCCGTTTTGACATAAATGATTGGGCCGAAGGCCGTTTTGACATAAATGAGTGGGCCGAAGGCCGTTTTGACATGAATGGAAATCCGAATGGGCCAAAGGCCAGAATGTTGAAACTACAAGTCACTTGATTTGAAATTCGTATAATTATATATCTATTAACTAGAAATATGAATTGGGCCCAAGGCCGTTTGGAACCTGTTGTTCTACATTGTTACGTAACTTTTGTATTTGATATTATTCACTAGGCTATCGCTCACGCTCATTCATGTGTTTATAGGTGAGCCAAGAGAAGTCCAAACCCAGCCCCAGTGAAGTCTGCCATGAACAACACGAGTTTTGGAGAGTCAGCCTTATGTCTCACGCACGAGACCCATCCTTGCCATCTTGTTATGTATTTACGTTTTGTCTCGTCGGCAAGGACTTTGTGTATATTTATATATAGTCTGTTATGGGTTGGCTCAACTTAGATGATCCTGTCTGTAAAGAAGTTTTGCTACTGTACTTTTGATATGGGTTATTAACGTATATGAGTATGGTTTTGTTGATGTGCATATAAGCACGGCTCTGTGGACAAAGTTTCAAATTTTTGCTTCCGTTTGGCCCCTTTACTCTGATGAGTTATGTCTGTTTTAGTCTGAGGCCGTAGGTAATCACAGGATTACTGGCCGGTTATGTCCTTAACCCATAGGGGCGAGTTCGGGTCATGACAGAGTGGTATCAAAGCACGAGTTAATAACTCACACACTTGTCCAAAAAGAGCGATAAGCGTCTAGATAAGATCTAGGATGCATTCATGTGATAAAAATGAATTTGGAAGCATTGATTTATGCTTAAACGTTTTGATATGAACAATTATATGTGTAAGTTGTGAGCTACTTGCATTGCAAATTATCTGAATATATGTGTTTCTTAGTATATGCATACTTGTGTACCTTTTGTATAAAATATAATGCAAGTTTAATCAGATGGTGAGAACCAGAGGTGATGAGTTAGAGGAGTCCTCTACTGCCAGAATAGACAGAACGGAAAGATTGATCCAAGAAATGGCAGAAGCTTTGAGACAGCAACAGGAGTGGCAACAACAGTGGCAGCAACCACACCCGCCACCTCCACCTTCGGCACCACCCGTGCCAGATAATCAGAATGATGACCGGATTATAGCTCTCATCAAGGAATTCAAGAAAATGAAACCACCGCAATTTCACGGGGGATTAGATCTGTTGAAAGCCGAAGCATGGGTCCTCAGCATTGAGAAATTATTTGAAGTGTTCCCCTGTTCAGAGACTCAGAAAGTGCTCCTAGCCACTTTTATGCTAGAGGACGAAGAAAGAAGATGGTGGATGTTGATGCGAGAAAATCACAAAGATGTGGATTGGGTAAAGTTTCTAGAAATATTCTATGACAAGTACTTCCTGCAGTGTGTACGGGATATGAAAGTAGCAGAGTTCATGGAACTAAAGCAGGATGGCATGACAGTGGCTGAGTATGAGGCCAAGTTCACTGAATTGGCCAGGTTTGCACCACACGTGATTGACACCGATTATAAGAAGGCAAGACACTTTGAAGGTGGGCTCCGCAGTGACATCCTAGAGAGGGTGAATATTCTAAAGTTGGAAACCTACATTGGGGTGCTTGACAGGGCCATCATATCAGAGGCTAATATAGCTAGACAAGCCAAGCCAGTAACAGAATAGAAGGGTAACAAAAGGCAAGGCTTCTTTTCGAAGAAGAAATTTCTGAAAAAGCAAAACACGGGCTCCTCCACTACTTCAAATTCTTCCCGACACACAGCTCCCATGTGCAATATCTGTAGCAAAAGGCACCGTGGAGTCTGTTACCGTGCATCAGGAGCCTGTTTCAAGTGTGGAAAGCAAGGGCATATGGCCCTAGAGTGTAATCAGAATGGTGGAAAGATAGCAGCTAGTTCCACTGCATCAGTTCCAAAGCCGGGAAATACTTTGAGATCCGCTATTACCGGGGATACCGTGAGGCAGGGAAGAGTTTTTGCGCTTGTTCCGGGCGATACACGGAATGCCAATGCCGTTGTCTCAGGTACTATTTCAATATGTAATCAGGATGCCTTTGTATTAATTGATTCTAAATCAACACACTCATTTGTGACATATACATTTGCATCTAGACTGAAAAGACCCCTAGAGTTGTTGCCATATTTGTTGTGTGTGTCTGCTCCATCGGGGGAATCTGTGTTATGTGACTGTATCTATCGGTTTTGTGACATGCATATTGAGGATGCTACCTTATATGTAGATTTATTGCCCTTGAACTTTAGACATTTTGATGTAATTTTGGGCATGGATTGGTTGATCAAGTATTGTGCCACCATAGATTGTGTGACAAAAAGGGTTGTATTTAAACCACCCGAACAAAAAGAAATTGTGTTTGTGGGTAATGGGGTAGTGCCTCCACCTTATTTGATATCTGCAATGAAAGCATGTAAACTGATCAGGAAGGGGTGCCAAGGTTATCTGTGCTATGTGTTGACTGAACAATCTGTGAATGTTGAATTGAATGATATTCCTATTGTTAGAGACTTTCCAGATGTGTTTCCAAATGAATTACCAGGGGAATTGGTAGACAGGGAGATAGAGTTCACTATTGAAACGGTGCCAGGCACCCAACCCATTTCTAAAACTCCCTACAGAATGGCTACTGCCGAGATGAAAGAACTGAAAGAACAGTTGAAAGACCTGCTTGACAAGGGATTTATCTGGCCTAGTACTTCGCCTTGGGGTGCACCAGTGTTGTTTGTGAAAAAGAAGGATGGTACCTTGCGCCTGTGCATTGATTACCGGGAATTGAACAAGGTAACAATAAAGAACAAATATCCCTTACCCCGTATTAATGACTTATTTGACTAGTTGCAGGGCTCACAGGTGTTTTCTAAGATTGATTTGAGATCTGGGTATCATGAGCTAAAAGTTAAGGCAGAGGATGTTGAGAAAACCGCATTCAGAACGAGGTATGGTCATTTTGAGTTTCTTGTTATGCCGTTTGGAGTGACTAATGCTCCGGCAGCATTTATGGACTTAATGAATAGAATTTTTAAAACCTACCTTGATGAGTTTGTTGTAGTCTTCATCGATGATATTTTGATATACTCTAAAGATAGACTTGATCATGAACATCACTTGAGAACTGTTTTACAAATACTTCGGGAAAGGAAATTATTTGCTAAACTAAAGAAATGTGAGTTTTGGTTGGATGAAGTTGTTTTCTCAGGACATGTGATCAACAAGGAGGGAATTTCCGTAGACCCGCAGAAAATCGAGGCAATTGTGAATTGGCCTACACCAACAAGTGTGACAGAAGTCCGTAGCTTCATGGGCTTAGCTGGGTACTACAGGAGGTTTGTAAAGGATTTTTCAAAATTAGCAGTGCCTCTTACCCAATTGACACGTAAAGGGCAACCATTTGAGTGGAATGGAGAAAGAGAATCAGCCTTTCATGAATTGAAGACGAGATTGACTACTGCACCAATTTTGACATTACCTTCAGGTACGGAAAATTTTGTAATTTTCAGTGATGCATCTTATAAGGGTTTGGGTTGTGTGTTAATGCAGAACGGAAAGGTTATTGCTTACGCCTCTCGACCGTTGAGGCCACATGAGAAGAATTATCCAACACATGACCTAGAATTGGCCGCAGTCGTTTTTGCTTTGAAAATCTGGCGGCATTATTTGTATGGGGTAAAGTGTGAAGTCTACACAGATCACAAGAGCCTAAAATACTTCTTTACACAGAAAGAACTGAATATGCGACAGAGGAGATGGCTTGAACTGATCAAAGACTATGATCTTGAGATTCAGTACTACCCCGGGAAAGCCAATACAGTGGCTAATGCCTTGAGCAGAAAATCAACAGGGAGTATGGCTTGTTTGCTTACTGAACAAAGGGAGATTTTGCAAGACCTTGAGAAGTCTGAAATTGAAGTAGTAGTGGGTAAACAGGACGAGTTGATAGCCGCTATTACAGCTGAGCCGGCAATTGTTGATGAAATCAAGCAGAAACAAAAAGAGGATGAGTTCCTCAGAAAGGTGATTGATGAGTTTGAGGCAAGTCCAAAAGAAGAATTTAGCATTGGAAATGAAATGTTGAAATTCTGGAACCAAATATGTGTCCTTGATATCCCGGAACTAAAGAAGAGGGTCTTAGATGAAGCCCACAGATCCGTATTTGCTATGCATCCGAGTAACAATAAAATGTATCAGGATTTGAAACAAACCTATTGGTGGCCTAAAATGAAGAAAGAGATTGCAGAATATGTGTCCAAGTGCCTTCAGTGTCAGCAAGTTAAGGCTAAACATCAGAAACCAGGCGGTCTACTTCAACCTCTCCCTATTCCTAAATGGAAGTGGGAACATGTGACTATGGATTTCGTTGTTGGCCTACCTCAGACTTCTCGAGGTATGGATTCTGTTTGGGTTGTAGTTGATAGACTGACTAAATCTACACATTTTCTGCCTGTCAAAACTACATTTACTGCTTATAGATTGGCTACCATATACGTTGATGAGATTGTTCGTTTACACGGAGTTCCAGTGTCTATTGTATCGGATAGAGACCCAAAATTTGTATCTAGATTATGGAAAAGTTTGCAGGAAGCTATGGGAACAGAACTAAGGTTCAGTACTGCATTTCACCCACAGACAGACGGGCAATCAGAACGAACGATACAAACTTTGGAAGATATGCTTCGCATGTGTGCTTTGGATTTTCAGGGGAGTTGGGAAGATTATTTGCCACTTGCAGAGTTTGCTTATAATAATAGCTTCCACTCCAGCATCGGTATGGCACCATACGAGGCTTTGTATGGTAGAAGGTGTAGATCACCTATTTGTTGGACAGAGGTCGGGGATAGAGATTGACTTGGGCCAGAGATTGTGCAAGACACTTCTGAGAAAATCAAAACTATTCGTCAAAGGCTCAAAATAGCTCAGGACCAACAAAAGAATTATGCAGACGTTCGGAGAAGACCTCTTGAGTATGAGGTTGGTGACCATGTGTTCATCTGTGTTTGTCCGATGAAAGGCCAAGTCAGATTTGGGAAGAAGGGCAAGTAGTCGCCCCGTTACATTGGGCCGTTTCAGATTTTGGAGAGGCTTGGTCCAGTTGCTTATAGAGTTGCCTTGCCAGCAGGATTCGAGCAAATCCATAATGTGTTTCATATGTCGATGTTGAGGGGTTACCTCCGAGACCCGTTACATGTGATTGATTATCACCGGGTTGCTATTGATGAAAATATGGAATATGCTGAATGGCTGGAAAGAATTGTTGCCCGACAAGTGAAGGAATTGAGAAACAAATCCATCCCAATGCTGAAAGTGGAATGGAAGGAACACTATGGGACAGACGCTACATGGAAAAAAGAGGAGGAAATGCGTCTACACTAACCACATTTGTTTCTCGACGAAGGTAACTTACGTTTGGAGGACCAAACTTCCTAAAGGGGGGAAGACTGTGATACCTCTGTTCCGTAATATAATAATTGGTCCTTAATACGAATGTGATTATGTGTTTTGATATGATTTTGTGTACCATTACATGAAAATATGTGGTTTTGAATTTCTATCTGTTCACCGTAGGAATATCTGTTCGATTATTTGCTTTGGAAATTAAATTGAGGGCCTTATCGGCCACAGAACCCGAAATTGATTACGCCATTGTGATTGGCATAATTTTTAGAGCCTACGGTGAAATTTAATTAGAAATTGATTCTGGTCAGATTAAACTGATTAAATTGATGAATTAGAGCTCTATTCCATTATCATTATTATATTGTCCTTAGTGGGTTTTGTTGGAAAGGCTCTACACCCTCTATTCTCTCTTCTTTACTTCATTTGACTGATTTTGGGGACTCAAAATAGAGAGAGCCGGCAATAGAGAGAGAGAAGGAGAGAATTGTGTAATTTTTGGGCTCAAGCTTTGGAATTTGAGGATTAAGCTCAAGATTTGGCTAAAACTTGGGTATATAAGGCTCCTAGGTGAGTAATCAACCCTTGAATCATGGGTTTTTGTTTGTCATTTATAAATTCAGCATTGAATAAGGATAAAGAGCATAAGTTAAGTTGGATTTGTTGGAATTAAAACTTGATATATGCATGCATGTGAGAAATTGTTTTGAAATAGCATGTGTAAGCTTGAAATACATGATTCATGTAAAGTTTTGGTTGAAATTCATGTTTTAATCACCATTTGTGTTATCTAAGTTGAGAATGTGACTAATTCATCATATGCATGTACAATTTATGAAGATATGAGCTTGAATGTATGAAATTGTTATGTTGGAGTTGAGTTTAGTGCCAATTTGAGCCATGCATGTGATTATTTTGAGAAATCGAGCTCCCTAATGTCGTAAATTGGTATTGGTATCATGTTAGTATGTGTATATGTGATATTTGAGCCATTGTATGCAAGGAATGTGGCTGGAATGGAAAAAGGAAGCTCAAGAGCACAATCTGGAATTTCTAGAATTTTGGTGTCCGCTCGAGCGGGGAAACCACCGCTCGAGTGTAAATTTCATGCTCCCAGCACTTTTGCAGAGTTGGATGTCCGCTCGAGCGGGATATCTCACGCTCGAGCGAGGAGTTTTGTAGACAGGCCTTCCGCTCGAGCGCTCTATTCCACGCTCGAGCGTATTTTTCATGCAACTAGTACTTTTGCAGGCCTCTTGGGTCCGCTCGAGCGGGGAAGTCCACGCTCGAGCGGGGACCCTATTTTCTGAAATTTTGTTCATGCGTTCTGCGTTTCGTTTTTCGTTCTCTTTCACTTACAAGCACTCTTAGGCATGTGTTAAGCATTGTAAATGAGTCAATGAGATAAGAATAAACCCTAAAGAGGAATATGTGAATTAAAGAACGGATTGAACTGTTAGTGACCCCTTTTGTGTTCATGAAATGTGTAGGGTCAAGCTCCGGGGCAAATCCACAAGCCGATCACTGTGAGTAATATCGATATTCGAATGCTTGTGAATGTACAATCGTTTATTCCCTTATAAGTTTTATGAGTTGCTAATTGGGATTGTGGACAAAAGTCTGACATGAATGAATGAATGGACCGAAGGTCGTTTTGATAAACATAAATGGACCAAAGATCGTTTCGATAAACATAAATGGAGCAAAGGTCGTTTTGATAGGATTGAATGGACCGAAGGTCATTTTGATAGAAATGAATGGACCGAAGGTCATTTTGACATATATGAATGGACCAAAGGTCGTTTTGACTTATATGAATGGACCGAAGGTCGTTTTGACATGAACGAGTGGGCCGAAGGCTGTTTTGATAGGAATGAGCGGACCGAAGGCCGTTTTGACATGAATGAGTGGGCCGAAGGCCGTTTGACAAGAATGAACAGGCCGAAGGCCGTTTTGACATAAATGATCAGGCCGAAGGCCGTTTTGACATAAATGAGTGGGCCGAAGGCCGTTTTGACATGAATGGAAATCCGAATGGGCCAAAGGCCAGAATGTTGAAACTACAAGTCACTTGATTTGAAATTCGTATAATTATATATATGTTAAATAGAAATATGAATTGGGCCCAAGGCCGTTTGGAACCTGTTGTTCTACATTGTTATGTAACTTTTGTATTTGATATTATTCACTGGGCTATCGCTCACGCTCATTCATGTGTTTGTAGGTGAGCCAAGAGAAGTCCAAACCCGGCCCCAGTGAAGTCTGCCATGAACAACACGAGTTTTGGAGAGTCAGCCTTATGTCTCACGTACGAGACCCATCCTTGCCATTTTGTTATGTATTTATGTTTTGTCTCGTCAGCAAGGACTTTGTGTATATTTATATATAGTCTGTTAGAGCATCTCCAGCAAGGCTATTCAAAATAGCTATTCAAAATTTCACTTTATTAGTTTAGCTAGTCATTTTTTTAATATACACTCCAACAAGGCTATCTACTTTAGCTATCTTCTATTAAAATATTCTTATACTTTAACTACCTTTTTTCCAATCTAAAAAAAAAAACTAACTTCTTTCAAATTATTATTTTTTTCATTCTTCTAAATATAATTATATTTTTGTGAAAGTTATATTTTTCTACTTTGTATTTTTCAAATGGTCATATTTTTTCAACGGTCGTATTTTTGTAACGGTCATATTTTTACAACGGTCATATTTTTTCAACGGTCATATTTTTTGAAATTTTTACAACGGTCATATTTTTCCAACGGTCATATTTTTTGAAATTTTTACAACGGTCATATTTTTCCAAATTTTTACAACGGTCATATTTTTCCAACGGTCATATTTTTATACTCTTCCATTATAAATAAGACATTCCCTATCATTTGATCTTACCCTCAACTCAATTTTTTACTTCATCCAAACTTTCATATCTCTCTCTATGGCTTCCAATTCTCTTTATGATATGCTTGTAAATGACTCTGACTTCTCTGAATCTGATGATGATTTGGAGATGCTCAAAGCTGTTACTATGGATGAAGAACTACTAGATAGTGAGATAGGATCAAGCTCACGTCGTGGTTCTGTTCGAGGTCGTAAAGTCATTCATCGTGATCATATTCAAGGTCATGAAAGGCTTTTTCTCGACTATTTTGCTGAATCGCCTGTGTATCCTCCTGAGCTATTTCGAAGGAGGTTTCGGATGGAGCGTTCACTTTTTCTTCGAATTCAAGCTGCAGTAGAAGCGCACGATCCATACTTTCTCCAAAAAAGAAATTGTGCTGGAAAGCTTGGTTTGTCTTCTCTTCAGAAGATAACTGTTGCACTTAGGATGCTTGCTTATGGAGTAGCCGCTGATTTTATGGATGAATATGTGAGAATTGGAGAAAGCACTGCAATAGAAAGCTTAAAATATTTTGTTAAAGCAGTTGTTGATATTTTTTCTAATGAGTATTTGAGGTCACCAAACAGCAATGACATCGCTAAACTACTAGCGGTTGGTGAAAGTCGTGGATTTCCTGGAATGCTGGGGAGCATTGATTGTATGCATTGGAAATGGAAAAATTGTCCGACTGCGTTGAAAGGTATGTATACTGGTCACATTCATGAACCAACAATTATTTTGGAAGCTGTTGCATCATATGATCTTTGGATTTGGCATGCATTTTTTGGATTACCTGGGTCTCATAATGATATCAACGTGCTAGAAAGGTCTTTTGTATTTACCGAACTTGCTCAAGGGCGTGCTCCTGCAGTCAATTACACCATCAATGGTAATGAATATACAATGGGATACTATCTCGCAGATGGTATATATCCACAATGGTCAACATTTGTGAAAACAATTCCTTCTCCTCAAGGAAATAAGAAAAAACTTTTTGCTGCAGCTCAAGAGGCGACACGAAAAGATGTAGAACGTGCATTTGGAGTGCTTCAAGCACGATTTGCAATTGTGCGTCGACCGGCACGTTTTTGGAATACTAAAATGCTTAAATATATTATGAAGGCGTGCATAATTCTACATAATATG
This sequence comes from Camellia granthamiana, assembly GCA_036172215.1. NCBI lineage: Eukaryota > Viridiplantae > Streptophyta > Magnoliopsida > Ericales > Theaceae > Camellia > Camellia granthamiana. The sequence continues at coordinate 5,333,174 of JAXFYN010000017.1, read as the reverse complement.
ATCATTGAGGATGAGCGGGATGACAATGGAGTAAAAGACTTCAATTATGATCAAATCGATGACAGTCTCCATGTAACAGTGTTACATGAGAGAACTACTGAACTTATGGAATTCATTCAATGTCATCATAACATTAGAGACAGGCAAACACATTCTCATCTCCAATCGGACCTTGTCGAACACTTGTGGCAATTACACAGCGAGTTGTAAAAGTTTTGAATTTGAAGTTTCATTTTATGTAGTATGCTATTAGTTTTGAATGTAATCCGTATATGCTTTTAAGTTATGTGTAATTTTATAATTCTATATGCCTTTTAATTATATGGTTATCATTTTAATTCTATATGCCTTTTAATTATATGGTTTTCACTTTAATTATATGCCTTATATATATGTATAAATAAGTGATAACAATAGGCATGTCACCAAAATTGTCCACGAGACATTGTCCCAATCAACACCAAATGAATTTAAAAGGCATATATACAAATGGATTATTAGTTAGACCTGCATAATCATTTTACAAGATACTATTATAAAGCAACCAAAACAATACAATACAACCTGAAGAGTCAAACATTTATAACAATGTTGAAACAAGTGCCACTCATCTTTAAAAAGTCATGTGGTTACTCAGTTAGTCATACTTAATGTACTCTCTATCATTTTTTTTTATCTTTATTAGGGGAGGGTCCTTTAATCATTTTTCAAGTCTCAAGTGCCACTCATCTTCTCCATGTTTTCCCATTAGTTTTTACATTTGCAGTTTTAATGACAAGGGGGCAGTTTAGAATTGGTTGAAGTTCTGGTAAGAGGAAAAAAAAAAAATCATCCAACATCTTTTAACCTTCAGGTTTTCTATTTTCAAGAACATACAACATTATCTTCATTTTATTTCTTTAAAAGAAATATATGTCATATACTTAGATGCAGAACATTTTTAAAGTAATAGTGGTCATGGTTACAGAATAAATGTTTAACCATAAACAGAAAGAAGAACCTGCCAACTGATGAGTGGTAAGGTGCTAAACGATTTATTCCAGCTTTCGTCTTCAGAAAATCTTTACAAACTTCCATGTTGTCTTGATCATAATCTACCATTGCTATTGCATACAGAATAGTCCTACATGGAGAAGGGTTATTTAAGTTACTCAATTCATAATACACAGTACACCATATATAAGGACAAATGCAACACTTCATATTATCCAAAGGCTATCATTGAGAAGAATGCACCAAGCCTGACAAGAAGCTCCCAAAACTTAATAATAAATTCATCCAAATGCAACACTTCATATTATCAATAAGTATAACTGAATCTAGTAAGGTAACCAATTTGAAACCAACCTGAACCTCATATTCTGCATTCTGCAACAAGGCTATATCTATGCTTGTAACTTCAAATGTTTGTTCCACATTCAGCAGGGGGTTTGTACTGAAAAGTATTGAAAATGAGACTAAAAAACTACAGAATTGCCATAAACAACTTCTCAGTATATAAGTCTAATATTAGGAGTAGTTGAAGAAACATAAATAAGAAAAAAGCAACATTCATACTGACCAACACAACCAATGTAACCAACATTTCTAAATTATGAAACCAATAATTGTAATATTTTCTTACATGCCACATCAGATCGTATAACTTGCCATGAATAATAAACAAAAGTCATATGCTTGAAGAAAAAATGCTTAAACTGGTTTGATTTCGAAAGTTGCAAATTGCTTGACTTTCAGAATTGGCACAATTGGAGGATATGGACAAGTAATTTAAGGTTTTAACGGTTAAATTGAAAGCCGGTAGGAGAAGTGGTTAGTGTTAATTTTGGAAATGATCTGTTATTTATTTATTTATTTTTTAAGAATCAAGAGCAAAAGGGAAACTATCCCTCAACAAGAGAAGTCAAAATAAAGAACTCTCCTCATTCTCTAAATAACTTCCAGTCCTTTCACATTCTATTAACACAAAAATACATATAAAAGGGCCATCTCCAAAGCCTTATTGCATTTACCTCCAGGATGGTTGGTGTCCTGCCCTACACACTTACACATGCAACACCAATCCAAAAGCACTTTCCCCTCAACCACAACTTATCCAAGGTCAAATTGGCTCCTTAGCAGCTAAACCCCTTTCCTCTTGATGTTGTGTAGGACATCTTACCAAGAATATACCCCCAACAAACATCAGCAAAGCCAGGATTTTGGTTTAGGGTGGGACAATTTAAGATAAAGGCTTATAATTTTGCCTTAGGTTGGGGCAATATTAAGATGCTATCAGCCAATATTAAGAAGACTAATGAATAGCTAATGTAATTTTGCAATGTAAGAAGACACCAAATACATGTCAACAATGGCAGTTAAATCTTCTCCACTCTCCTACCAATTTTCTTCTGAACAATGCTCTATACAAACATACATAAATTTTGTATGAATTTCCACACCATAAGCCAATGCTTTTGGGGGTTCTTCCATTTCAAATCAAAACACCAACTACCATTATAATTATGGCTAATTGATAATAATTTCAGTAAATCACTGCCAAATTTATATATAAAAATTCTGCAACAAGTGTAACCATTTTCTATTTTTCTTTCAAGCTGGTTTCATCTCATCTCCAAGGCTTCTTCACTCTCTCTCAACAAACCAATTTATAAATTTAACCAAAGTCAATTTCTACTCTCTCTCAACAAACCAATTTATAAATTTAATTCAAGAATTTCCTAAGAAATTGTGTTCTATGTTATCCAAATCCGAAGAAACATCAAATACTAAACCCAATTATGTTCACTCACTTCATTTTAGTAGCCTAAGTTTCTTATAAGCATTTTATCAAACAGTTGACAGGCCATTGTTTGACTACCCATCAAAATTATACTAATAACAGAATGGCATTAATTTTGGGTCAAAGTTCAAATCAAGCAAAAAACAAAATGAACAAAATAAACAGAAATGAAAAATTTTACCACCAAAATCAAAGTTCAACAGCCAAAAACAAATAAAAAATTAAAAGGTGCATGAACAGTACCTCGCTTGTCCTGGCGAGGTACTGTAGCTCACAATCATCTTGGCGAGGCTTGGGCGAGTCTGCTGGAGCCATCGTTTTCCCTTCCAAGCTAGCTATAGTAACAAATATGGAGAAGTAGAGAGGCTTCTGGAGATGCTCTTATGGGTTGGCTCAGCTTAGATGATCCTGTCTGTAAAGAAGTTTTGCTACTGTACTTTTGATGTGGGTTATTAACATATATGAGTATGGTTTGTTGATGTGCATATAAGCACGGCTCTATGGACAAAGTTTCAAATTTTTGCTTCCGTTTGGCCCCTTGACTCTGACAAGTTATGTCTGTTTTGGTCTGAGGCCGTAGGTAATCACAGGATTACTGGCCAGTTATGTCCTTAACCCATAGGGGCGGATTCGGGTCATGACACATAAATGCCTTGACCTCTCTGTCATATATTATCAAGAGGGTCGGCGACCAAGAAATGAGGCACGTTTCATTACTTCAAGTCTGAAACATCTGTCGTTCCCCGTGTTTGGATTAACACCCTATCCGAACACAATGCAAAGCACACAACATGGAAATGCAATGCAATGCAACATAAGCATGCCAAATGCAATGCAACTCAAGCATGCACACATGATGCAATGTAACAACATTTCAACAACATGCTCAATGGACTTAAACTAAAAATGGACAGACCTCAATCATGCCCAAATCAGTGGCCAATAGTGCTGAAATGATGGCATGAAAAGTAAGAAAATGCATGCACATGCATTAGCCTATCAATTAAGCATAAGAACACAACTCTCAAAGGTGCTCAAAGAGTGATAAATGTGGAAGTATAACAACACTATAAACTCTGAAATCATGCATGGAATGATGCCAAATCAACCAAACAATACAAGTATGGCATGCAAGAGGGCTCAAAGCTTGAAACTAGTACATGCCTTTGTACTGTAGCTGTGCAATACATGAAGCATATGGCCAAGGCAACCCAAAACAGTTCTAGAGCATGCCAAAATGAGACTAAAACATGCATGGACCAAGGCTAAAACAAGCTAGCATGGAGGGCATGAGGCATGAAGTATGCACGGCCAACAGAGGGGATTGCACTACACCCAACAAAACCAATCATGAGATGGCTTCACCAACAAAAATCAAAGCTATATTATGGCAAAACAAGACCAAAAATACACTGAAATGATAGCCCAAAGGCCTAAGCATGATGGCATGCATAATGACCCATTCTTAAGGCATGAAACACCAACTCTTCAAAGCATTGAAAGAGTAACAAATGTGAGTGCATGACCACACTACATGTACTGAAATCACATTTCAAACGATGCCAAATCATGAGAGTAGTCCAAGTAATGCAGGCTAATGGCTTGGAAACTCAAAGCTAACAAGCTAGAATGCACTATGGCTATACAAAGCATGGCATGCATGACCAAAACAACACAAATCAGAGCTTAAGCATGGTAAAACAAGGCTAAAAGCTTCTTGGAGTTGAGCCAAAACATGCAAGAATGATGGTCCAAACATATGATGCATGTTATGCTAGCATGCAAGATTGCACTACAAGTATGTGAAGCATGCAAGATGCTATCAAACCAACCTAAAACAGAGTAGAGGCATGCTAAAATAACACCAAAAACTTGCTAAAATGGAACCAAAACATGCTAGACAAACATGCAACTTTGATGAGTCATTTACATAAGCATACAAGACACAAGGAGAAGGGATGACCCTCTCCTATTTGGGACCTCAAAACCGCCTTTCCACCATTGAAAATCCTCTGGATTTCAGTGCTGAGAAGGTCAAAACAAGGTGGCCCCGATACCTTAAAAGGAAGGCACAAAACAAGGCCAAACAAGGCCTAAAGGGGGGGTAGACTACCCCCAACACAAAAGTGACCTTAAACAAACATTACAAGCATGCAAAATCAGAACTTTTTATAGTAGAAAGTTAAGCCAAAATAAGCATGCAAATAGGTCTAAAAGCTTAAACCAAAACGAGGGTTCAAAGGCTAGTTGACTCACCCTTGAAGAACACCTTCAAAACCACAACTCCAGCAGATTTTCTAAGCCTAAACCAGCCCAAAAACTCCAAAACCAGCTCCTAGGGACCTCAGTTCTAAAAGGGTGGTGTTTGAGTGTGTGTTTGTGTGCAATAGTGTGAATAAATTACACTTTTGAGCACAAACAAGTGCAAATAGAGAGAGAGAGAGAGAGAGAGAGAAAATATTGAGAGAGTGATATATAACTTCTATATCAATTTTTACAGAACCTTTAGAAAGGGAGAGGGGTCTCCCTTCTTATAGAAATTCAATTCCTAAGCTTGTTGAGCAAGCTAAGGACTTGAATCAATCCCTCCATACAGTATGGAGGATGAAAACTATGCTCACCGGCTGTCACAGCTGGCACAAAAATATCTGAAAAGCAGATAGAAAGGTCTTGGACAAAAAATATGGCAGATCGACCAAAAAGAGTGCCGATCGGCCAAAAGGAGTGCCGATCGGCCACCACTTATGGCCGATGGCAACGAAACAAGGCCGACAAGCACAAGGCTTGGCCAATGGGTTGTAGGGATGGCCAACAAGTCACCCTATTCCCTCAGAAACAAAACCACAGGTCTTTGGTCCACAACCAAGCACAAAACAGACATGTTGAGAAATCCTAAGGCAAGGCGCGCGCCCGAGACCTTCGGGAACTCAAAAGGAACACGAGCATGGATGACCATAGAGTGTTCAAACGATGACATCCAAGTCTTGAGGACGGTCAAAAATGGGGTGTCTACAGTTGCCGCTCTTTGACAGAACTCGGAAGTCATGAAGTGACGTAAGTGAATGTCAAAGCCCAGAGACGACCCATTTTTTACAAGGCCGAAGACTTGGACAAACAAACAAAATACAGATAAAGAAACAAATGGTTGCGCCCCCAGGCTGCCTATGTATCCCTTTACAAGGAATCAAACCAGCGTAGTTCAGGGGCAGGATGCAAAATGATATGCAATATTACAAAACAATGTAATGACATACAATGTAATAAAACAATGCAAATGATATACAATGTAATTAAACAATGCAAATGATATGCAATGTAATTGAGATAATCAATCCACAAGCAGTACAAAACCACACAAATATCATAAAGGGATGGAGATGCAACATCAAACTATGTGTAACATAGAAAAGGTGCCGGAGCGCTCTAACCACAATTCTCTTAGTGGAATAGGTGCATGCACAGATAGAACTATGTGTTTCGCAGAAAGAATACAAGTAATTGGGTGGCATGATATAAGTGAGGAATGACCTGCTGAGGAAATATTGTGATCCTACATGCTGAATGCAACAAACTACAATGCAATGGATGCAATGGATGCAATGGATGAAGTGAATAAGGCACACGGCCAAACCATGTCTTGCCTAGAAAAGGCATGGACACAAAACAGACCACGTCTAACATAGAAAAGGTACCGACACCCTCAGACCACAATTCTCTTAGCGGAATAGACTCGTACACATTATCTCAGAAGCATGCTTTAACGCGAAAAGTATGGGCACATGCCAGACTAAGCTTAACATGGAAAGGATGCAGGCGATACAATGGATATGCAGTAGATGCATGCGATAAATGCTATATGCGATGCAATGTAGTAGCTAGGAAGTGAAGGTACCTTAAATGGGGCAATTGGCAATGACTTACCTCATGCTACTGGAGATCTTTCGCTTCTTCTTGGTTGAACCACAGGTACTACTTTTCTCCCTGACTATGATCGCAGCTTTCCCTATTCTCCAACAGGGTGACAGACTAGGTTGGTTCAGTATCCAGAATTGAGGCGCATACACATGCTATCTCAATCTATGGGGCTGCCATACAAATTTCAAGCAGCGGATATATCCCTGGGTATTTAAACCAGACTTTAGTCTCAGAAATCCCGAACCTTTGCGTTCTACGCATGAGCCATTCGAACTCTAGTTTCCACCGTCTCAATTGGTCTCCTAGGAACTAACAACAAACACAGGCAGGTGGCTATACCAGACCACCGGAAGTCGTTCGAGCACGACAAACACCAAAGGAATTGCACTTTTAGAGGATTTAAGGCCTCCTAGACCGGAGAAGCGCACAAGATAGTGTGAAGCAGAGTGAATGCACAAAACAGTGCTAATGAGATGCACAAAACAGTGCGATGAAGGTGCACAAGACAGTGTGATGCGCAAGAAAGCGCGAGCAAAGATGCAAGATGTAAGGTCTCCTAGACCGGAGGATTTAAGGTCTCCCAGATAGGGTGAGTGCACAAGATAGTGCGAGTAAGACAAAAAAACAATGTGCACAAGACAGTGCTATGCAGGGTGAATGCACAAAACAGTGCGATGCAAGTGTGTGCACAAGACAGTGCTAACAAGATGCACAAAACAGTGAGATGCAAGAGTGAATGCACAAAACAGTGCTATGCAGGGTGAATGCACAAAACAGTGCGATGCAAGTGTGTGCACAAGACAGTGCTAAGACAAAGGGTGCGCCAGACAGCGTGAGCAATGTGATGCACTAACAAGTGCAGGTAAGATGCGCACGAAAGCACGAACAATGAAATGCACTAACAAGTGCAGGTAGGGTGCGCAAGAAAGCACAAACAATGCAATGCACTAACAAGTGCAGGTAAGGTGCGCAAGAAAGCACAAACAATGCAATGCACTAACAAGTGCAGGTAAGGTGCGCAAGAAAGCGCGAACAAGGCAATGCACTAACAAGTGCAGGTATGGTGCGCAAGATAGCACGATGCAATGCACTAACAAGTGCAGGTAAGGTGCGCAATATAGCGTGATGCAAGTTCAATGCAAAAGATACAAGAATTTTCTATGCAAGATGAGAGCATGTAATGAAATGCACAAGATAGTGCGATGCGCAAGAAAGCGTGAGTGTAAACTACACAAAACAGTGCGATGCGGAAGAAAGCGTGAGTGTAAAGCTGCACAAAACAGTGCGATGCGCAAGAAAGCGTGAGTGTAAACTACACAAAACAGTGCAATGTGTAAGAAAGCGCGAGCGAGACACAAAGTGTAAGTGCACAAGACAGTGCGAGTGAGATACAAAGTGTAAGTGCACAAGACAGTGTGAGTGAGATACAAAGTGTAAGTGCACAAGACAGTGCGAGGAGGGTGCACAAAAGAAGTACGATAAAATGCATTTTCTATGCAAGTAAGGTGAACAAAAAAGTGCGATGAAATGCATCTTCCATGCAAGTAAGGTGCACAAAAAAAGTGCGATGAAATGCATTTTCTATGCAAATGAGGTGCATTTTCTATGCAAAAGGCAAAAGCATATTCTATGCAAGAGACAGGCATATTCTATGCAAACTTGAAAGCATATTCTAGGCTACACTGAAAGCATATTCTATGCAAGAATCATGAACGATGCATGGCATGCACGCAACAGAAATGTATATAAAAATGCACATTCTATTCAATAGAGGGGCATCAAATATGTACTTTCGTGCCTCCGATTTACCTCTCAGAAGACTTTGCAACACACTCAGCTCAAAAAGGGCACACCCTGTTCATATTGGCGAGAGATAACATCTGCTGCTGCTTTAATTGCCATTCTGACTTGAAGCAGGCTTAAGCTTGTGGTCGAGATACAACCATACTCCAGAGAAAGGCGAGGCCTGACAAGATGCACCTGGAATGCAGTCTCGGAATTTGCTGGAGTTGAAACACACTCAGATGCTCCAAATTTTCCCTCTTTTCTTTTGCTTTGCAGTCCGGAACCCACATAGCTTCAGGTAGGTCTTGGTTTTACTATTCTCACATGACCTGGGTTGAACCCTACAGTTTTACGAAAGAACAAATCCTGTTTTGCACATATGTGGAGAATGGCACAGCACTCTAAGACAAAACAAATTTTTTTTTTTTTTGAAATTGAGAAATGAGTTTTTAACCGGGTATTGAATCTACGACTGACCACAGCCAAAACGACCCAACAAAGGGAAAGACAAGGTAAAACAACCTAAACACATCCATGACACTCGAAACGACTCAAAACAAGAAATGAGACAAACAAAAAAAACACACACACACAACACTCAAACGTGTTCCAAAGGCAAGAGACCTCTCAATTCTCAAGGAGCCAGTTTCTCCGGGTATTGTTTCCCACCCTTTCTCATTTGTGATTCTCACATCACTCTGGCACTCAATCTCTTGTTTTCTGAAAAAAGCCCTTTTCTCACTTTTTCTCTCAGCGCACATCTCTCTATTCTTCAATCTCTCTTCTTTTTTATCCCTCCCCTGGGTGGTTGATGGATAAACAGAAAGTTGCGGGCTCTTGCCCCTAGCATTCCGCTAGATTCTCCTTCTTCTGCTCACAACAGTGAACTTTCCCACAGAGGGGTTGCGCTACAACTGGGTGTGTAGCAAATCTGCAGCTGACATCGGTTGATGACGCCCTTGGCCAGTTTGGATGTGACTAGACCTTTTTCGAATAAGGGAGTGGAATATCCTGCTCCTTTTCCAGTTCGTGCTTCGCACTTGACTTGATACCTCGCTGCTCGGAGGATGAGAGAGCTTTCTGCCCTTTTACTATTAGCTTCAATTGTGCCCTTTTCTGGCAAGTGCAGTGCCCTTTCCGGCAAGTATGGTGCCCTTTCTGACAAATGCATTGATAATGGGGAAAAAGACAGAAAACCTGACTCAACTGTGCCCCTAGTTCATCATTTTGACCATTTTTTTTGTGTTTTGGTTTTCTACTAAAACAATTTTGACCAATATGAGAGTTAGATTAACATACTTGTTCAACTTTTTGATTTGAAATCATGCAAGTCAGGCCATGAGCACTGAAAATTTTCCTTTTTCAGGTCCAAGAAAATGGTCCAATTTTTTTTAAAATGGAATAACTTTTGAGAAAATTAGTCAACTTTAGTAAAAATTCTCAAAAACTATTTTTGCAAATGGCCACTGCTCGACCAACACAGAATTTACTCTTGAGATGCACAACCTCAAATCCAAAACAATGGAAAATTGCCCCTTGTCTAAATGACATTGCATAGCAACAAAAAGTCGCCCCTTGTCTGAATGGCACCGTAGCGCACTGTAATCAGTCCTCAAAGTAACGATCACAACTGAACTCTCGGATATAGAGAAGACAAAGATGATCAAAACCATTACATGGACACAATCAATTTGGAAGTGTTTATGGCTAGACTTCAGAATGAAGTTGCCTACGTATCCCAAACATGGGAATCAGGCCATACGTAGTTCCGGGTTAAGGTACACTCGGGTATTAACCTCTCATTTTGCGCTCTAACTTTTGCCAAGGCCGCCCTTCCGGGTTTTCAACCTTGCGAGCTCTGTTTTTCTTTTCTTTTCATTTTCTTCTTTTCTTTTCATTTCTTTTCTTTCTTCTTTTCTTTTTTGCTTTTTATTTCTTTTCATCTTTTCTTCTTTTCTCTTTTTTTTTCTTTCTTCATTTCTTTTTTGTTCTTTTTGCTTTTTCTTGCTCTAACTTTTGCCTAGGTCGCCCTTTCGGGTTTTCGGCACAACGAGCCTCTCAAGGGTAAAAGTGTAGCTTTGTCCATGTCGAATGGTTTTGAGATCTCAAAGCCATCTGAATCCAGGAGAATGGCTGATATTCGCTGATGATGTAAAAGTCCATCCAATAGGGGCTGAATTTGCCCCTAGTATTGTAGATAGGAACTCGATTATCCTTTAACAATACTTTCTTCTTTCCTCCCTTCTGGAATTTGGCATTCTTGCCGATCTTCATTGGTTTGCAGAATGATCCGTCTTTGGCTCTTCGAGCGCATCTGACGTTTTTGCCCCTAGCTCAAGGGCTATTTCTGATCCAGCTTTGCAAGATTATTTTGATAACACCTGATCTTCTTGATCTGACTTTTCTTGCCCCTAGTTCGAGGGCTACTTCAAATCTGGCCTGCCGGGCCTCCTTTGATGGTTGATCATTGAACATTTTGAATCCAAGTTCAAGGTTTGAAAATGAGAGGGGACGAGTCTCGAGGCTAAGAGCGATCCTAGGCTGCGCAATCTCAAGAGCGATTCCACACAGGTCTTCGCAGGACGGCGCAAAACATTTTTTGAAATCTTTTAAGAAAGCGACCAATCGCTCCTGCTGAAGACAATGTAGAACCAATCTGGATCAAGCCAGGATCCTTCTCAGTACTCACATTAACAAACATGATCTCATTCATTAAGGGCTTAGCACGCTTCTCTTTCTCTCAATTGATCAAATTTTTGCAAATCCCGAGGAATTCCTTCCTCTTTGTTTTCATCACAGTGTTAGAAAAAAGTTTTCAGAAACTTAGGTCAACACAATGATTTCAAGGCACAAAAAAGACACAGTTTTGATCAAATATTGCCATCTCATTCAGAACTTCTGGCACAGCTAGCTCCAAGGCAGAAGCATACATAAAAAGGTGAAAATCATTTCTGTTTCATTCAGATCTTCTAGCACAACTGGCTCAAGGCAGAAACAAATGCAAACGGGTGAAAATCACTGCTGTTTCATTCAGATCTTCTGGTGCAACTGGGCCCATGGCAGAAACAGACTCAAAAGAGTGTAAAAGACAAACACAAAACAAGATAGTGATGTCCGAGGTAACACCCCCGAAATCACCTGACTCTAACACAACAGGACTGACTCGATACAAGAAGACAGACCCAACTAACTCAGTATAAAAAGACTGACTCTATACAACACAACAAGACTGACCCAATACCCAAGTCAGAAAGTACAAAAAACTAGCAATTGCACATTGCTCAAAATAGTGCATGCAATCCACCACATCTAGAGTAAATCGAGCACCATGAACAGGTGGTCCATCCCTTGATTATATAATCACATTATCCCCCAAGTTCACTGACCCGATCCCGATAGACTTTGCAGGACTTGGTGCGACGATGACCTCTTTATCAATCAGATCTTCTATTTCGTGATGAAGATGAAAACAAAGGTCAGTGCCATGACCGGGTTGTTGATGGAAGGCACAGTACTGGGCAGCATCATGACTAGCTGGAAGATGGCTAGGGAGAGGCCGAGGCTCAAGGGGTTTGAGATGGCCTTGTCCAATGAGGATTTGGAAAGCTTTGGGCAAAGGCATATAGAGGGCATGGAAGACCCTCCGACCTCGGGGTTGGTACTTCGAGGTTTGTGGATTTTTGCTGGATGCATTAGCAAAGGGGTTGGCAGGTGCTGACTTGGTTTGTTGATCTCTTCTGAGTGCAGGATTAGAGCTGAAAGGAACGTTCCTGGTATGACCACCTTTCTCCCGGCTTGCCCCTCGATTCAAACTGCTCTCATTCTGAATGGCAAAAGTGCCATCCACAATCTTTGTGACAACTGCAATCACTTGTTGTTTGTTTAGCCCTTCGGCTTTCAAAGCCTCAGCAGCCCACCGAAGGTGTTCATGGGGACCAATGCCCGCCCTGACGTTGTTCTTACCACTGGCCTCCACTTTGCCAAGAGATTGGCCTTCTTCCAATGTAGCCAGTCCCAAGATTGGGGAGCCTTTTGGCGTGAAACCCCTAGTAGGCGATGTGGTTGATGAGGGAGCCAAAACTCCAAGAGCTAAATCCGCCACTGTTCTCTGAAGATCTTCAATCAATCCCATCAGCTTAGAAGTAGTGGGTTCATAGGTTTGAGATGATTGGGGTTCCGAGACTGGATGGGTGGTAGGTGCCCCAGATGGGCGTTGCACTTCGACATCGGTCTCACCCTGTATGGCGATTCCCTGGTTTAATGCCGCTACCATGGCCGCAACTTCTTCCGAACTCTGTGCCATCATGGTCTGCTAAGCTTGAACAAAGGTGATGCGACTGGTGACTGTCAGATCAAATGAAACAATGAGCCCTGACTGGCCTTTCTTTGCCTTACCTCAGCGAAGGAACACTGGTTACCCTTGAATTAAATCTCTAACCTGACAAAGTCTATCAACATAAGTCCGGTGTACTCGGGGGATACTGGAGCCTTCTAAAGCTATGGTTCCAGGACTACCTAGCAAAAGAGAAAACAGGCAGCATCTTAGCTGAATTTCACCAGAACATATTTGAGCATAGCTGAATGACTATGCTCTCTATTGAATTCTGCCCAAAAGTCTACCCTGTAAACTGATACCCTCAGGCCGATACTCAGACTTGCAATTGATACATACAACCTGTAGAGACACACTCTGACAGCACATATCAAGCAAGTGAGAGCCAAAACACCCCTATGGTGGGGTAGGGTTTCCCTGTCCTAGTTTCATCAAGAACTAGGGTTTCGCTACGCACACAGCGGTTCTAAACAACCTACATTTGGGTAAGCAACCTATCCTAGTTTGGAATGGTCACTACAGTTTCCGATATGCAACTAGGTCGAATGGTCAAAAAGGGTGCCCTGGTAAAAATCGAGATCTGTGTTCCCATCGTGGCAGAGCCCGTAACCAGTCAGCCTTATGGCATGCAGCCTCCGGCAAACCATTCAGGAATAGCAGACAGCAAACACGGTGTCCTAGGCGCACCAATGCACATGCAATGCAAAGAAACACATAAGTGTAGTCAAAACAACATATCATGAGTTTGAGTCAAGTTCTCTAAATCCCCAGCAGAGTCGCCAGAAACTATAGAAAGCCCGGAACTCGCCTCCGCACGTGAGGGCGAGAATCATTTTTCTTAGCTACTACAGTTCAGACTCGTGTCACGGTTCTGAATCTAATCTCACAAAGTGCAATGTGAGACCGATAAATCACCAAAGAGGCCAAATCCAGCAAATTGTTTTGAAAAATCGATTTTAATCAAAAAGCGCCAAACATGGACTGCTTTGCCAAATTTCAGAGTCGCCACCTAAATATTTTATGTTGGGAAATTTAGGAAACCCTGACTCGTGCCTAAGGCCACGTGTCCGTCATCACCAAAGTTGCCTCGGCTAGGGAACTTGGGTACGAGAGGGGAAGGTCCTGAAATGAGCACCCCCGCTCGCCCGATCAAAGATCGGCCTCTACTAACATGATATGTTGTTTTTGAAAACACATGTGTGCTTATTCTGGTTTATTAGTTAGCTTACTATGTGATGCGCACAGCATACAAGTGTAGACTCAATCACGCGGATTGGAACAAAACAACTTATGTTTGTTTTCGAAAGTGGTTTGAAGGTGCTACTCGCAAGTAGGCTAAGACGTGGATTTTGCCACCCTCAAGTGGGCTTAGAAAACATGATTTTGCCACTCTCAAGTGGGCTTAAAACACACATTCATCGAGTTGTTCCAATCCAGGCAATTAAGCCTCCACCCACAGGCATTCAAGCAGTTTAATCACTGAAGCAGTTAGCCTCATGGCAAGCATGCTATCATGGCAACACTTACAGACATGCAAGGATGCTAAAGCGTAAACACTCACAGTGCACTCCCAGCCAAAACAGAAGCTAGTTAGTAATCATGTATGATCCTAGCTATGTTAACAATGCCTAATGCAACACATGCAAAAATGCAACTAAGATAGGCTCGGCTATTCTAAGATGGCATATGAATGCGACAATTGATACATGTATTCAAAGAGGAATTGAAATACAATGCAGTTAGTATGATGCGCTGAGCCCGGTGCATGCAAGACAGATGAATGATGCACGCATGCAAGCATAAGGATGCTAATTGAAACATGCCCTAAAACTAACCATCAAAAGCTGGTAAATAAAAGGGAGAAAGAAATGGGGGTTGGAAGACATGCATCGCACACATGCACACTTATTACAACAGTTGTGCCCTCTCGACGGAGGGTCCGAATGAATCAACTAACTAGCTATGCTAAGCTAAATAATTACAAACCGAATTGAAACTAGCTATACTAAGCTAATTAGAATATTACTACACAGATTAAACTAATTAATTACAAAACAAGTAATTAACTACAACTAGCTAGTACAGCGGTAAAAATGGCCTCGCGGGGAGGGGTGTATGCATGCTCGGTCGGCTTCGCTCGGAAATCCACTACCGTGCCTCATATTGCCTCTGTTTGCACTGTTCTGTATCTCTGAAAATTGTTCCAACTTCCATAGTGCTTCTGACCCACCTTAGGAACAATCTGAGGGGTGGTCGGCTAAGAGGAAAGGCCATCGGCCAAGCATAATGACCATCGGCCAAATTTCAAGGCTATCGGCCAATTATTGATAGCCGATCGGCACACTAGATAGCCGATCCGCCAGTTCTTCCTGTAAACTTCCCCTTTTGCTGCAACAGAGCACTAACAGAGGCGTGGTAGTGTATTTGCAAGAAAATGTGTGTGCAACCACACTCCTTATCATGTCTAAAGCTCAAAGGAGTGTAGTGCTTGGCTCTCGAGCCATCAATCACGCATCTCAATGCATGATGGCCAAAGAGGCCGAGTTGCACAAATCAATGTCGAATGAATGCACAAAAACACATAAATGCCTCGACCTCTCTATCATATATGATCAAGAGGGTCGGCGACCAAGAAATGAGGCACGTTTCATCACTTCAAGTCTGAAACATCCCTCGTTCCCCGTGTTTGGATTAACACCCTATCTGAACACAATGCAAAGCACACAACATGGAAATGCAACACAATGCAACATAAGCATGCCAAATGCAATGCAACTCAAGCATGCACACATGATGCAATGTAACAACATTTGAACAACATGCTCAATGGACTTAAACTAAAACTGGACAAACCTCAATCATGGCCAAATCAGTGGCCAATAGTGTTGAAATGATGGCATGAAAAGTAAGAAAGTGCATGCACATGCATCAGCCTATCAATTAAGCATAAGAACACAACTCTCAAAGGTGCTCAAAGAGTGATAAATGTGGAAGTGTAAAAACACTATAAACTCTGAAATCATGCATGGAATGATGCCAAATCAACCAAACAATACAAGTATGGCATACAAGAGGGCTCAAAGCTTGAAACTAGTATATGCCTTTGTACTGTAGCTATGCAATACATGAAGCATATGGCCAAGGCAACCCAAAATAGTCCTAGAGCATGCCAAAATGAGACTAAAACATGCATGGACCAAGGCTAAAACATGCTATCATGGAGGGCATGAGGCATGAAGTATGCAAGGCCAACAGAGGGGATTGCGCTACACCCAACAAAACCAATCATGAGATGGCTTCACCAACAAAAATCAAAGCTATATTATGGCAAAACAAGACCAAAAATACACTGAAATGATAGTCCAAAGGCCTAAGCATGATGGCATGCATAATGACCCATTCTTAAGGCATGAAACACCAACTCTTCAAAGCATTGAAAGAGTGACAAATGTGAGTGCATGACCACACTACATGTACTGAAATCACATTTCAAATGATGCCAAATCATGAAAGTAGTCCAAGTAATGCAGGCTAATGGCTTGGAAACTCAAAGCTAACAAGCTAGAATACACTATGGCTATACAAAGCATGGCATGCATGACCAAAACAACACAAATCAGAGCTTAAGCATGGTAAAACAAGGCTAAAAGCTTCTTGGAGTTGAGCCAAAACATGCAAGAATGATGGTCCAAACATATGATGCATGTTATGCTAGCATGCAAGATTGCACTACAAGTATGTGAAGCATGCAAGATGCTATCAAACCAACTGAAAATAGAGTTGAGGCACACTAAAAGAACACCAAAAACTTGCGAAAATGGAACCAAAACATGCTAGACAAACATGCAACTTTGATGAGTCATTTACACAAGCATACAAGACACAAGGAGAGGGGATGACCCTCTCCTATTTGGGACCTCAAAACCACCTTTCCACCATTGAAAATCCTCTGGATTTCAGTGCTGAGAAGGTCAAAACAAGGTGGCCCCGATAGCTTAAAAGGAAGGCACAAAACAAGGCCAAACAAGGCCTAAAGGGGGGGTAGACTATCCCCAACACAAAAGTGACCTTAAACAAACATTACAAGCATACAAAATTAGAACTTTTTATAGTAGAAAGTTAAGCCAAAATAAGCATACAAATAGGTCTAAAAGCTTAAACCAAAACGAGGGTTCAAAGGCTAGTTGACTCACCCTTGAAGAACACCTTCAAAACCACAACTCCAGCAGATTTTCTAAGCCTAAACTAGCCCAAAAACTCCAAAACCAGCTCCTAGGGACCTCAGTTCCAAAAGGATGGTGTTTGAGTGTGTGTTTGTGTGCAATAGTGTGAAGAAAGTACACTTTTGAGCACAAACAAGTGCAAATAAAGAAAGAGAGAGAGAGAGAGAGAGAGAGAGAGAGAGAATGTAGAGAGAGTGTGATATATAACTTCTATATCAATTTTTCAAAACCTTTGGAAAGGGAGAGGGGTCTCCCTTCTTATAGAAATTCAATTCCTAAGCTTGTTGAGCAACCTAAGGACTTGTATGGAGGATGAAAACTGTGCTCACCAGCTGTCACAGTTGGCACAAAAATATTTGAAAAAGCGGATAGAAAAGTCTCGGCCAGAAAATATGGCAGATCGACGAAAAAGAGTGCCGATCGGCCACCACTTATGGCCTATGGCAAGGAAACAAGGCCGACAAGCACAAGGCTTGGCTGATGGGTTGTAGGGATGGCCAACAAGTCACCTTATTCCCTCAGAAACAAAGCCACAGGTCATTGGTCCACAACCAAGCACAAAATAGACACGTTGAGAGATCCTAAGGCGAGGCGCGCGACCGAGACCTTCGGGAACTCAAAACGAACACGAGCATGGATAACCATCGAGTGTTCAAACGATGACGTCCAAGTCTTGAGGATGGTCAAAAATGGGGCGTCTACACCTATACTGCTACCTGGGCTGCGGCCTGGTATGCTGCATGTGCTGCTGCTAGTGCTGCAACCTGGGCTACTGGCAATGCTGCTGCCCGAGCTACTGCTGGCTGTTGCTGGCTGCAGCTGAGGCTACCTCTGGCTGCTGACTGTTGCTACTCGACACATCCCATGTTTAACATAAGCAAAGCAACGACATGTGCCAAGCGCGCGTCGTAGCTTGGGCATGACCTGTGGCCTGGCCTGCGGCCTGGCCTTACTGGGAGCTAGCCCCTCCTTATAGTAGCTTGTTAAGCTTTTTTGCCCCTGGTAGGAGGAAACATCACCTATGCTCGAGGAGTCATAATGGGATTTTTTTAAAAGTAAAGTTTTTTTCCACGAATTTTCAACCATAACTTGAAGAAAATAATTAAAGACACCACAAAAAAATTGAAAAAAAAAATATTTGGCCACCAGAATATTTTATTTTAATTTATTTCTATTTTAATTCTTAAAAAATAATAAAAATTACTAAAAATAGTCAACAAATTGTAGAAATGATTCCAATAATTAAAGGATGAGGCACTAGTAATTATAGTAATTTTTAAATTTTTTTATTTTTATTTTTATAAGTAAATAGATATTTAAAAAATTCAAAAAACTCAAGAAAATAGCAAAGAAAAATAAGAAATGACATTTAAAATTAATACTAGTGCTTTATTAATTATATGGCATGGTTTAGGTAAGAATATAAAAGAATCATGTTCAAAACAAGCGGTAAAAATGTATGAAATACGACACATTTGTCGGACAAAGCGATAAAATACACAATAAGTGACAAAAAACAACTTGTGGCATGCTAGCCAAGGATGTGGCATGGCATGCTAGCCAAGGCTGTGGCATGTTGGCCAAGGTAGCGGCCTGTGTTGTTGGCTAAGGCTGCGACCTGTGCTGCAGCATGCTGGCCAAGGCTGTGTCATATTAGCCAAGGTTGTAGCCTGTGCTATAGCATGCTGGCCAAGGCTATGCCTTGTTGGCCAAGGTTGTGGCATGGCAAGTTAGCCAAGGCTGCGGCCTGTGCAGAGCCATGTTGGCTAAGGCTGTGGCATAACATGCTGGCCAAGGCTGTGGCATAACATACTGGCCAAGGCTGTGGCATAACATGCTGGCCAAGGCTGTGGCCTGTGCTACAGCATGCTAGCCAAGGTTGTGGCATGGCATGTTGGCTAAGGCTGCAACCTGTGCTGCAGCATGTTGGCCAAGGCTGCGGCCTGTGCTGCAACATGCTGACCAAGGCTACGGCCTGTGCTGTAGCATGCTAGCCAAGGCTGTGGCATGGCATGCTAGCCAAGGCTGTGGCCTATGATGCTGGCCAATGCTGCGGCCTGTGCTGTAGTATGCTGGCCAAGGTTGTGGCATGACATGCTGGCTAAGGCTGTGGCTTGTGCTGCTGCATGCTGGCCAAGGCTACAGCTTGTGTTGCAGCATGCTGGCCAAGGCTGCGGCCTGTGCTACAGCATGTTGGCCAAGGCTGTGGCATGGCATGCTGGTAATTTATAAAGAATTTACTGTGTAATTTACTTCGAATTTACTTAGTGATTTACTGAGAATTTACTAAGTAACTGCTGAGAATTTGCTGAGTAATTTACTAAAAGTTTACTGACTAATTTACTGTTAATTTACTTAGAATTTATGGAGTAGTTTATTGGGAATTTGCTGAGTAATTTACTAAGAATTTACTAAAAATTTTCAGAGAATTTAATGAGTAATTTATTGAGAGTTTGGTGGAAATTCACTGAGAAATTTACTGAGTAATTTATTGAAAAACTTATTGAGTAATTTATTGATTAATTTAATCAGAATTTGCTGAGGAATTTATTGGGAATTTACTTAGTAATTTACTAAAGAATTTATTGAGTAATTTACTGCGAATTTATTGAGTAATTTATTAAGAATTTACTAAGTAATGTACTGAAAATTTACTGAGAAATTTATTGAGTAATTTGTAGAGAATTTACTGAGTAATTTACTGAAAATTTATTGGTAATTTACTGAGAATTTACAGGAAATTTACTGAATACTTTGCAGAGAATTTACAAATTGATTTATTGAAAATTTACAAAGAATTTATTAGGTAATTTACTCAGAATTTACTGAGTACTTTACTGAGAATTTACTGAGTAATTTACTAGAAATTTACTGAGTAGTTTATTGAGAATTCATTGAGAATTTACTGAGTAATTTACTCAGAATTTATAGAGTAATTTACTGAGAATTTACTTGGAATTTACTAAGTAATTTAATGAGAATTTACTGAGTAATTTACTCAGAATTTATAGAGTAATTTACTGAGAATTTACTTGGAATTTACTAAGTAATTTAATGAGAATTTACTGAGTAACTTACTAAGAATTTTTTGAGTAATTTGCTAAATAATTTACTGATAATTTACTAAGTAATGTACTGAGAATTTATTCAGAATTCACTGAGTAATTTACTAAGGAATTACTAAGTAATTTACTGAAAATTTACAGAGTATTTTCCTCAAAATTTAATGAGTAATTTACTGAGTAATTTACTTAAAATTTATTGAGTAATTTACTGAGAATTTAAAGAGAATTTTTTGATTAATTTACTAGAAATTTATTCAGAATTTACTGGGAATTCACTAAGTAATTTACTGAGAATTTATTAAGTAATTTACTGATAATTTACTGAGTAATTTTCTAAGGAATTTTTTGAGTAATTTACTAAGGAATTTTATGGTAATTTACTGAAAAATTTTTGAGAATTTTTTGAGTAATTAACTAAGGAATTTATTGAGTAATTTACCGAGAATTTACTGAGTAATGTATTAAGAATTTACTGCGTAATGTACTGAGAATTTACTGTGAATTCACTGAGTAATTTATTCAGAAATTTATTGAGTAATTTACTGAGGAATTACTAAGAATTTACTGCGTAATTTATTGAGAATTTACTGGCAATTTACTAAGAAATTACTAAAAATTTACTGTGAATTCACTGAGTAATTTATTGAGAATTTTCTGAGTAACTTACTAAGAATTTACTAGGAATTTACTTAGAATTTACTGGGATTTCACTAAGTAATTTACTGGTAATTTATTGAGAATTTACTAAGTAATTTATTGAGAATTAAATGGTAACTTATTGGGAATTTACTGAGAATTTGCTGAGCAATTTACTGAGAAATTTCTGAGTAATTTACTTAGAATTTACTGAGTAATTTACTCTCAAATTTATTGAGTAATTTATAGGAAATTTACTAAGGAATTTACTAGGAATTTACTAAGTAATTTACTGAGAATTTACTAATAATTTACTGATTAATTTACTGAGAATTTTCTGAGTAATTTATTGGGAATTTAATACATAATTTACTAAGAATTTTCAGAGAATTTACTGAGTAACTTACTAAGAATTTACTGAGAATTTACTAGTGATTTACTAAGAATTTACCGGAAATACCCTGAGTAACTTACTGAGAATTTACTAGTAATTTATTGAGTAATTTATTGAAAATTTATTGAGTAATTTACTAAAAATTCACTGAGTAATTTACTTGGAATTTACTTAGTGATTTACTAGGAATTTACTAAGTGATTTACTAGGAATTTACTAACTAATTTACTAACGAATTTATTGAGTAATCTACTGAGAATTTTCTGGAAATTTACTGAGAAATTTATTGAGTAATTTGTTGAGAATTTACCGAGTAATTTGTTGAGGAATTTCTGATAATTTACTGAGTAATTTACTGAGAAGTTACTGAGTAATTTACTGAGAATTACTTGGTAATTTACTAAGATTTTTTTTAGAGTTACAGAGAATTTACAGAGTATTTTACTAAAAATTTAGTAAGTAATTTACTGAGAATTTACTAAGTATTTTCTGAGTAATTTACTAAGAATTTACTAGGAATTTACTGAGAAGTTAATGGGAATTCACTAAGTAATTTACTGAAAATTTAATGAAAATTTACAGAGAATTTAATGAGAATTTGCTGAGTAATTTACTAAAAACTTACTGAGTAATTTACTGAGAATTTACTAGGAATTCACAGGGTAATTTACTGAGTAATTTATAGATAATTTAATGAGTAATTTATTGAGAATTTGTTGGTATTTTACTGTGAATTTACGGATTAATTTACTGGAAATTTACTGAGTAATTTACAAAAAAATTACTAAGTAATTTACTGAGAATTTTATGAGTAATTTTTTGAGAATTTACAAAAAATTTACTTTGAATTTACTAAGTACTTTACAAAGAATTAACTGATTAATTTACAAAGAATTTATTGAGAATTTATTTACTAATTTACTAAAAATTTACTGGTAATTTACTGCGAATTTACTGAGTAATTTACTGGGAATTTACTGAGAATTCACTGAGAATTTACTGAGTAATTTGCTCAGAATTTAAAGATTAATTTACTGAGAATTTAATGAGAATTTACTGGAAATTTATTGAGAATTTACTGAGTAATTTACTGAGGCCGCCTTCATGACATTCGGCTAGTGGGAATGGAAGCACAATCTTTCTTGGATTTAACCACAGGGTGATACCCTAGTTGATGCGGAGGATGCACAAATGTTTGACCCTCCACTTCCTGCTCCTCTAGTGCCTCGCCAAGAGCAGTCGATATATATGATCATAAAGTAGTGTTAGGCTTCTCTAGATGGTCAGATGCGCCTTCAACACGTCACGCCTAAAGTACTCTGCAGGACCACCGACAGTTGATATCAAGATTATAATCTACATCCAAATAGTATCGTAAGCATGTGCAGAAGCTATAGACTAACTTTTTTGCTCACCAAGATAGAATGAACACATTCTATACCGATTTCACTGCCTACCAAAATGAGTTCACTGCCTTCCAGACATAGTCTCATGAGGATGCCTACGTGGCTCACATTATGTTGCAGGCTCTTCTTGATCGTTATCCTCCACCACCCCCTAATGTTTCCAGCCCATGAGCCTTACACATTCTATCCTGTATAGTAGTACTTAAGTATGAATTTGTGGTGCTTATGTGGACTTGTTGTGTGTAACACAATCTGGTGAGAGTCTTTGTTTCACATTTATTTCAATTTTGCTTTGCCATGCTTAATTGTTTGCTTACCATTGAGGACAATGTCACTTTAGTTGGGAGGGGGGGGGGAGTGCATTCTATATAAGGGGTTACACCTTGTTCACACTTGAGAATTATGAGTACTATTACACACTTGATATTTTGCACCATAAGTACTGCTTTCTTATGACATCTTAGAATATGTCCAATATACCGTTGGTGTGCATGATTAACTTAATGTGAGCGTGTGCGTAGCGAGGGGCTATTTGATTGGTAGTGATATTTTTCCACTTTATCTTTCACAAGCACAATTCTAGCTAGGTTAATTGCAATATTTGTTATTTAGGATTGTGTATTTAACTCATAGTGTGACTGATCTTTTAGAGTTAAAAAATAAATAAATAAAAGAAAAAAAAATAGTGACTAGCTTGGATTCGTAACCTTTTTAAATCAAGTTATTAAGGCCATTGGGATGTCTTCACACCTAGTGCCCTAAAGCCATATGGTTTGATGGCTTTGGGAGTCATTGGCCTAACACTTGTTACATGGGTTAATTAGAAAGCTTAAGGGACCTAGACATTGCATGGTCACAGATTTAAAAAGATGACTAGCTTGGATTTGTAGCCTTGTTAACTCAAATTATTAAGCTCGTTGGGGTGTTTCTACACCTAATGCCCTAAAGCCATCTGTTTTGGGATTCATTGGCTCAACACTCGCTACATGGGTTAATTAGAAAACTTAAGAAATCTAGACATTATATAGTCTCTATCAAAGAAAAAAAAAGTAAATAGTAATAATATCAACTTCGAAGGTGGGGCTATGCTATAAGGCTTTGAGAACATTTGATTAGATACTTTATGGTAATTGATTGATTGTTGAGCTTCACATTACAGACAAGGTGCAAATATTACTCTCAATCTGAACACCTCTTATGTTCACATGCTCATATTAATTGATCTATGCATAGTGATTGTATTGAATAATCTATGTAGTGAAGTGTAGACACCCCATTTTTTACCGCCCTTAAGACTTAGGCGTCACTGATTGATCACTTAATGATGAAAGTTATGCTGTGCAAACATTCGATTTCTTCAGCAAGAAGAGCTCTAAATCCAAACCTTCCACCCCATTTTGGGCAAAAACTTTTTTGTCCAAAACTATTTTAGACTTTAAAACCTTCTATTTCAAAATATTTTTGAAAATGTTTCAACGATGTTCCGAAGCTCGCATTTCGTAAAATATTACACTTTTCAGTAAACCAAGCAAGGACAAAGTGGAAATAAATGGAAGAGAGGTAAACTCTTTGAAAAATATTTTTAAACATCTTATTTAGAGGTTTGGAGTTGAAGAAAATAGAAGGAGAGGGAAAAAAACTAGTTGGGGAAGAATTTGGGCATTAAACAGTTAAGACAAAACTAAGCAACCTTCACTAAAATAGGCATATCTCTTTGCACACTTAGAATTTAGATGTGAGGCCACCTCCATTAGAAAGTAGACTTTCGAGGGTTCAATTTAGACTTAAGAATGACCTAAAACTGAGTTCAGATGACAGAGATATGCCCATTTAAAGTCAGGCCTGAAAGCATGGCTGGCAAGTGGCCGACAGCCACCATTTGTGGACGGCAAGCCACCATGTTTTGCCTGCCGGCCACTAGTGATGGCCAACCAGCCACCAGTGTAAAACCCATATATTTTCTCCAGCTATTTCCACAAAGCTCCAGCTGTCTCTTTTTTGATATTTTCGACCAAAGTTCATAAATTTCTATATATAGAAGACCTTTCTTCTTGCTTTCAAGGTTAGAAAACATTTAGGAGTGAAAATATTTTTGAAAAAATCCTCTCTCTCAATAATCTTCTCTCTCTACAATTCTCTCTCTCTTTTGCAACTTGCATAGCCTATGCCCAAACACACCAAACCAAACCTAAAGGACTTTTTGCTGAGATGATTTGAGCTTGAATTTGAGCTCTTGAAGCACTTGAGAGTGTGAAATTAGTGGTTTATAACTCAAAGAAGTATTCCTCTTCAAGAGATATACCTTCTCTTGCTTTCGTACCATCTTTGTACTACTTCTTTTCTATCTTTTCTTGCTAATTTTGAAGTGTTTTTTCAACTGTTTTTTATAAGCTGAAGCTTGTGGTTCAAGGCTATTAAAGGTAGAGTGGTTAATCACCCTTCTTTAAACCTTGTGCTCTAAGCCTTTCCACTTGTGTTTCCCATTCTTTCATCAACTTTTTTTGAGCTTTTTACCACTGATTTTTAGAGGTTTTCAGAGGCTAAAAAAGTGATTTTGAAGTCACAAAAATGGAGGGGTTAGCCACCCCTCCGTTGGCTTGTTTACTTCTTTAAATTGCTCCATGTTTTTGTCTTCATTCTAGCACATTTTTGTACTATTTTTGAGCTATTTTTGGACTGTAAAAACACTACATTTTTAGGCTGAAACTTGGGTTTTAAGGCCATTAAAGGTTGAGGGGTGGTTCACCCTTCTTTGTACCTTGTTTTGGAGGCCTTTACCCTTGTGTTTCTCACCCTTTTACTAACTGTTTTTGAGCTTTTAAACACTAAATTTCAGAGTTATTTCAGCGGATAAAAACACTTTTTGAAGTACAAAATTAGACGGGTTAGCCTCCCGTCCTTGTATCTTGCTTACTAGCCTAGTTTGTGCCATGTTTTAGCATGTTTATCTAGCCACTTGTAGCTTAATCCCAGCATGTTTTAGCCTCTAATTTAGACTGTTTTGCCTCTATTTTGGGCTGGTTGTTGCATTTGAGTCTTGTTTTGCATGCTTATAGTGTAATAGTCCTCATAAGCTTGATGTTTTAGGTCTTAGACATCACTTATTTAAGTTGATAGCACTTTTTTTTGGCTTTTCATACTTCATTTCAGCACTAATAATCTCTACAACCTCACTCAATTCTTGACTTTTTACTTTGCTTTGAAAGTGGATTCAAGTCATTTGTTTGCCCAAGTATGAAATTGAGGTTTCATACTTAATGGTTTAATCCCTTAGGGGGTTCATTACCAACAGTGTAATGCTTCTTTCATATCCAAAGCAACTTGTGTTTTGAGCCCTCTTTCCATTAGAGGACTTTAATTCACCTTTTGGACTTAATTGGATTAAAGAATGGTTGGTAAATTAAAATAAGTAACTAAAACTTGGGACTAAAAGTGAGTAAGATAATGTTTGGTTGTGTTCAATCGAACGTTAATTGAATATATGGAACTTGGACCATTTCATACTTGCTAGTGATGAAATGATTCAAGTCTCCAAGGTCAACTTCTTCCCTTGATCATTCATAAAAGGGAGAAGGCTTGTGTCATGTTTTGCATTTATTGAGATTGCACATCTTGAGTCACAAGCCATCATGCAATGAAATTGCTTGAGTTGGTGGTTTGTGGCTTAAGTTCACCACTCCTTTGATTTTCCTATGAAAAGGAGGGGTGAGTTGTGCAAACATACCCTTGAAATACCCTATATATGCTCTGTTTGTCCTCCGTTGCAGCAAGATGAACCTGTGCATCAGTGGCTGGCAGGCCACTTTCCATGGCTGGCAAGTGGCCAGCAGATCACCTTTGATGGCTAGTAGGTAGCCGGCAATATTTACCGGTGGATGGCTGGTCATTGATGCAAATCTCAACAGAATGTTGGTAAGGTGGAGCAAAATGGTTCTGGAAATGTTCAACTGTGCAAACAGAGGCATTAAGGAGCAAAACAGTGGTGTTTTCGGCTAGAATCCAAGCATGCGCATGCATATCTCTCATTTCCCGAGGCGGAGTAGTGAATTGCTTAGCTATTAATTGCAATTGTGTTGTAATTCTTTAATTAGTTAGTTAACTAGTTAATTAATTCAAGTGTTGGAATAATTAGTTAAGTAGTTTAGCTAATTATTTGTTTCATTTTGGTTTGTAATAATTAGCTTAGCCTAGTTAGCTTAGCTAGTTTATTCATTTGGACTCTCCTTCGTGAGAGCGTGATGTAATAACGTGTATGTTTTCCAATCCCACGTCTTTCTCCCTTTTATTTATCTGCTTTGGATGGTTAGATTAGGGGCATCATGTTTCACTTAGCATAGTGCATGTTTGCATCCATTCATCTTGTATTTCATGCACCGAGACTCGGTTCATCCTTTTAACTGCATTGTCATTTCAATACCTCGTTGAATACGTGTTTTAGACTGCATGCTATTGAAATTGTTGCAAATAACATGTTAAGTAGCCGAGCCTATTTTAGTTGCATATCGCATGTGTTGCATTAGACATATTGCATAAGTTAGGAATCATGCATTTTTCTAACTCTTTTGTTTTATCTTAGGTTGGAGTACTAGGTGAGTTTTTAGTGCTTTAGCATACTTGCACGAGTGTGAGTGATTGCCATGACTAGCATGCTTGCCATGAGGCTAAGTGCTTAAATGTTAAACTACTTAAGTACCTGTGGATGAAGGCTTGTTGCTTGAAATGATTCAATAAAAGTAAGTTTAAGCCCACTTTATCAAGTGGCAAATTCACAAGCTTTAAGCCCACTTTGTTAAGTGGCAAATTCAAACCCTTTTCGAAACACAAACATGAAATTGAATTGTTCCAATTCGGGCAAACTAGTCTATACTTTTCTTTTGTGCGCACATCACATAGTAAATGCTAGCCTAATAAACCAGAACAAGAGCATATAATGTTGATAAAAATCATATCGTGATTAGTAGAGGCCGATCTTTGATCGGGCGAGCGGGGGTGCTCAAATGTATTTATGACCTTCCCTTCTCGTACCTAAGTTCCCGAACCGAGGCAACTTTGGTGATGACGGACACATGGCCTTTGGCACGAGTCATGGGTTTTCTAAATTTCCCCAAAATAAAATATTTAGGTGGCGACTCTGTATCTGACAAAGCCATACAATTTTGGCATTTTTTATTCAAAATCAATTTTCTAAACGATTTGCCGAATTTGGACTCTTTGGTGTTTATCAATTTCACATTGCACTTGTGAGATTAGATTCAGAACCATGGGAATCCAAACTGTAGGGCTTCTTTCAAACTTTTGAAAGGGGTGCGAAAAAGTCGAGCTACAGTTTCTGGCGACTCCGCTGGGGATTTAGATAACTTGACTTGAACTCATGATATGAAATTTTATCTACACTTATATGTTTCTTTGCATTGCATTTGCATTGGTGCGCCTAAGTCACTACGTTTGCCATTTGCTATTCTTAGACGATTTGCCCGAGGCTTGCCTAAAAGCTCACCAAAAGGCTGACCGATCGCGGTCTCTACCACGATGGGAACACAACCCTTGGATCTGGACTACCAATGTACCGTTTGATCCTCCTTTCACTTCTCGGTGTTTGGTGTGAGAGGTATATTAGGTAGTCTTGTTGAGGTACCCTTTTGACCGTTTGGCCTAGTTGCATATCGAAAAGCCATAGAGACTGTTCCAAACTAGGACATGATGCTTACCCGAAATGCAGGATTGTGGTGAAACCACTTTGTTTGAATAGTGAAACCTAGTTCCTGATGAAACTAGGACAGGGTAACCCTACCCCCCTCATAGTGGTGTTTTGGCTCTCAATTAACTTGTATGTGCTTTATAGTGAAACTGTACATGGATGTACATATTAGTTGCAAAATGTGGTATTTAGTTTGTGGGGCAGATTTCAGTAGAGAGTACATTCATTCAACTGTGATCATATCTATTTTAGTGAAATTGGGCTGAGGTGCTATCTGTTTTCTCTTTTGCAAGGTAGTCCTGGAACCATAGCTTCAGAAGGCTTCGATATCCCCCGGGTATTCTAGACTAGTGTTGATAGACTTTGTCAGGTCAGGTCAGAGATTTAGTTTAAAGGCAACCAGTGTTTCCTTCGCCAGTGGCAAGGCAAAGAAGGGCCATTTAGGGCTCACCGGTTCCACTGTTTCGGCATTTACTAGCTAGATCACCTCTATTCAGAGCACGACCATCTACCTCTATCATGGCTCAGCCTCTGACAAATCTAGAGGATTTACTGAACCGTCTTCAACAATTAGTAGATTTGCTGTAGCAAGATATGGCTAGGCAAGCTGAGATATTGCAAAAAATGATATTCAACTTTACGAACCTCCATGAAATTGGGGTTCAAATCGAGGGTGCCAGTAGACAAGGGCTCAATGTGGAAGGTAATGAGCTTATGAGGAAGAATGTTGTTTGCAATTCTAATGTTACCGCCAGTGGTAGCACAGCTGTGAAATGCTCAGAAGTAAACACTGCCACCATCCTTATCAAAAACCCTCCTCCTGATAATAGCCAAAGGCCCAACACTTCAACTCAGCCCCAAACCCGAATTTTCCATCCTCTTTACATGAGTCTTGCTCAAGCTTTGAAAATACTGTGAGAAGAAGGGCACCTAGAGCTCCTGGAACCCCAACCCCTCCCAAATCCTCTTCTACCAAGACATGACCCTACTAAATACTATGCCTATCATTAGCAACACGATCATGATACAAATCGTTGCATCTGCCTCCATCATAAGATTCAGGATCTTATTGACGAAGAGATCATAGCTCCACCAAAAGGACCTCAGGCCACCCCTAACCCATTATCTTCAAGCCTCAACTTAATCCATACACTACCATCCACCTACAACCCTAGCATATACATCACCCTAACTCATTTACCCAAGCCTGAGGTGTTCATTCCAGAAAGCACGGACTTGTGCATGATGGATGCACTCGAACCCCAATCATCTCAAACCCATGAACCCACTACTTCTGAGCTGATGAGCATGATTGAAGACTTGCAAAGAACTGTGGCAGATTTAGCCTTTGGGATTTTGGCTCCCTTATCGACCGCATCACATGTCAGAAATTTCAGGCCAAAAGGCTCCCCAATCTTGGGGCAAGCTGTAATTAAAAAGGGCCAACCTGAAGCCATCTCAAGTCTGGGTGGTGGCATGTCAACAACAAATGGGCTCCGCTCCAATATAGCGACCCAATCCCTTAGCAAAGTGGAGACAAGGGGCAAGAACAAGGCCGGGGCAAGTATTGATCCCTATGAACATCTTCAGTGAGCTATTGAGGCTTTGAAGGTCAAAGGGCTGAACAAACAGCAAGTGCTTACAGTGGTTGCAAAAACTGTGGATGACACTTTTGTCGCTCAGGTTAGGGGCATTTTGAATCGAGGGGCAAGCCGGGAAAAGGGATGTCATACCAAAAATGCCCCTTCTAGCTCCAATCCTACACCTGTAAGAGATCATCAAACCCAGTCAACACCTGTCAAGCCCTCTGTCAAGACTGGTAACCGCACCTTCAATCCCCTTTACATGACCCTATCCAAAGCTCTCCAAATCCTCATAAGACAAGGCCGTTTCAAACCCCTTGACCCTTGGCCTCTCCCGGATCCCCTTCCACCCAAGCATAATGCTGCCAAGTACTGCGCCTTCCATCAACAAACTGGCCATGACACTGACAGGTGCTTTTACCTTCGCCATGAAGTTCAAGATCTGATTAACAATGAGGTCATCACTCCACCGAGTCTTACAAAGTCTATCAACACTGGATCGATAAACTTGGGGGATAATGTGACTATGTGTTTGGGGGATGAACCACTTGCTGATGGTGCTCATTTTACTCCAAATGTGGTGGATGGCATGCACTATTTTGAGCAATTTGAAAATATTGTTTATTGTACTTTCTGACTTGGGCATTGAGTCAGTTCTGTTGTGTTGTATTGATTTTGTCTTGTTGTATCGAGTCAATCTTGTTGTGTTAGAGTCAGGTGATTTCGAGGGTGTTACCTCGGACATCACTTTTTGGTTTTGTGTTTATCTTTTCCATTCTTTCTTTTGAGTCTATTTCTACCATTGAGCCAATTGAGCCAGAAGTTTTGAATGGGATGGTAGTAATTGACAAAACTGTGCCTTTTATGTGCCTTGAAATCATTGCATTGACCTAAGTTTTTCAAAACTTTTCTAACACTGTGATGAAAACAAAGAGGGAAGAATTCCTCGGGATTTGCAAAAAATTGATCAATTAAGAGAAAGAGAGGTATGCTAAGCCCTTAATGAATGAGATTATGTTTGTTAATGTGAGTACTAAAAAGGATCCAGGCTTGATCCAGATTGGTTCTGCATTGTCTTCAGAGGAGCCTAAACGGCTAGTCGCCTTATTAAAATATTTCAAAAAAATGTTTTGCATGGTTCTACGAAGACATGCGTGGAATCGCTCTCGAGATTGTACAGCATGGGATCACTCTCGGCCTCGAGACTCGACCACATTGCTTTCAAACCTTGAACCTTGACTCAGAATGTTCAAATGATCAATCACAATATAAGGCTTGTATGGCCGGATTGGAAGCAGCCCTTGAACTAGGGGCAAGAAGGTCAGACCAAGAAGGTTAGATGTCATCAAAGGAAGCTTGTAAAGCTAGATCAGAAGTAGCCCTTGAACTAGGGGCAAAAATGTCAGATGTGCTCAAAGATTCAAAAGATGGGTCATTCCGCAAACTAATGGAGATTAGCAAGAAATCCAATTTCCCACGAATGAAGAAAAGAAAAGTTTTGTTGAAGGACAATCGAGTTCCTATCCACAACACTAGGGGCAAATTCATACCCCAATTGGATGGGCTCTTACATCATCAATACTATTTAGTCAACAATAGCAGCCATTCTCCTGGATTCAGATGGCTAGAGATCCTACGGCCATTCAACATGGACAAGTTAACTTTTCTATCCTTGAGAGGCTCGCTGGGCCGAAAACCCGAAAGGGCGACCCAGACAAAAGTTAGAGCAAGAAGAAGAAAAAAAAAAGAGAACTAAGAAAAAAAGAAAAAGAAAAATGAAAAGGAAAAATAGAGCTTGCAAGGTTGAGAACCTAAAAGGGCGGCCTTAGCAAAAGTTAGAGCGTAAAAGGAGAGAGTTAATACCCGAGTACACCTTAACCCCGAAACTATGTAAGGCCTGATTTCCATCTTTGAGATACGTAGGCAACTTCATCTTGAAGTTCGGCCCCAACCATTCTCAACCTGCTTGTCTTATCCATGTTGGTTGGCTTATCCTTGTTCAACTCGGCTATCCTATCCATGTCCAATTGGCTTATCTTCATTCAAAATCGGTTGTCCTATTCCGTTAGAAGATTCAGCTGCAAGACAAATCAAGTTTAGATCTGAGGTTGTGCATCTCAAGAGTTAAATCCAAATCGGTTGAGCAATGGCCATTTGCAAAACAGTTTTGAGGATTTTTAATTAGCTGACTAATTTCTCGAAAATTATTCCATTTTTTTCCCAAAATCGGACCATTTCTTGGACCCAAAAAAGGAAAATTTTCAGTGCTCATAGCCTGACTTACATGATTTCAAAGCAGAAAGTCAAACAAGCATGTTAATCTAACTCTCGTGTTGGTCAAAATTGTTTTAACAGAAGCAAAAAACAAAAAATGGTCAAAGTAATGAATCAGGGGCACAGTTGAGTCAGGTTTTCTGTCTTTTCCCCATTATTAACGTATTCGCTGGAAAGGGCACAACTGAAGCTAACAGCAGAGGGTCAAAAGATCTCTCATCCTCCAAGTAGCGAGGTATCATGCCAAGTGCGAAGCACGAAGTAGAAATGGAGTTGGATATTCAACCCCTTCATCTAGATGGGTTTGATCACACCCAAATTAGCGTCTAACCCGAAATGGGGACGTAGAAAACGCAATGTGTGAAACCAATCAATTGTATGCCTGACTGATGGGACATGTTGTAACTCCATGCTGTAACTTATCAAGTTAAGCTAAGGGCATCGTTAACCAATGTCAGTTGCAGATCTGCTGCACGTCCAGTCGCACCACAACCCCTCTGTAGGAAAGCTCACTAGTTGTAAGTGAAAGAAGGAGAATCTAGCAGAATGCTAGGGGCAAGAGCTCACAAACTTCAGCTTATCCATCAGGCACACCTGGGAAGGGATAAAGAGAGAGAGAGAGAGAGAGAGAGAGAGAGAGAGAGAGAGAGAGAGATTAAAGAATAGAGAGATGTGCACTGAGAGAAAAAGTGAGGAAAGGGCTTTTCAGAGAAAAAGAGATTGAGTGCCAAAGTGATGTGAGAATCACAAATGAGAAAGGGTGGGAAACAATACCTGGAGAAGTAGTGGGCTCCCTATGAACTGAGGGAGTTTCCGCCGGTGGAAAGCAAACATCTAAGTGTTGTATTTGTTGTTTTTGTTTTGAGTCGTTTTCAGTGTAAATAGTTGTGTTTAGATTGTTTCACTTTGCTTTCCCTTTGTTGAGTCGTTTTGACTGTGGTCAGTCGTAGGGTCAGTACTCGGTCAAGAACTCATTTTTAATTTCAATTTCAAAAATAAATCGTTTTGTGCTGGGAGTGCTGTGTCATTCCCAACATGGTGTACAAAACAAGATTCTTTCTTTCATAAAGTGCAGGGTCCAACCCCGATCAAGAGAGAGCATTAGAACCAAGACCTATCTGAAGCTACATGGGTTCTTGACTGCAAAACAAAAGAAAAGAGGGAAAATATTGGAGCATCTTAGTGTATTTCAACTTCAGCAAATTCCAAGGCTGCATTCTGGATGCACCTTCTCAGGCCTTGTCTTTTCTCTAGAGTATGAGTGTACCTCGACCCTGAGTTCAAGCCTGCTTCAAGTCAGAATGGCAATTAAAACGGCTTGCAAAGGTTACCCCTTGCCAATATGAATAGGATACATCCTTTTTGAACACGTTGCAAAGTCTCCAAGGGGTAAGTCGAAGGTTGTCGTTGAACAACACTTTTATTCGTTCTGATGTTTCGTTAGATTACATATTTGTTGTCTTCTGTTGCATAGAATTTGCATTTTCACATACACTTATGTTGCACGCATGTCCTGCATCATTCTTGTCTCTTGCATAGAATATGCTTTCAATTTTGCATAGTGTATGCTCTTGTCTCTTGGATAGAACATGCTTTCAATTAACATCATGCATCGGTTGTCTATCTTGCATGGAACATGCGTTGTCACTATATTGATTTGTAAATCTTGTTCATTTGATCATTCTATGCATCTATCGCACAATAATCTCACTTCATGATCTATCGTACAAACAATCATTCTGTGCATCATCGCATAAATCACTGTGTGCATACCGTACAATTTCAAACTCAATCGCACTATCTAGTGCATTTCAACTCAATCGCATTGTCTAGTGCATTTCAACTCAATTCACACTGTCTAGTGCATTTCAACTCAATTCACATTGTCTAGTGCATTTCAACCCAATTCACATTGTCTGGTGCATCGCATTGTCTAGTGCATTTCAACCCAATTCACACTGTCTAGTGCATTGCACTGTCTAGTGCATTTCAACTCAATTCGCACTGTCTAGTGCATTTTAACCCAATTCGTACTGTCTAGTGCATTTCAACCCAATTCTCACTGTCTAGTGCATTTCAACTTGCATCGCACTGTCTAGTGCATTTCAATTTACATTGCACTATCTAGTGCATTTTAACTTATATCGCACTGTCTAGTGCATTTCAACTTGCATCGCACTGTCTAGTGCATTTCAATTTACATTGCACTATCTAGTGCATTTTAACTTATATCGCACTGTCTAGTGCATTTCAATTTACATCGTACTATCTAGTGCATTTCAACTTACATTGCATTGTCCAATGCATTTCAACGTACATCCCACTATTTTGTACATTTTAACGTACATCGCACTATTTTGTGCATTTCAACTTACATCGCATTGTCCAGTGCATTTTAACCCCTATCGCACTGTCTAGTGCATTTCAACTTGCATCGCACTGTCTAGTGCATTTCAACTTATATCACACTGTCTAGTGCATTTCAACTTGCATCGCACTGTCTAGTGCATTTCAACTTGCATCGCACTGTCTAGTGCATTTCAACTTACATCGCACTGTCTTGTGCATCGCATTGTCTTGTGCATTTGTTCTCACTCACACTATCTTGTGCACTTGCATCACACTGTCTTGTGCACTTCCCCCCACATTGTCTTGTGCACTCTCTTGGTCTACGAGACCTTAAATCCGCTAAAGGTGCAATTCCTTTGGTGTTTGTCGTGCCTGAACGACTTCCGGTGGTCTGGTATAGCCACCTGCCTGTGTTTGCGGTGAGTTCCTAGGAGATCAACTGAGACAGTGGAAACTAGAGTTTGAATGGCCGAGGCCTAGAATGCAAAGGTTCCAAATTTCCGAGACTAAAGCCTGGTTTAAATACCCAGGGGTGTATCCTCGGCTTGAAATCTGTATGGCAACCTGTAGACGTGCCCAAACGTCACGACTCCGCACGTGAATGGCGTGAAATCCGTTCTAGTCATTGGCCACTACAGTTCAAACCCAAAGTCATGGTTCTGAATCTAATCTCGCAAAGTGCAATGCAAGACTGATAAATCACCAAAGAGTCCAAATTCGGCAAATCGTTTTGGAAAACTGATTTTTAATAAAGAAGTGCCAAACATGGACTGCTTTGCCAGATACAAAGTCGTCACCTAAATGTTTTATTTTGGAAAATTTAGGAAACCCTGACTCGTGCCTAAGGCCATGTGTCCGTCATCACCAAAGTTGCCTCGGCTCGGGAACTTAGGTACGAGAGGGGAAGGCCATGCAATGAGCACCCCTGCTCGCCCGATCAAAGACCGGCCTTTACTATCATGATATGTCGTTTTTGAAAACACATGCATTCTTATTCCGATTATTAGCTAGAATTACTATGTGATGCGCACAGCATACAAGTATAGACTAGATCGCCTAAGTTGGAACAAAATATTTCATGTTTGTTTGTTTGAAAACGTTTTGAAGTTGCTACTCGCAAGTAGGCTAAGACGTGGATTTGCCACCCTCGGGTGGGCTTAGAAAACATGATTTTGCCACCTCAAGTGAGCTATAAAATGCACATTTTGATGAATTGTTTCAATTCAAGCAATCCAACCTTCACCCACAGGCATTCAGGCAGTTATATCACTTAAGCAGTTAGCCTCATGGCAAGCATGTTATCATGGAAACACTCACACTCATGCAAGATGCTAAAGCATAAACACTTACAATGTACTCTGAGCCAAAACAGAAAACTAGTTAGAAATCATGCATGATCCTAGTTCATGTTAAGATGGCTAATGCAACACAAGCAAAATGCAACTAGAAATAGGCTCGGCTATTCTAAGATGGCATATGAGATGCAACTTGATAACATGCTGTTGAACACGTATTCAAGTAAATGTATTGAAATACAATGCAGTTAGTATGATGCGTCGAGCCCGGTGCATGCAGGACAGATGAATGATGCACGTATGCAAAGCATAAGGATGCTAATTGGAATATGCCCTAAATCTAACCATCAAAAGCTGGTAAATAAAAGGAAGAAAGACGTGGGGTTGGAAGACATTCACACACTCACGCACACTTATTACAAAATTCGCCCTCTCGACGGAGGGTCCGAATGAATAATACAAACCAACTAATTAACTAACTATCCTAGCTAATTAATTATTACAAAACTCTTAACTAATTAAACAAATTAATTAAGTTACAAAACCAACTAAGTAAGGAAGGAAAGAAGCTGAATTGAGCTGCCACAGCTCTGTCTCGGAATGATAAATGATGCATGCTCGATCGCCTCGCTTGGAAATCCGTTGGCATGCCCCATGTTGCCTCTGTTTGCACTGTTTTAGACTTCCAAAAACTGTACAAATCTCCAAAACACTTCTGATCCACCTCATGGACATTCAGAGAAGCCATCGGCCAAATGGTATGGTCATCGGCCAAGGGGCAAGGGTCATCGACCACTTTTGAGTCCATCGGCCAAATATTGTTAGCCAATCGGCACACTGGATAGCCGATCAGCCATCTCTTCCTGCAAACTGCTCCTTTTGCTGCAGCAGAGTACAAACAGAGGCATGGCAATACATTTACAAGAAAATGTTGTGTGACTACACCACTTATCATGTTTGAAGCTCCAAGGAGTGTAGTGCTCGACTCTCAAGCCATCAATCATGCATTCCATTGCATGATGGCCAAAGAGGCCGAGTTGCACAAATCAATATGGATGAAATGCACAAAAACACACAAATGCCTTAACCTCTATCATGCATGCTCAAGAGGGTCGGCGACTGAGGATTGAGGCACGTTTCATCACTTTAAGTATGAAACGTCCCTCGTTCCTTGTGTTTGGCTTAACACCCAAACCAAACACAATGCAATGCGCATAACAGGGAGATGCTATGCAATGTAACATAAGCATGCCAAATGCAATGTAACAAGCATGCAAAATGCAATGCAACCTAAACATGCAAACATGCAATATACCAAGCATGCAACAACATGCAAAAATCATGCAATGTGACAAGTATGCGACAACATGCAATGCGACAAGCATGCAACAACGACAAAATGGAACAAGCATGCAACAACATGCAAGATGGACTTAAAGCAAAAGTGACAGACCTCAATCATGCCCAAATCAGTGGCCAAAACACCAAAACTAAGGTACCAAAAGGCAAGACATGCATGCACACATATTGGTCCACAAGCTAGGCAACAAGAACACAACCCTTAGAGGCACTCAAAGGGTGACAAAAGTGGGAGCATGGCAAGTCTATATGCTCTGAAATTAAGTATGGAATGATGCCAAATCAACCAAACAAGGTAAGTATGGCATGCAAGAAAGCTCAAAGCTCAAGGTTAGCAAAGGGACTTACACCATGGCCATGCAAAGCAAGCCCCAAAGGGCCAAGGGCAACCAAAATAGTCCCAAGATAGGTCAAGATAAGACCAAAAAAAACATGCTTGGACCTAGCCAACACAAGCTAGAACAAAAGACCAAGAGCATGAAGCATGCAAGGCTAACAAGGGGTGTTACACTACACCTATCAAAACCAAACATGGCATGACTTTAACCACAAAAATCATAGTTATATCATGGTAAAACAAGACAAAAAATGCACTGAAATGATAGCCCAAAGGCCTAAGCATAGAGGCATACACAATGATCCATTCTTGAGGCATAAAGAGCCAAATCTCCTAGGCATTAAAAGAGTGACAAGCACAAGTGTATGACCATAAAATATGCTCTAAAATTACATAAAAAATTATGCCAAATCATGATAGTAGCCCAAGCAATGCATGCTAGTGGCTTGGAAACTCAAAGCTAACAAGCTAAAATGCACTATGGCTATACAAAGCATGGCATACATGATCAAGACAACAAAAATTAGAGCTTAAGCATGGTAAAACAAGACTAAAATCTTCTTTGAGTTGAGCCAAAACATGCAAGAATGATGATCTAGACACAAGATACATGTTAAGGCAATAGAGAGGATTGCACTACAAGTGCATGGTGCATGCAAGAGGCTAGCAAACCAACCTTACACAGATGTATAACATGCTGAAATAAGGCCCAATATATGCTAAGATGGAGCCAAAACAAGCTTAACAAACATGCTACTTTTATGAGCCATCAATGCAAGCATACAAGACACAAGGAGAGGGGATGACCCTCTTCTATTTGGGACCTCAAAACTACCTTTCTGCCACTAAAAATCCTCTGAGTTTCAGTGGTGAGAAGGCCAAAACAAGGTGGTCCCAATAGCTCAAAAGGGAAGGCACAAAACAAGGCCAAACAAGGCCTAAGAGGGGGTAGACAACCCCTAACACAAAAGTGACCTTAAACAAACATTACAAGCTTAAAAAATCAGAAAAAATTGCAGTTGAAAGTTAAGCTTAAATCAGCATGCAAATAGGTCCAAAAGCTTAAGCCAAAACAAAGGTTTAAAAGCTTGTTTACTCACCCTTGAAGAACACCTTCAAGAACACAACTCCAGCACTCTTCTCTGACCAAAACTAGTCCAAAAACACTTACACCAGCTCCTAAGTACCTCAGCAACAAAAGGATGGTGTTCTAGTAGGTGCTTTAGTGCAAAAGTATGAAGAATTTGCACTTTTGAGCAAGAACAAGCACAAATATAGAGAGAGAGGGAGTTATAGAGAGAGAGTGATATATGTTTTGTATATCAAGGTTTCAGAACCTCTGGAAAGGGAGGAGGAGGTCCCTTCTTATAGAAATTCAATTCTCAACCTTGTTGAACAAGCTTGAGTCTTGAATCAAATCCCTCCATACACGTGTATGGAGGATGAGAATTGTGCTCTCCAGCTGGCACAGCTAGTGCAAAAATATTTGCAAAAGCAGGTGGAAAGGCCTCGGCCAAGAAATATGGCCGATTGACCAAAAGGAGTGCCGATAGACCAAAAAGAGTGCCGATTGGCCAACACTTATGGCCGATAGCAAGAAAACAAGGCCGATGGCACAAGGCCTTAACCGATGGGTGATAGGGATGGCCAACAAGCCACCCTCTCCCCTCAGAAGAAGAAACCACAAGTCCTTGGTCCACAACCAAGCACAAAACAAATAAGTTGAGAGATCCTAAGGCAAGGCGCGCAGCCGAGACCTTCGGGAACTCAAAACGAACATGAGCATGGATGATCATTGAGTGTTCAAATGATAACGTCCAAGTCTTGAGGATGGTCAAAAATGGGGTGTCTACACAACCCTATAGGTTGAGGTAGCTTACATGCGCCTCAATTGTGGATACTAAACCAACCTAGTCTGTCACCCTGTTGGAGAATAAGGAAAGTTGCGAACATAGCCAAGGAGAAAAGTAGTAGCTGTGGTTTGGAAATGCAAGATGAAAGAAGAAGTCTTGAAACCAAGAAGAAGTGGAAGATCCCCAGCACCATGAGGTGAGTGATCACTGATTGCCCTTGTAAGGTACTTTCTAAAGCATCACTTTTTAGATGCATCATCATATCCATTATAATCTATTACTTTTATCGCATTACATATAGCATTTATTGCATGCATCTACTACATTATCTATCGCATCCAGTACATCATTGTCCATTTTCTCGCCTGCATCCTTTCCATGTTAAGCTTAGTTTGGCATGCGCTCATACATTTCCTTCGTTGAAACATAGCTCTACATGTGTACGCACTTATTCTGCAAGAATTGTGGCCTGAGGGTTTCGGCACCTTTTCTGTGTTAGACACGGTTTGTTTTATGTCCATGCCTTTTCTAGGTTAAACGTTGTTCGGCCTGCGCCTTATTCACTACATCCATTGCATTGTACTTTATTTTGTTGCATTTAGCATTTAGGATCATCATCTTTTCCCTGCAGATCACTCCTCACTTATATCATCCCGCCCAATTACTCTTTCTCTTTCTACGAAAAACATAGTCTTACATGTACTCACATCCCTTTCATGTTGAAACATAGTTCCGTTATGTGTAAGCATCCATGTTGGCTGAGGCCAGTATTGAGGATGTAGGCACTTAGCCTGTGTTAGGCATCGTTTGGCTGTGCCCACTTCTTTTCTATATAAAACGTAGTTTGATTTTGCATCTTCATCCCTTTATGGTATTTGTGTGGTTTTGCACTGATTGTGGTTTGATTATTTCATTACATTGTATATCATTACATTGTTTTATTACATTGTGTATCATTCTTCATTCAGCCCCTGAACTACGCTTGTTTGATTCCTTGCAAAGGGATACGTAGGCAACCCTCGGGTTCAACCAACTGCATCTGCATTTTGTTTGTTTACCCAAGTCTTACGGCCTTATCAAAATGGGTCATCTTTGGGCTTTGACATTCACTCATGTCACTTCATGACTTCGAGCTCTGTCAAAGAGGGGCAACTGTAGACACCCTATTTTTGACCGCCCTTAAAACTTGGGCGCCACTGATTGATCACTCAATGATGAAAGTTATGTTGTTTAAATGTTCGATTTCTTCAGCAAGAAGAGCTCTAAATCCCAACCTTACACCCCATTTTGGACCAAAACTATTTTAGACTTTAAAACTACTCTTTCAAAATATTTTTAAAAATGCTTCTACGATGTTCTGAGTATCGCATTTCGTAAAATGTTACATTTTTCGGTAAATCGAGCAAGGACAAAGTGGAAATAAATGGAAGAGAGGTAAACTCTTTGAAAAATATTTTTAAACATCTTATTTGGAGGTTTGGAGTTGAAGAAAATAGAAGGAGAGGGAAAAAAACTAGTTGGGGGAAGAAGTTGGGCATTAAATCATTAAGACAAAACTGAGCAACCTTCACTAAAATAGGAATATCTCTTTGAACACCTAGAATTTAGATATGAGGCCACCTTCATTGGAAATTAGACTTCCGGGGCTTCAATTTAGACTCAAGAATGACCTAAAACCGAGTTCGGATGAGAGAGATATGTCCATTTGAAATCGGGCTTGGAAACATGGCCAACAGGTGGCCGGCAGCCACCATTTGTGGATGGCAAGCCACCATTTTTTGCCTGCCGGCCACCAGTGTAAAACCCAGATATTTTCTCTAGCTGTTTCCACAAACCTCTAGCTGTCTTTTTTTAGATATTTTCAACCAAAGCTCATATATTTATATATATATATATATAAAAGACCTTTCTTCTTGCCTTCAAGGTTAGAAAACATTTAGGAGTGAAAATATTTTTGAAAAAATCCTCTCTCTCTTTTGCAACTTGCATAGCCTATGCCCAAACACACCAAACCAAACCTAGAGGACTTCTTGCTGAGATGATTTGAGCTTGAATTTGAGCTCTTGAAACACTTGAGAGTGTGAAATTAGTGGTTTATAACTCAAAGAAGAATTCCTCTTTAAGAGGTATACCTTCTCTTGCTTTCATACCATCTTTACACTACATCTTTTCTATCTTTTCTTGCTGATTTTGAAGTGTTTTTTCAACTGTTTTTTATGGGCTGAAGCTTGTGGTTCAAGGCTATTAAAGGTAGAGGGATTAATCACCCTTCTTTTAACCTTGTTCTCTAGGCCTTTCCACCTGTGTTTCCATTCTTTCATCAACTTTTTTTGAGCTTTTTACCACTTATTTTTAGAGGTTTTCATAGGCTAAAAAAGTGGTTTTGAAGTCCCAAAAATGGAGGGGTTAGCCAACCCTCCTTTGGCTTGTTTACTTGTTTGAATTACTCCATGTTTTTTCTTCATTCTAGCACATTTTTGTATTGTTTTTGGACTGCAAAAGCCCTGCATTTTTTGGGCTGAAACTTGGGTTTTAAGGCCATTAAAGGTTGACGGGTGGTTCACCCTTCTTTGTACCTTGTTTTGGAGGCCTTTACCCTTATGTTTCTCACCCTTTTACTATCTATTTTTGAGCTTTTAAACACTGAATTTCAAAGTTATTTCAGTGGCTAAAAACACTTTTTAAATACAAAATTAGAGGGGTTAGCCTACCCCCCTTGTATCTTGCTTACTAGCCTAGTTTGTGCCATGTTTTAGCATGTTTATCTAGCCACTTGTAGCTTAATTCCAGCATGTTTTAGCCTCTAATTTAGACTGTTTTGCCTCTGTTTTGGGCTGGTTATTGCATTTGAGTCTTGTTTTGCATGCTTATAGTGTAATAGTCCTCATAAGCTTGATGGTTTAGGTCTTAAACATCACTTATTTGAGTTGATAACACTTATTTTGGGCTTTTCATACTTCATTTTAGCACTAATAATCCCTACAACCTCCCTCTATTCTTGACTTTTTACTTTGCTTTGAAAGTGGTTTCAAGTCATTTGTTTGCCCAAGTATAAAATTGAGGTTTCATACTTAATGGTTTAATCCCTTAGGGGGTTCACTAGCAACGGTATAATGCTTCTTTCATACCCAAAGCAACTTGTGTTTTGAGCCCTCTTTCCATTAGAGGACTTTAATTCACCTTTTGGACTTAATTGGATTAAAGAATGGTTGGTAAATTAAAATGAGTAACTAAAACTTGGGACTAAAAGTGAGCAAGATAATGTTTAGTTGTGTTCAATCGGATGTTAATTGAACACATGGAACTTAGACCATTTCATACTTGCTAGTAATGAAATGATTCAAGTCTCCAAGGTCAACTTCTTCCCTTGATCATTCATAAAAGGGAGAAGGCTTGTGTCATGTTTTGCATTCATTGAGCTTGCACATCTTGAGTCACAAGCCATCATGCAATGAAATTGCTTGAGTTGGTGGTTTGTGGCTTAAGTTCACCACTCCTTTGATTTTCCCATGAAAATGAGGGGTGAGTTGTGCAAACAAACCCTTGAAATACCTTGTATATACTCTATTTGTCCTCTGTTGCAGCAAGATGAACCTGTGTATTAGTGGTCGTTAGGCCACTTTCCATGGTCGGTAGGTGGCCACCAGACCACCTTTGATGGCTGGCAGGTAGCTGGCAATATTTACCAGTGGCCGGCTGGTCACTGATGTAAATCTCAGCAGAATGTTGGTAAGGTGGAGCAAAATGGTTCTGGAAATGTTCAATTGTGCAAACAGAGGCATTTGAGAGCAGAACGCTGGTCTTTTCGGGCGGAATCCGAGGATACATGTGCACATCTCTCATTTCCCGAGGCGGAGTAGCGAATTGCTTAGTTATTAATTGCAATTGTGTTGTAATTCTTTAATTAGTCAGTTAACTAATTAATTAATTCAAGTGTTGTAATAATTAGTTAAGTAGTTTAGCTAGTTATTTGTTTCATTTTGGTTTGTAATAATTAGCTTAATTAGCTCAGCCTAGTTAGCTTAGCTAGTTTATTCATTCGGACTCTCCTTCATGAGAGCATAATGTAATAACGTGTATGTCTTCCAATCCCACATCTTTCTCTTTTTTTATTTATCCGCTTTTGATGGTTTGACATCATGTTTCGTTTAGCATAGCGCATGCTTGTATCCATTCATCTTATATTTCATGCACCGAGGCTCGGTTCATCATTTTAACTGCATTATCATTTCAATACCTTGTTGA
Source organism: Camellia granthamiana (assembly GCA_036172215.1). NCBI lineage: Eukaryota > Viridiplantae > Streptophyta > Magnoliopsida > Ericales > Theaceae > Camellia > Camellia granthamiana. The sequence continues at coordinate 5,289,642 of JAXFYN010000017.1, read as the reverse complement.
ATACATGTTTTAGACCGCATGCTATTGAAATTGTTGCAAATAACATGTTAAGTAGCCGAGCCTATTTTAGTTGCATATCGCATGTGTTGCATTAGACATATTGCATAAGTTAGGAATCTTGCATTTTTCTAACTCTTTTGTTTTATCTTAGGTTGGAGTACTAGGTGAGTTTTTAGTGTTTTAGCATACTTGCATGAGTGTGAGTGATTGCCATGACTAGCATGCATGCCATGAAGCTAAGTGCTTTAATGTTAAACTACTTGAGTGCCTGTGAATGAAGGCTTGTTGCTTGAATTGGAATAATTCAATAAAAGTACGTTTAAGCCCACTTTGTCAAGTGGCAAATTCACAAGCTTTAAGCCCACTTTGTTAAGTGGCAAATTCAAACCCTTTTCGAAACACAAACATGAAATTAAATTGTTCCAATTCGGGCAAACTAGTCTATACTTTTTTTTTTGTGCGCACATCACATAGTAAATGCTAGCCTAATAAACCGAAACAAGAGCATATAATGTTGATAAAAATCATATCATGATTAGTAGAGGCCGATCTTTGATCTAGCAAGCGGGGGTGCTCAAATGTATTCATGACCTTCCCCTCTCGTACCTAAGTTCCGAACCTAGACAACTTTGGTGATGACGGGCACGTGGCCTTTGGCACGAGTCACGGGTTTCCTAAATTTTTCCAAAATAAAATATTTAGGTGGCAACTCTATATGTGGCAAAGCAATCCAATTTTGGCATTTTTAATTCAAAATCAATTTTCCAAATGATTTGCCGAATTTAGACTCTTTGGTGTTTATCAATTTCACATTGTACTTGTGAGATTAGATTCAGAACCACGGGAGTCCAAACTATAGGGCTTCTTTCAAACTTCTGAAAGGGGTTGCAAAAAAGCCGAGCTACATGAAGTAAGAATTTGTCATTGGTTAGTGTGAGATATTAGGGAGCATAACATGAGTAAATGATTTAAATGTTGTGTATGAGGTATAATGTATATTGAATGTTTTTGGGTATCATTTATGGAAACCCTCACGAGACTAAACTCATCCACTAGTAGTAACTTTGTGGTTTAAAGCCTTGTTGTATATGCTAAATGTAATCGTTTTTCCTATGAAGGAGGATGTAGATAGATTTTGTTTTGTTTATTTCCTATTTTGTTTCCTTGCTCGAGGACTAGCAAGTTGTAAGTTAGGGAGTGTAATTGAGGTCGAGATGTGTTACATTAAAGTCGATAATAGATATTAATTAACGCTTTTCTTCATATAACTTGGCATTAGGGGTGGGCGCGGCGCGGGTCGGTTGTGGCCACGAAACTTCCAATCCACCATCCGTCCGCCAGATTGGCGGATTAGAAAAAATCAATCCACATCTGTCCGCCAATCTGACGGATGTGGATTGAGCGAATTGACGGATGGATGCGAATTGGTTTGGCGGTTTAAAATTTTATAAATTTTCAACATAATTCAACTTGTGCACTTTCTCCACAAAAAAAAAAATTTACAGTCAATGACTTAATAGAGTATTACAATTACTGCATGCCTCATCCAAAGAAAAAAAGTTTGAAACTTTATCCACATATTACAATCACAACATGCCTCATCCACATAAAGTATTATAATATGTGGTTCTTAAAATATAAAAATAATTCAAATCACCAAAACCATGAACAGAGCAGTGGTAGAGATTGTATGCTTCTGTATTATTACATCCATATCTGTTTTTGAAAACAAAAACCAACCAACATATATAATCTTATTTATTTACTATTTTTAGAGTTAGATTTAAAAACTAAAATATATAGATAAATAATACATTTATTTTTTTCAATTCAAAAAATATATTTAAGTTGAAAACTCTTTTTCAACATAATATATTCAACAGAATATTTCAACTCTTTTTCAATTGAAAACACAAATAGAATATATAAACAAATTGAAAACACAAAGTCTTACAAATTATTAGGGGTGCTCGGCGGTTTGGCGGTTCAGTTGCGGCCAAATAAACCTCAAATCTGCCATCCGTCCAAAACTAGGCGGATTGGAAAAAATCAATCCGCAACCGTCCACTCGTCGTCACGCATCCGTCCAAAATGCGGCGGATCAGTTTGGTTTGGACGGATCGGTATATCCGCTGCTCACCCCTACTTGGCATACTTCACAAGTATTTAATTTGAATTAGGTTGGGTAGGCACAAATGTAAAACTAGTCCAAAAGTGGCTAAAATAGAATTTCTGCGAAGCGAGCATTCCCGTATGTACGGAGGCTCTTTCCGCACGTGCGGCCAACATTTCCCATACATGCAAGTCCACCTCAATTTTTGTGCACGAGTTTCTAAACCTATTTTGAATGTCTGCAACATATAAAAAAAATAGTAAGTTTGAAAGGGTTCTGATATTTTCTAAAGAACAAGAGAGGCTAGGGTTTTGAGAGAGAAAAGCTTAGGGCTTTAAGGTTGTCTTCCATGGTGGCTTCACCTTCTACCTCTTTTCACTGCTCCATGAGTGGCTAGTCTTCCATTTTATAGTGTTTTGATGAAACCCTAGCTATGTAAATAGGTTTTCTTAGGCTTTGATTATGTAACTGTTTGAAGAAATGTATGGATGTTTTAGAAGTTTTTAATAACATTTCTTTTCATCTTTTCGAGTATTTTACTTTTTGTGAATATTAAATGCTTTTTATAGATTTGTTTTCTTTGTGTTTGTGTTCAAAGTATGAGATGAGTCATCTTACAAGCGACGAGTTGCGTTGCTACTTTCACTATAACAAATTACACTTTTGGCAACTAAAAACTCATTTTTTCGTCGTCGAAGATTTTTGCCGACTAAATTTTTTGGTCGCCAGCTTTGTCGTCAGATGATTGTCAGGAAAGGTATTGACGACTAATTTCTTTTTTAGTCGTCGAAAGTCACCAATTGGCGACTAAAAATTTAGTCGCCAAAAAGATAATATTTTCCATCTTCAGTTTTTTAGCTATCAATTTTTTAGTCGCTAAAAACGTGACACTCCTTTTTAGCTACCAATTTTTTAGTGGCCAAAAACTTTCATTTTTTTTGGCTACTAACTGTTCCTTTTTTATTTTTTGGCTACTAAATGTTTAGTCGCCAAAAGCTCAAGTTCTATTTATTAATTTTTTTTAAAATGCACAAATTGAATGTTTTTCATTTATTTCTAAATTATATGCATTTCATTATCAATGCAACATGTAACCTGTACGTATACAGAATAATACATCTATCAATTATAATCTAAATCCATTATCAATAATACCCATTTCATTATCAACTATTAAAAAACTTTACTTGTAACATCATATTCCAAATATCATATAAATCCATACAAACCAAGTATAACCCATCTAAATCAAATATTACATACAAAAATACTGGATTTCCAAAACAAAGGATTGTTCCAAAATAAATGTCTTCCATATACAAAACAAATGCTCTTCGTACACATCTACAATAGCCCAGGCAAAAGCAATCTGTAAAAAAAGGGAAAAAAAAATATTAACCATTAGCACTTATTCAATAATATTGACGTTTCAAATTATAACAATTATAAAATTAATAATTTAGATATACTATACTCTGCAAATTATAACAATTCTAAAATTAAAATTAATAATTTAGATATATTATACTCTGCATATAATCCCATCAAGATCATTTTAATGTTTCTGTTTTGTTGGAAATTTATACAGCCTCCAAATTGAACCTCATGCCTGCCTAGTAAACTCTAGTTTGACAATTACAATGTATGGTTCAACAAAACACATATACAAGTGACCTATATTCACATCTCAACATCAACCTAGCTTGTAACATAACAGTACACTTCCTGAAAACAACCAATATTTATTCACATCTATGTAATAGGGTTGTGCACTTCCTCACAAAATAACCTAGGCAATGCAAAACTTGGGCAATAACAGTGCACTTCCTAAAAAATTAATGAACTGTAAAAGTTACATAGTGGGATGTTATGAACAAGTTGGCATAACTGTAAAAGTAACCAATGAAAATAATTAACTTTTACAGTGGGCATATTTGGTTCCATTCCAGTGGGCATAATTCACCTCATATTCACATCTACGCAATATTCATAAGTGGCATAATTGGTTCCAGTGGGTATAATTGGTTACAGTCATCCAAGTTATATATAAAACATAAGGAAAACATTGTGCATCCAAGTTACAATCATCCAAGGTACGTCATGCAAAGTTCCAAAAAAAAAAAAAAAGTTACAGTTATCCAAAACATTGTGCATCCAACAAACATTGTGCATCCAAACCAAAACAATAGTAATACAGTCATCCAAAAAAAAGTAAAAAAACTCATTCATTTCCTTGAGCCAAATCATGAGCCATCTAAACTTGCATAACAAAAAAATGAAAATAATTTAATAAGGAAAACACTAAAAAGTCTTAAACTTAAAAGAAGTAAACATATGTTAATAACATTTAACCAAGGGAGTATTTTACCAATGATATTAAACTTCAATAAAATTAATCTCCGGACTTGGGCTTGAACATAAACTTGATTCTGAAACAACTACACATAAAACATAACACAACTAAAACATGTAAAGTGAAGATAATGAATTTTGAATAACACAAAATAAATTAAATGGATAACAAAATAATAAATTATGGCATATATTACCCAAATCATATTATTGTTCAAATTCTTCAACATCCTTCATTGCTTGTTGAAGGTATATTGGAATGTTACTTCGAAACCAATTTTGTGTACAAACAAGAACCTCACCATCTTGGGAGCAAGTAAACTGCGAAATGGATCAAGTATACGACCTCATGTACTAAAAGTCGACTCAGAAGCAATAGTGGAAACAGGCATTGCCAACACATCTCGTGCTATAGGTGATAATACTCTATACTTTGTTGCATTAACCTTCCACCACTCCAAGATATCAAATTGAGCATTCTTCCCACCTTTCTCAATATCACCCAAGTACTTGTCCAATTCCGACATACTCCCACTACTAGAAAATTTTCCCTCCAAAAAAGAGTTAAATTGAGAGTTCAGAATAGAGTGTGGGTCATTTTCATCTATCACTATATCTACTATTTCATTTACATTGGAGGCATGCACATTTGTTGAATCAAGCGTGGCATAATGATCATACAATTGACTCAAACAATTTTTCACCTTGTCTAACATGTCTTTCACTTTCACCACGTCTCCACCTAAAATTGTTGAAAAACAAAATTGCAAGTATGTCATTTTTCTTCCAGGATCAAGCACAACCGCAACATAAAAAAGTAGACTGATTTTATCCCCATTTTCGTAATACTTGTCAAACTTCTATTTCATTTTCTTCGCCATTGAAGACAAAATAGGATCATTGCCTTTGATTAATTGTCCAATCATATTTTCAATGACAAAAATTTCAGTGTAGAATGTGTTTAAAGTAACAAATAAAGACCCAAAAAAATCTCTTTGTTGCATTGTAGAACATTCTAAGAAATTTCAAAAACACCCTACAATTATCCCAATCCTCGGCTGTAGGCATCTCTCTCCTCTTACCCCCTTCATTATCCAAAAAGTAGTGTTTGTAATTGTAGTCCTTCTCACCCATTCTTTGAAAATCACTCTCAAATTTTTCTGCTGCCTCTAACATAAGATATGTGGAATTCCACCGTGTTGGCACATCTAGGCACAAGAGACTCTTACTCTCAATTTTCAAACTTTCCACATACTTTTTAAAAGTGTTAAGGAGGTTTGGAGAAGACCTCACATACCTCATTGAATGCCTCACATTCGCTATACAAGAATCAAGATCCTTTAATCCATTACTAATAATGAGATTTAGAATAAGTGCACAACAACACGTGTAAAAATTCATGGCCCAAGATAGTTCCCTTCCACAGTTTTGTGGTTCGTTTCAAGAATCTAACGGTTAGATTATTGGAACTCGCATTATCAACAGTTAAGGTAAAAGGGCCATCAATGTCCCACTCTTTTAAAAGTGTCTCAATTTTTTTACCAAGAGTTTCTCCTTTGTGGTCTTCAACTTGACAAAAATTTATGATCCTCTTCTGTATCTTCCAATCGTCATCAATGAAATGTGCCGTTAGACACATATAACACAAATTTTGCATGAAGTCCATGTGCCTGTGGTAAAGCAAGTTCTACACCCCTTTATAATTTTCTTCAACCTCTCCTTTTCATTGGTATATATGTCTACAATGTCCCTAGCAATGGTATATCGAGATGGGATCTTGAACTTGGGTTGCATGACATTACAAAACCTCTTAAAACGTACCCCATCCACAAATCTAAAGGGCAATTCATCAATTACTATCATCTCAACAAGATACCTCCTAGCAACTTCTATAGAAAATGATGTAGCCACAACATCAACAACACCCTCCCCACCAACTTCTCTAAGTTGAAATCCCAATGATTGTTGCCCATGAGTATCCCTATAAATGGATACTTTGTACAATTTTTCAAATGACTTAACAAATTACTTGTTCCATGACTCTTAGAGCCTGCTATATATTCTTTCTTACAATACTTGCACATAGCCCAATCTTTCCAATCAATACCCTTAATCTTTTCAAAATGATCCCAAGCCTTTGATGTTGTTCTCCCATTACTACTAGTCTTGGCTAGGGGTGGTCTAGGAAGGGGAGCATTAGATTGGGTAGAGGGGTCAATAGAAAATGATTAGGGCTCAACATTAGGACTCACAAAAAATGTTTCTTCGCTTGGAGGATCCATGACCAAAAGATTATTAAATAAACTACCAAAAACCAATAAAAAAAACATTCAAAATATGCTTTCCAAATCCATGATCTTTTTAAACAAACTACCACCAGACTCTAGATAGTCATCAATGCAGAAAATTAAGTACAACAATCATAGAAAATTCGATCCAAATCAAACACCAAAATTTCAGTTGAATATCCCCAATCCATTACTTGAATAAATAAATAAATAAATTAAAATTCCAAGTTTGAGCAAGGCAGGGGTAGGAAAGAGTTAAAATGCCTCCGCTATTGTTCCTTTAATTTTCTGAAACAAATAAATCCTAATTTGCAGAGATCTCAAAACAAATAAATCTGAAATTGAAGTGAGGTATTCCAAATTTCTCAGACCATCATTTTCATTTACATTACACTCATCACAAGTCCAAACAAATAATGATTTTTGTCTCGGTCAAGAATACAAACATTATTGGAGAACTTAGAAAATTAGAGGAACAACAGATCAATTGTACAACAACAATCCCATGGTTTGGCTACAAACCCTAATTTGCAGTGTAACAAGTACAATATATAATGAAATAACAAGTCTAATATATAGTGTAATAACAGAACATATTAATCAAATACTTTTTTCACTCTTGGATGCAAATTAATCTAATATTTTTTCTATGAAGTCTCTTACAAAATCCATTGCAGATAACAAGAAAAAGAAACCAAACCTCTGTGTTTTTCTCTCTGTAAGCTTCCTCTCTCTGTGTGTAGAACCCTCAGACTGTCAATCTCACCAGCTCTCTAGTTTTAGAACTGGAACAAAAAAAAAAAAAAAAAAAAAAAAAAAAAAACAGATTAGACTCTAAAAGAGAGGTTTTTGAACTGGAACCAAATAAAAAAAGAAAAAAAAAGAACAGATTACAGATTGAGGAGAAAAAGAGAATTTCAACGCCCTAATTAATCAACAGAGAATTTAACAAAATTTCAATGTCACACAATTTCAACATGTGATGAACTGAGAGACAGAAAAGGTTGCTCACAAGACAACCTTAACCATGGAGTCTAGGTCATCAATTTGGGTTGTCATTGATCAAATACTCATAAACATGATTAATTTAACACAGTCAAAGCCCTAATTAATTAATAGAACATAGTCGAAGCCCTAAAAAAATAAGGAGATCTGTACAAAGACAATAAGAGAAGACAAGAAGAGAAGAGAAGAGAAGAGAAGAAACCGAAGCCCTAATTACTGAAAAAATAAAAAAAAAATGAAAACACAGAACATAGTCACTGATCGCCGATCAAAGACAAAAAAAGAAGAGAAGAGAGGAGAAGAGAAGAAGAGAAGAGAAGAGAAGATTACCTTTGAATCGATGCTTTGATCGTTGCGGCAACTTCTGCGTGTTGCGAATTTACCTTCTCTCTTGCATATCATTTACATAAAATCAAAAGCATTACTTAAACTAATTCAAAAAAAAAAAAAAACCCAACATCATATTACATCCATATATCTACATAAAACCTCTCCATTAGATTGTATTTGATTTACAAATTTGAATAGAGATTTAAAAATGGAAAGAAAAAAAGAAAAAAATGTGTGAAATATAGTTATATTTCATTCACATTTCATTTATATTTTTTCTTTTTCTTTACAAATTCTTACCCAAATCCATAAACCAAATACAATGTTGGTGTTAATGAATGAATAATTGTTGTACAAATTGTGTAATTAAACAAGATAAATAGATTCATGATTAATCAAATTACATAATAGAATGAGAAAACATGTTGAATATTACAACCATAGAAACACACAATACGATAAAAGGTAAAGAAAGCAAACCGAAGCCTGTGTGATACCACAGTGTCCTTAAAACATATTAGCCGCCTCACCATGGGTGCTGGAGGTATGTCGACTTCTGTCTCCCAAGATACGACGGTTAAAACTAGCTAACGCAGAAGTACCTTCTGAATAGCTTCGGCGAACTTGATAATGGTGCACTCTCTCTAACAAGAACCAAAGAAGGGACTAGTAAAAGAAAATAGGAAAATTTTTCTTTGGTGTAAAACCATCTCCAACTCTTTATCAAAACACCATCTCCATTTTTCATCAAAAAACTCCCAAAATTACCCTCTTTTAAGTTGGAGGGGAATGGCCTCTATTTATACAAGTAGGAGAATCCCTAGCCATAAAGGCTATACATCACTAGGGCCATCAAATGCCATTAACCAAGGCCATCAATTCTAGCCATTAGGGCTAGAGTTACTAAGGTTGAAAACCTATGGCCACTGATATGGTCATCAACTCCATCATCAAAAGATAAGAGTTACTAAGGTCTAAACCTCCCATGTGCTTAATATATACAAATAAATATGTATATAATGATGTTTGAATAAACCAACTAGATGGGTCACACAATGGATACTAATGTCGGTTCACAACCCGATCCAAACCCAATTCTCAAACACATGCACAAGCTAAACCCAACACAACATAGTTTAGCCCAAGCTTAAGATTATGTCCAAGTCTAAGTCTAAGACCAAACCCAACACATGTACAAGCACAAGCACATGTCTAGGTCCAGTCCAAACTAAGACTAAGTTCAAATCTAAGCCCAACTTTTATTGATACCCACTTTATGAGACAATTCTCATTCACAACTCAATGGTTTCGATCCATCATTTTTATATTGTAATCTTCTCATTTGAGAGAATATAAAACCACTCAGACCCACTTCAACCGGTGGTTGGGTTCCACTTTAATTTTGAATTAAAGTTGCCAAAAATCCATTATTTTCCAACAATCCCCCACATGAATAAAATTGGTCGAATAAAGAAAACGGACAACGCTTTACAACAAAGACTTAGAGAGAGAGCACACAGAATAATCCTGCATCAAAAAAGGTAGATGTTGGCCTTGAACCTTTCGTAGTGAAAGCCTATCGGATTTACTGGCTGATTAGTGAACGTGATGTCTTGAACTGTTTTGCCATTTGTGTAAATCGAGACAATAGACCTCACATAGAAGTGACTCCAACCATTATTCTTGTTCTCATTGGTGTGTCCGGTTTGGCCCTAGAACACTAGCCTGGTTCAGTGAGTGTTTTTAAAGAATTCAGCCTTGTCAATTCTTAAAGAAGCAGCCCCACTTTGCACTCACATAGGTGACCTACATAAGGTATCTCTCTATAGCACGGTTGACTATTCACAACACTTGGGTCATTAAAAGCATCAGCTTAACCTCCCACCCCACAGGGTATCACTATATAAAGGAATGGGCAGAAGGATTTACCTCCACAGTGACTCATCCGTTACATGCAATTAGGTTGTCCCTTTGAACCTAGATCTTAGGATCTCTAGTCAACTAGGTTGGGCTTTCCATTCTGGTAACATTACTAAAGGCCTTAACCCCATTCCTCTTGACGACGTTTCTACTAACTCTCGAGTTAACCCTTTGGTTAGCGGATCCGCAATGTTGTCCTTAGACTTTACATAGTCTAGAGAGACAATTCCATTAGAGAGTAGATGTCGTATGGAATTATGTCTGCGATGGATATGGCTAAATTTTCCATTATACAAATGACTCTGTGCCCGTCCATCGCCGACTAGCTATCACAATGCATACAAATAGCAGGCACAGGTTTTGGCCGACATGGAATATCCTCAACGAACTGGCGAAGCCATTCAGCCTCTTCAGTTGCTTAATCCAACGCAATAAACTCAGAATTCAAAGTTGATCTCGATATACACATTTGTTTGGAAGATTTTCAAGACACGGCTGCCTCTCCGAGGGTAAACACATAACCACTAGTGGATTTGAAATCCTTTATATCAGATATCCAATTAGCGTCACTATACCCCTCTAGTACCACTAGGTATCTGGTATAATGCAGCACATAATCTTGGGTGTAGCATAGATAACCTAACACCCACATAATACCTCTCCAATGAATGGCATTTGGATTACTCGTATAGCGACCTCGGTCTTTTCCCATTTGATTATTGTATCTGGACTTAGGTTCCGTAGATTCTGTCATTGTATAATTGTTGTTGTTGTCCTTTAATTCCTTATTCTTAAGTTATAGGATGTGTTGGGCAGGTTTGTTTCAGGTTGGTTAGGTTCGGAAACCAAGTGTTGCTGTCCAGTTTTTGGGCTGGTCGCTCGAGCGAGGGTTGTGTTTGTGTCTGGTAGCTCGAGCCAGGGTTTTTTCGCTCGAGCGAGCGATTGCGTCTAGTATAGACCTGAAAGTTGTGTTTCCTCGCTCGAGCGAGCGAGGTGTATGTTTTTGAGTTCTTCGCTCGAGCGTGCTTCTGGGTTGCAGACCTGAAGGTTCGTATTGTTGGCTCGAGCGAGCTTTCCTTCGCTCGAGCGAGTATTTCTTGTGTCTGGTCGCTCGAGCGACCAAGTCTTCGCTCGAGCGAGCCTGTCAGGTTTAAATAGGCAGCAGCGGGTTTCAGATCAGTTTTTCATATTCTTTTTTATTCCAAACCCTAAGGTCCGACTTCTCTTTTTCCCTACTCACCTTTTCTCTTAGGTTTGATCTATCTGGGGTGTGTTTCTACCCTAGTTGCTTTATTAAAAAGATAGTGTGAGTCGAGGGCTCCGTTCTAATCTGAGAGTTTGTGAATTTGGAGCACTTTGGATTTTGGATCTTCATCTCCGTCTTCTCCATTTGGGTTAATTTCTTCGAGGTAGGGATTTCCTACTCCAATGTATACGTTTTGTTCTAAGTTTTGGTATTTTAATATGTTGGGGGTATTTTGGTAATTTTGGGAAACCCTAGTTGTTTTAATGAAATAAATTGTATAATTAATTTAAGGAAAATTGGGGAATTTAGCTAAATTCATGAAATTGAGGAATTTATTGATTAATTGGTGTAGTTGGATAATTTAAATCACTCGCCTATTGAATTGTTTATTTATTTGTTTCCAGTATAGAAATAACTGTTTTGGACTATCGGTGGAGGATAGTCATGATTGTTGTAGACATTGCATGCGGATTAGGAATAACTGGAACTAATCATATTGGTCAAGTCATTGTTTTTGACGATTGAATTAATACAAAAAATACGTGTATTGATTGAGCATACATTTGCATATTGTGTGGGAGGAGATAGGGGATGTACTCCACGGTTTAGGGGAAGATAGGGGATGGACCTCTAAACCGGATTTTGTTTGGGAGGAGATAGGGGATGGACTCCATTAGCATCACTTTTATGTGTGCTTATTGATATTGAAGTGTTTATATATATTATTGATACAGTACTAAAATGTGTATCAATTTGGAAGTATGAAGTGTTTTGATATGAGCCTGAGTCTCATTTGTTTTGTTGATATTGGAAGTAATGTGAAAATGGCATATAGTTCACTGTTGTAAGTTTGGCCAGGTACTGAGCCATATTGATAATAATGGAAAGTAAAACGTGTCTTAGATATTAGTGTCATAAGACTGTATAATGAGATGATTTTTGGTTAGCCATCTATTGAATGCTATTGCTTTATTCAATGCTTATATTTGGTTTAGTATATTTCTACTGGGTTGTGGCTCACCCTTTATGGGAACATCATTTTTAGGTTCAGGTGATAAGCTACCTCCAAGAACTTAGCCTGGAAGGATTTAGATTTGAAGACCTATCTTTAATTATTCGTCTTTATTTGAGATTATATGTAAACATTCAAGCCAAGGGATTATCTGTATTTGAGATTAGAACTCATATTTTTGTGTCCAAGTGTTAGCTTGGAAAGATGTAAGCCCGTAGGGCATTTATTTTAATGTTACATGTAATGTCTTTTATTAAGTTACTCTGATGAATGGAACAATACTCTTGTTTTCTTATAATGACGCATGTTAATATTATATATTATGGGTTTAATTTTTAGGGCGTTACAACTTGGTATCAGAGCGTACCAGGTTTGAATACTTTGGGTACGTGGGAAGTGATTAGTATCACAACGGGTTCGTCTCGTTTGATAGAGACTTAGTGTAATGTTATATGTTTATTTGATAACATGTTTATGTGATTATGTGGGTATGGAACGTAGTTTCTAGGATGTTGATTTGGACCCTTGAGTTTCTAGTAGTCTTGTTGGAAAGGCACTTGATCACTGCTGTTTCCAACCGGAACTATAGTAACGCTTTGGGACTATCATTATCCGGGAATGAAATTCGTAGGTGCTTATGTGATTATGTGCTTACGTGGAATGAATTATTGTTGTCCAATGCATTAGGACGCGAGTGTTTAGCTTCGGCACATTTATTAATGTGCTAACGTCTTTGTTTCCTTTATTAGGATGTCAGGACGAGGACGAGGGCGCGGTAGGCGTGGTAGGCCGGGTAGGCAGGAGGTGCCTGTGCCAGAGGAGATTCCGGCAGTACAGGAGGGAGTTGGCCAGGCCAATGTGGCCGAGCCAGTAGGCTAGCAGGCTATGGGCGCTTTAGCCCGAGAGATAGCAGGGGCATTCAGGGAATCAGTTGGCATTCTGAGGGCTGCGAATCCAGCCCAAGTTGTTGTTGCAGATGCCGGACCTTCTTTCCTGAAGAGGGAGTTCTTCCGGTCCAATCCGGACGAATTTGTGGGTGATCCTAAAGAGCCGCTTAAGGCAGATGAATGGCTCGAACAGACAACGAAGACGTTTGAGATGCTTGGCATCGAAGACGAGGGGTTGAAGGTGACTTTGGCATCTTTCCAGCTGAAGGGGGATGCAGGTCAGTGGTGGAAGTTCACCAAAGGTCGTATAGGAGGTACATGGGAGGCTTTTGTGAATGCTTTCCAGGAGAGGTTCTTATCTTCGGCAGTCAGGGAGAAGCTGAGAGATCAGTTCTGCCAGCTTAAGCAGAACAGTTTGTCAGTGGCCGAGTTTGAGGCCTCATTTACTAGCTTGTCCAGGTTTGCACCTGAGTTGGTGGCGTCTGAGGAACGTCGATGTATAGAGTTCGAGAAGAAGTTGAGGCGTGGCCTCAAGTTGAGAGTTGTGGGGTCGATGATTCGCGATTATGGGCGTCTGGTTGATACTGCAGCCCATACCGAGATTATGATGCAGGAGGAAGAGGAAGGGCAGAAAGGCTCCAAGAGGAGTCAGGATGGCCAGAGTGACGGCAGGAGACAGAGAGGTTTCACTCCTCAGCAGTCTCAGGGTAGCTTTTCTAGATCGACTTTTCCTGTGCCAAGTGTTAGTTTGGGGAAAGGCAGCCAGGAAGACATTACCTGTTTCAAGTGTGGCCAGCTGGGCCACAAGTCTCCAGTTTGTCCTCAGAGGGGAGGAGTGCAGAGAGCAGCATCATCTTCGGCTCGATCTCAGAGTCAGAGTCACGGTAGAGGCCACCCGCTCACTTGTTTTCAGTGCGGTCAGCCAGCGCACATGAAGAGGTATTGCCCGCAGTTGGGTGGCACACCTGGTGCATCTGGTTTGAGGCAGACTCAGGGTCAGCAGCCAGCTCAGTCGGGTCAGGCCTCGAGGGCCAATCAGGGGGCTTCATCGTCCCAGTCTGTGCAGCAGTCTTATGCTCCTAGGGGTGAGCAGGTTGATCAGAGACCATCTGGGCGCGTGTATGCTGTTACCGCGTAGGATCTTGTACCGGCTCCATCTGTTGTGAGAGGTACCTTTTTGTTTTGCAATTCGGTTGCTAGTGTTTTGATTGATACGGGTGCATCTCATTCCTTTGTGTCTGCTGCATTTGCATCTGTTTTGGAGTTGGAGTTAGCACAGTTAGCATCTCCTATTTGTGTAGTGTCACGTCTTGGGGGCGAATTGATCTTGAAACAAGGTGTTAGGGGTTGTGATATAGAGGTCGACTATCATAGACTCCCGTTTCCTTTTGTAGTTATGCCCATGAAGGGCTTCGATGTTATCTTGGGTATGGACTGGTTATCGTCATACCGAGCTGTTATTGATTGCTACCGCCAGAGGGTCACTTGTTGTACCGTGAGCGGGGAGTGTTTTCACTTTCTGGGGGACCGGGTTGGTAGTGTTTTGCCATCGGGGTATGATCCGCGAGGGCGGAGTGAGCTTAGTGGTCTACTTGCCAGTGTTGAGAGTAGTGAGTGTGATGAGACCCAGACTGTGTTGCCAAGAGTAGTTTGTGAGTACTCGGATGTCTTTCCCGAGGATCTTGTTGGTTTGCCACCACATCGAGAGATTGAGTTCTCTATTGACCTAGTGCCCGGCACGGCGCCGATTTCTATGGCACCTTATCGTTTTGCCCCAGCCGAGTTAGTTGAGTTGAAGATTCAGCTCCAGGAGTTGCTAGATAAGGGCTATATTCGTCCTAGTGTTTCGCCGTGGGGAGCACCAGCCCTCTTTGTTAAAAAGAAAGGTGGTGCTTTGAGACTTTGTATAGATTACCGGAAATTGAATCGGGCTACGGTTAAGAATAAGTACCCTATGCCTCGTATAGACGATCTGTTCGATCAGTTGAAGGGTTCCCGTTGTTTCTCGAAGATCGACTTGAGATCGGGTTATCATCAGTTGAGAGTCAGGGAGGAGGATATTCCGAAGACGGCATTCCGTACGCGGTATGGCCACTATGAGTTTTTGGTGATGCCATTTGGGCTCACCAATGCACCGGCAGTGTTTATGGATTTGATGAACCGAATATTCTGGGAATTCTTAGATCGTTTTGTAGTCGTCTTCGTGGACGACATCCTTATCTATTCACCTTCGGAGGAGGAGCATGAGGAACATTTGAGAGTGGTGCTTGAGTTACTTAGAGCCCATAAGCTTTATGCTAAGTTTGGGAAGTGTGAGTTCTGGCTAGAAGAGGTCAAGTTCTTAGGCCATGTAGTTTTTGGGGAAGGGGTGTCTGTTGATACATCCAAGACTGAGGCAGTGCAAGATTGGGCACAGCCTAAGAGTGTGTTTGAGATCCGCAGTTTTCTGGGGTTAGCTGGGTATTATCGCCAGTTTGTGAAGGATTTCTCCAGGTTAGCTTCGCCTTTGACTAGATTGACTCGGAAGGGGGTCAACTTTGTATGGAGTGAGACTTGTGAAAAGTCATTCCAGGAGTTGAAAGTTAGACTGACCACTGCTCCAGTCTTGATTATTCCGGAGAGAGGGTTGGGTTATGCAGTCTATTGTGACGCCTCACGAGAGGGTCTGGGTTGTGTGTTGATGCAAGAGGGGAAAGTGGTTGCCTATGGCTCGCGTCAGTTAAAAATTCACGAGCAGAATTACCCTACGCATGATCTAGAATTAGCAGCTGTGATATTTGCCTTGATGATTTGGAGGCATTATCTTTACGGTGAGAGGTTCGAGGTATTCTCGGATCATAAGAGTCTGAAATATCTGTTTACACAGAAAGACTTGAACTTGAGGCAGAGGAGGTGGATGGAGTTCATAGAGGATTATGACTTCGAGTTGCATTATCATCCGGGAAAGGCCAATGTGGTGGCCGATGCCCTTAGCAGGAAACCTGTTGGTGACATAGCTAGTATAGCCATCCGAGAGTGGGAGATGTTGGGTGCACTTGGAGAGTTTGATTTGCTTCTGGGCGAATCCGTTGAGGCTGCAGCCTTGTTTTCTGTTGTTGCGCAGCCTACACTTGTGACTCGAGTGTTAGAGGCTCAGAGGGGTGACCTTGAGGTAGAATCCCTCCGAGAGAAGATCTCCAGTGGGAAGGTTGAGAAGGGTTTGACGGTGTATCCCGATCTGAGTGTGAGATACCGAGACCGTCTGTTTGTGCCGGAGTCTTGCCGAGAGGAGGTACTCCGAGAGTTTCATCATTCGCGCCTTGTGGTGCATCCGGGAGGCACTAAGATGTATCGGGATTTAGGTCGCCAGTTTTGGTGGCGGGGTATGAAGAGAGATGTGGCAGCTTTCGTGTCTAAGTGCCTTACTTGTCAGCAAGTGAAGGCCGAACATCAGAGGCCAGCGGGTTTGTTGCAACCCTTGCCTATTGCCGAGTGGAAGTGGGAGCATGTCACTATGGACTTCGTTGTAGGTCTTCCGAGGACTCAGGGAGGTAGTGATGCTATTTGGGTGATTGTAGATCGGTTGACTAAGTCGGCGCATTTTATTCCTATGTGCGTGAGAGATTCGGTAGATCATCTTGCCGACTTGTACATTCGGGACATAGTGAGGTTGCACAGGGTCCCAGTGACGATTGTCTCAGATAGAGATCCCCGTTTTACTGCTAGGTTGTGGCAGAGTTTGCAGAGTGCTTTAGGCACCAAGTTGACCTTTAGCACGGCTTATCATCCTCAGACTGACGGGCAGTCTGAGCGTACCATTCAGATCCTTGAGGATATGCTTCGGGGTTGTGTTCTTGATTTCAGTGGGTCGTGGGAGAGGCACTTGCCTTTGGTAGAGTTTGCCTACAACAACAGTTTCCAGTCCAGTATCGGTATGGCACCGTTTGAGGCCTTGTATGGCCGACCTTGTAGGTCTCCAGTTTGTTGGGCCGAGGTGGGAGATGCACCTTTGTTGGGTCCGGAGTTAGTGAGGGAAACGACGGAGAAAGTTGAACTTATCCGTAGGAGGCTTGTTACAGCCTAGAGTCGTCAGAAATCTTATGCCGACCGTAGGAGGAGACCTTTGGAGTTCGAGGTAGGTGATCATGTCTTTCTAAAAATATCACCTAGGCGAGGTTTGATGAGGTTTGGGAAGAGTGGGAAGTTATCCCCTCGGTTTATTGGACCTTTTGAGATCCTTGCGAGGATTGGCAAGGCTGCTTATCGTCTAGCTTTGCCACCACAGTTATCCGGAGTTCATGATGTGTTTCATGTAAGTATGCTTCGGAAGTATGAGCCGGATCCATCACATGTGTTGGATTGGACCGACTTAGAGGTTGACGAAGATGTCTCTTATGAGGAGAGACCGGTTCGGGTCTTGGATAGGCGGGATCAAGTTTTGCGAGGCAAAACCATCCCTTTGGTGAAGGTTCTATGGAAGCATCACGGAGTGGAGGAAGCCACTTGGGAACGTGAATTGGAAGTTCGTGAGAAATATCCGGATATGTTTATTGATTTGTAACCTTGTATCTAGATTTTGTTATATTGTTGAACTTAAGAGCTTTATATATGCCTTAAGTTGGAAAACATTGAGAATGTTTTGGTTTAATACTAATATTTTGAAACTTGCTTCATTATGGAAGTTTAGTGTAACAGTTATATGTTGAATATATTGTTGAATTAGAGTTCTATCATGAAATTGAATATGATATTGAAAACTGTTGAAATTGAAAGGAAAAATGCATAATACTGATGCAGGTTGTAATATATGTTCCTCTTGATAAGAGATGAAGTGACCAGTATTGGGTCAAGTTGTTTATTATTGTTATATCATATCATTGGGAATTGAGAAAAACTTGTTTTTGAAAACTCATGCTTAATTGGGGACGAAATTCTTTAAGGGGGGGAGGTTATAGCGACCCCGGTCTTTTCCCATTTGATTATTGTATCTGGACTTAGGTTCCGTAGATTCTGTC
The DNA here is from genome assembly GCA_036172215.1 of Camellia granthamiana. NCBI lineage: Eukaryota > Viridiplantae > Streptophyta > Magnoliopsida > Ericales > Theaceae > Camellia > Camellia granthamiana. The sequence goes on along the minus strand of JAXFYN010000017.1, from coordinate 5,271,495 downwards.
ATTGTATAATTGTTGTTGTTGTCCTTTAATTCCTTATTCTTAAGTTATAGGATGTGTTGGGCAGGTTTGTTTCAGGTTGGTTAGGTTCGGAAACCAAGTGTTGCTGTCCAGTTTTTGGGCTGGTCGCTCGAGCGAGGCTTTGGTCGCTCGAGCGAGGGTTGTGTTTGTGTCTGGTAGCTCGAGCCAGGGTTTCTTCGCTCGAGCGAGCGATTGCGTCTAGTATAGACCTGAAAGTTGTGTTTCCTCGCTCGAGCGAGCTTTCCTTCGCTCGAGCGAGCGAGGTGTATGTTTTCGAGTTCTTCGCTCGAGCGTGCTTCTGGGTTGCAGACCTGAAGCTTCGTATTGTTGGCTCGAGCGAGCTTTCCTTCGCTCGAGCGAGTATTTCTTATGTCTGGTCGCTCGAGCGACCAAGTCTTCGTTCGAGCGAGCCTGTCAGGTTTAAATAGGCAGCAGTGGGTTTCAGATCAGTTTTTCATATTCTTTTTGATTCCAAACCCTAAGGTCCGATTGGTGTAGTTGGATAATTTAAATCACTCGCCTATTGAATTGTTTATTTATTTGTTTCCAGTATAGAAATAACTGTTTTGGACTATCGGTAGAGGATAGTCATGATTGTTGTAGACATTGCATGCGGATTAGGAATAACTGGAACTAATCATATTGGTCAAGTCATTGTTTTTGACTATTGAATTAATACAGAAAATACGTGTATTGATTGAGCATGCATTTGCATATTGTATGGGAGGAGATAGGGGATGTACTCCACGGTTTAGGGAAAGATAGGGGATGGACCTCTAAACCGGATTTTGTTTGGGAGGAGATAGGGGATGGACTCCATTAGCATCACTTTTATGTGTGCTTATTGATATTGAAGTGTTTATATATATTATTGATACAGTACTAAAATGTGTATCAATTTGGAAGTATGAAGTGTTTTGATATGAGCCTGAGTCTCATTTGTTTTGTTGATATTGGAAGTAATGTGAATGTAATAACCCGACCCTCGTATGTGATTCTGCTATATTTTAGTCTTTACTCAGTGTTTTTACCTGTTTGATGTGAAACTGCATGAGAATGTAAGTTATGTATATATGTCTTATGAGTTGATGTCTTATGAACTGAACATTATCTGTTAGGCAAGAAAAGTATCTGTTACCGTTAACACGTTTGACTCAGAAATTGGAAGCCTTAACGGCATAATTAGCTGAAATTGATTATATATCTGTGATCAGCATAATTTTTAGGTAATATTAAGCATGTTTGCGAAATTTCAATTTCGGAATGAATAAACGATTCATTTTTGTCTTATATGCTTTACTTATGAATATATATCTATATTGCTAAGACTTCATGAACTTGGTCAAAAACGTGAATACCATTTTGGGGGAGAAAATAAGAGAGAAGGGAGAAGAGAATTGGGGGGGGGGGGGGAGTGATTCAACAAGAGATTTGGGCAAAATTGCTAGAAGTTGGGGCTTAGACTCAAGGTAAGCTCAAGATCTTCTTGTTATGGCAACTTAGAGTTGTAATTCATGTTTTGTTTGATTCATGTAAGATTCATGTTTGAATTATGAGGGTTTTCATCAATTGGTTATTTTGACACTCAATTTGGGTGTTCTATGAAATTATACTTCAATCCTTGGTTTTATACCATCCCTTCATGGATTTATGTACACACACACACATATATATATATATAGATATCATGTGCTATGGTTCAAGAACATGAAGAACTTGAATCCAAAAGTGGAATTTGGGGAAGAGATGGCTTATTTAAGTTCCTAATTGTGCTTAATTTGTCATGTTTAAGGTAGAATTCATATTATAGTGATGTTGGGTTGAAATATGGTCTTAGATTCATTTGGAATTGCATGAGAACTGGAATGAAGTTGCTAAATTCGAAGTTCAGAATTTCAGAATTCGCGTGGTCCGCTCGAGTGTCAGAAAGCCCGCTCGAGCGGGAAAAACGACCTTCCAGCAGTTTTGTAATTTGTGCAGTCCGCTCGAGCGGCCAAAGTGGCGCTCGAGCAGGGAGGCTTATTTTCAGACAAAAATAAATGTTGTTCAGTTTTGCATGCTTGTCCCTCTGGTATTTATAGAATATTTTTTCTGAAGATTTTAAGATGGTTGTAAATTTACATGAAGTGTAATGACACAGGGAATGATTCCTCAATGATTTATGCAGAAAGAACACTAATGTACAGTTATGCCGTGTGCAGGGCACACTTCCGAAGAAGCTAGCACGCCAACACAACGCAGTGAGTGATAGTACCTCAATGTATCTTTACTCAATTTATTATTATTGACGTTGTGATTATGCATTGATGTTATATCTTGACGTTATGAGCTTCGTTGTCAAACTTGTGATGGTACGAAATATATATACGCTATAAGTGAACCATTATGAAATTGTGGATGTAAGGGAACCATTATGAAATTGTGGATAAGTGAACCATTATGAAATTGTGGAAACATCAAAAAGGTTGTGAAGTTATGCACGTCATATGTGAGATCTTGTGACTTTTGGACTGTATCAGGGAAATTGTGAATTTGTGAACCAATGTGGCCTAGAGCCGTTTGTGAACCAATGTGGCCTAGAGCCGTTTGTGAAGCAATGTCGCCACAAGCCTTTTTGTGGAACTATGTGACCAAGGGTCATTTGTGAACTATGGAACGATGTGGCCAAGGGCCATTTGTGAACAACGATATTATGAGGCCAAGGGCCGATGTGTGACATATGAATTTATGAAATTGTGAAACAAGAAGGACCAAAGCCCATGTGATAACTTGTCAGTTTATGAAACCGATGAGTCTGTGTGAATATGTGAACTCTTTAGGCCAAGGGCCAAATTATGAAATTGTGAATCGACTGAGTTGTTCAACAAAGCTATACAGAAACGGACTGATTACATGATTACGGTATTAATTATGTTTTACATGCCTGCAAGTACTATTATTCACTGAGCTTGACTCACTCCACATTATGTCTGTTTCTGTAGGTAACCAACCAGGGGGTCGATCTTAACTCGGCATCGTCATACTTTCGTCAGCCTAGGCACAGCCAAGCTTGGGGTCGAAACCCTACTTTTGTGGAATTTGTTAGATGAGGGCTTACATTTTTGCTATTGGCTTCAGATATTATGTACTTAATATTTTTGTTATATACCCCACCACGGGGATTGGATTTGTATATGCATGTAAATAACTAACTCTCTAATGTATTTTTGCCTTTGATGTGCTCGTCCTATGAAATGTTTATGATCCTGGCATAACTTAGTAGCTCAATGGATGACATATTTTCTGGTTTATATCCTTTATTCTTATAGCTTCCGGTTAGGCCCCTCTATGAAATCAGGTTCAGTGTCCTTTTCTGCTCAGGTCATGCCCAAACTTTTAGGGGCAGGTTTGGGGCGTGACAAGTGGTATCAGAGCACGAGTTGCTATCTCACACACACGGATCCATTGAGCTCTAGGATGTCTATAAAAGCTTTAGGCATCTTGTATGACATCCAAAAAGTACATGGAAGATTGATAGCAACGTTACGTGTACTCTGATAAGGCTAACAATTTTGAATTATGTCTATTGTATAATGATTGTAGTACAGAATATGGCGAGACTAAGGATAAAGGATTCTACCTCCGCTGGAAAAGAAAGATTGTTGACAGACTGTATAAGCGAGCAGATGGGATTAGATCAACAAAGTTGCCGGTAAAAGTGGGGTAAGAATTCGAGCTGACTGGTAAGATAATTTATATGTCTATGATGAAGTGCAATTTTGTGTTGTTATTGATGGATTGATAGATATTTGAAAAAAAAAAAAATTTGAATTGATAACAAATGACTGTGCTTTCTAACATCTGCTTAGCTGAATGGCTTACACCTTAAATATGGATTATTCCCACGACTTAGTGTTTAAACAAGATAATATATGCAATATGTACTTTTTGTAGTATAGTCACGTTCACTTTATTATAGCAATGTGTAAACCTGCAAGGTTATTGTAAATCGACTTTCTGACAAGAATTTTGCATGACGTTTTGTGATGTGAGGAGACGGACTGGTTGTGATAAGAAGTTATATTTATATAGCGACTTTTGTAATTGTGCAAGGAACTAACTGATCATAACCTTGTTCTCTACTGATCGCTCATACGCAATAAGGGAACGGCGTACGCCTGAGTTACGTTTGAACATTTGGATATTGACCTTAAATTGATTTGGTCAAGTACTCTGAGTTATGAATTTGAAATAAATTATAATTAATATGAGTTTGTGAGCAAAGAAAATTATTGACAATGTCTGATAAGGATCGAGGGATTTGTTCATGGAAATTTGAAATCTGTAATTTGTTTTGTCATATGTAATCTGTAATCCGTGATCAAAATTTCTTATAAAGAATGATCGATCGACATAAGAAATCTCACTCACATTGTGAGTCTGCTTCCATGATACTTGACGAAATATGGTTAGTTATTGACTACGTTGAGGCTGAAACTAACTGATTAATGATTTGACTAGTTACTGTAAGAATAAAATCTTGCTTATGTATGTTCACGGTTTAAGATTGTGAAAGCCTTCAAGTGCGAACCGTTCTGCATGACAATATGAATTCGGATAGAAACAAATAGAATTGGAAATATGCTCTGTTAATGATTTTGCTTTTCGATTCGAATGAGACTTAATACATGGTTACAAATTCATTATTGTCTGTTTAGTTTTGACATTACTGACTGTGCTAACCATGAATGCGACATGTAAATGGATCTATTTGTACCTATGTATGAAAAGTAAACTGGAACATTGCTTATATGATTAACTAAGCTACATGTTGGATTGTAACTCTGTATGACTTTGGAATCCTTCTGTTGTGTCACTAATGAATATAGAAAAAAAAAAAAAAAAAAAAAAAAACAACTGTCTACTACTATTTTAAGCGAGCTAAGTTGTGTCTTACCGAATAAATGAAATGATAGTCATCTATAAATTAAGGTATCTGTGCGAAGGTGAGATTATTCTGTTGTGTCACGTAGGGACCCGAGCTGTTTAACTTTACGACATGAAAGCAAAAGTTTGACTCATTAGAATGTGAACTGGTTATTTTGTTAAGTGTACTCTAATGACATGATATGAAAGAAATATTCTATCATCTGATACGTTATGTTTCGAATTTGTTTGTTATGTATCATTTGTGATCTGATCCCTGCTTTGTTTATGTCGAACCTGTAATCCACTATTGGGACTTCTTATAAGGAGTAGTCAAATAATATAAGGAACCCCGCCTATAATCCAAGTCTGTCCATACGATACTTGCAAAGCAAGAGCTAACCACCAAGTAAATTAATTGGTAATGTGATAGGTTACTGTAAGAATTAACATCCTATCTAAGAAAACACGTATGCGATACACTTTTGTGTGAATATTGTAACTTGTCAAACCAACCCCTATTCTATATTGATGGCAGTAATACAAGCTGTTCTGGGTGTCGCTGTGAATTTTGAAGAGAACAAATGGTTATAGGGGAATTTCAGGATACGAATGGGTTGCCGAATATATATATCTCCGCTTACATGGTCATACAGAGTTGTATATTCCGCATTATATGAGTCTGCATTAAGTTCTTGTAATATTGAACAGACCTTGTTAAGTTACATCACATTATGGATATATTGTTGAGTTAAGTTCTTATAACCATGTTAAAGATTTAATTGGATCTACGTACGAAGGATAACTAGATACCTTGCTTACGCTGCAGAGCTAAACTGCATGATTGGGTTGTGATTTATGTATAACTATTGTTGACGACTGTTATGGCTACGGAACAATGTAGTTGATTGTATGCTATAAGGGGAATATAAACCTGAAGTGATGAAAAAAAAAAAGAAGAAGGAAAAGAGAAGCGACGCACTTATTAATTGTAACTGGATAGAAGACTTAAAGAGAGTGGGTGTAGTACTACATCATTATAATTGAGTGATGCAATACGATTCTAAACGTGATTCCCAATTTTATCTTTAAATAGCTCCTTTTGCTTGAAACGACGATTGTCATAATTCTATTTGTTACTTAGATTTGTATTCATGAAGTATGTTCAAGTGTTATGATGATAAATCTGCATGAATTTATGTAAGTGTTATCCTGATCATTGACCCGGGGTACGATTTTCCTTGTAATTCTATACTTACCAGTAATGCTATCAAGAACTAACAATGTGTACCGGGATTTCTTGTTTTCCATTTTGCTGTTGTGCTAACTTTTGTTTGTTAAAAATGTGTCGTTCTTAAAGAATTGTTAAAGACCATTGCATGTAATTCTAAACCAATATAATGGTATGCTTATGGAATATTCGTGAATATTGAAAATTGTGAAACTAGTGGATATATACTTAAACGGCTCCTTTGTAACGGTTAAAATGAATTATACATGTTTAGGTAGGGCCCTGCTGGGCGAACCTTGGTGTCTGATTGAATTATACATAATCCAACTTGACTTTAATCACGTAATTGCATAAATATATATATATAAATAACCAAAATAAAAATAAATAATGTTGTGGTTGGAATTAATGTATGCTATAGAAATTTAATTTATGTGACTCATGTATTGAAGGTAACGATATCTATTATGTCTTGTATTTGGAAATTATATGCTGTTAACTATGAGAATTACTTGTGTCAACCTGATGAATAGGAAAATGAGGTGATTCGATATCCTACTTACTGGAGATTTTATGTCTATAATGCCCTGTTATGGATTCGTGTAATCTTATCCTGCGTTATTTTATTTATACGTGCCCAATACACATGAAACCGATTGACATCTCTTGAATGACTGTAGTAAAGACCAGAGTAAGCTGTGAATTGTTTGAACTACAGTATTATGTGAACCCTTGTAAGAAGAAGAGACGCTGAAGTGAGACGAAGGTTTCTACTTTGTTATACGTTGGAGCAAGTTTGAGGGACCAAACTTATTTAAGGGGGGGAGAGTGTAATAACCCGACCCTCGTATGTGATTCTGCTATATTTTAGTCTTTACTCAGTGTTTTTACCTGTTTGATGTGAAACTGCATGAGAATGTAAGTTATGTATATATGTCTTATGAGTTGATGTCTTATGAACTGAACATTATCTGTTAGGCAAGAAAAGTATCTGTTACCATTAACACGTTTGACTCAGAAATAGGAAGCCTTAACGGCATAATTAGCTGAAATTGATTATATATCTGTGATCAGCATAATTTTTAGGTAATATTAAGCATGTTTGCGAAATTTCAATTTCGGAATGAATAAACGATTCATTTTTGTCTTATATGCTTTACTTATGAATATATATCTATATTGCTAAGACTTCATGAACTTGGTCAAAAACGTGAATACCATTTTGGGGGAGAAAATAAGAGAGAAGGGAGAAGAGAATTGGGGGGGGGGGGGAGTGATTCAACAAGAGATTTGGGCAAAATTGCTAGAAGTTGGGGCTTAGACTCAAGGTAAGCTCAAGATCTTCTTGTTATGGCAACTTAGAGTTGTAATTCATGTTTTGTTTGATTCATGTAAGATTCATGTTTGAATTATGAGGGTTTTCATCAATTGGTTATTTTGACACTCAATTTGGGTGTTCTATGAAATTATACTTCAATCCTTGGTTTTATACCATCCCTTCATGGATTTATGTACACACACACACATATATATATATAGATATCATGTGCTATGGTTCAAGAACATGAAGAACTTGAATCCAAAAGTGGAATTTGGGGAAGAGATGGCTTATTTAAGTTCCTAATTGTGCTTAATTTGTCATGTTTAAGGTAGAATTCATATTATAGTGATGTTGGGTTGAAATATGGTCTTAGATTCATTTGGAATTGCATGAGAACTGGAATGAAGTTGCTAAATTCGAAGTTCAGAATTTCAGAATTCGCGTGGTCCGCTCGAGCGTCAGAAAGCCCGCTCGAGCGGGAAAAACGACCTTCCAGCAGTTTTGTAATTTGTGCAGTCCGCTCGAGCGGCCAAAGTGGCGCTCGAGCGGGGAGGCTTATTTTCAGACAAAAATAAATGTTGTTCAGTTTTGCATGCTTGTCCCTCTGGTATTTATAGAATATTTTTTCTGAAGATTTTAAGATGGTTGTAAATTTACATGAAGTGTAATGACACAGGGAATGATTCCTCAACGATTTATGCAGAAAGAACACTAATGTACAGTTATGCCGTGTGCAGGGCACACTTCCGAAGAAGCTAGCACGCCAACACAACGCAGTGAGTGATAGTACCTCAATGTATCTTTACTCAATTTATTATTATTGACGTTGTGATTATGCATTGATGTTATATCTTGACGTTATGAGCTTCGTTGTCAAACTTGTGATGGTACGAAATATATATACGCTATAAGTGAACCATTATGAAATTGTGGATGTAAGGGAACCATTATGAAATTGTGGATAAGTGAACCATTATGAAATTGTGGAAACATCAAAAAGGTTGTGAAGTTATGCACGTCATATGTGAGATCTTGTGACTTTTGGACTGTATCAGGGAAATTGTGAATTTGTGAACCAATGTGGCCTAGAGCCGTTTGTGAACCAATGTGGCCTAGAGCCGTTTGTGAAGCAATGTCGCCACAAGCCTTTTTGTGGAACTATGTGACCAAGGGTCATTTGTGAACTATGGAACGATGTGGCCAAGGGCCATTTGTGAACAACGATATTATGAGGCCAAGGGCCGATGTGTGACATATGAATTTATGAAATTGTGAAACAAGAAGGACCAAAGCCCATGTGATAACTTGTCAGTTTATGAAACCGATGAGTCTGTGTGAATATGTGAACTCTTTAGGCCAAGGGCCAAATTATGAAATTGTGAATCGACTGAGTTGTTCAACAAAGCTATACAGAAACGGACTGATTACATGATTACGGTATTAATTATGTTTTACATGCCTGCAAGTACTATTATTCACTGAGCTTGACTCACTCCACATTATGTCTGTTTCTGTAGGTAACCAACCAGGGGGTCGATCTTAACTCGGCATCGTCATACTTTCGTCAGCCTAGGCACAACCAAGCTTGGGGTCGAAACCCTACTTTTGTGGAGTTTGTTAGATGAGGGCTTACATTTTTGCTATTGGCTTCAGATATTATGTACTTAATATTTTTGTTATATACCCCACCACGGGGATTGGATTTGTATATGCATGTAAATAACTAACTCTCTAATGTATTTTTGCCTTTGATGTGCTCGTCCTATGAAATGTTTATGATCCTGGCATAACTTAGTAGCTCAATGGATGACATATTTTCTGGTTTATATCCTTTATTCTTATAGCTTCCGGTTAGGCCCCTCTATGAAATCAGGTTCAGTGTCCTTTTCTGCTCAGGTCATGCCCAAACTTTTAGGGGCAGGTTTGGGGCGTGACAGTGAAAATGGCATATAGTTCACTGTTGTAAGTTTGGCCAGGTACTGAGCCATATTGATAATAATGGAAAGTAAAACGTGTCTTAGATATTAGTGTCATAAGACTGTATAATGAGATGATTTTTGGTTAGCCATCTATTGAATGCTATTGCTTTATTCAATGCTTATATTTGGTTTAGTATATTTCTACTGGGCTGTGGCTCACCCTTTATGGGAACATCATTTTTAGGTTCAGGTGATAAGCTACCTCCAAGAACTTAGCCTGGAAGGATTTAGATTTGAAGACCTATCTTTAATTATTCGTCTTTATTTGAGATTATATGTAAACATTCAAGCCAAGGGATTATCTGTATTTGAGATTAGAACTCATATTTTTGTGTCCAAGTGTTAGCTTGGAAAGATGTAAGCCCGTAGGGCATTTATTTTAATGTTACATGTAATGTCTTTTATTAAGTTACTCTGATGAATGGAACAATACTCTTGTTTTCTTATAATGACGAATGTTAATATTATATATTATGGGTTTAATTTTGAGGGTGTTACAACTCGTGTATCTACTAAGCCTGCTAACAGAGTAGGCTATATCCGGCCTTGTACAACTCATCAGATACATCAAACTTCCAATGACCTGAGAATATTCTAGCTGAGAGACACTCTCACCATTATTCTTGGTCAAAAGTAGACTCGCGTCTACCGGTTTTCTAGACACACTTGTACCTGGTTTACCAAATTTCTCAAGTATTTTCTTAACATAGTGAGACTAAGAAAGTACAATACCACTAAGGCCCATATCTTTCATGTCAAACTTAGAGTTTAACAATCTCTAAGTAGTTCGAACCATTTCATCATTACTACCAACAATGAGTATGTCATCTACGTATGGACACAAAATGACATAACCTCTATCAATGTCTTTAACATACACGCACTTGTCACACTTATTGATTCTAAATCCATTTGACAACATAGCGTCTGTCAAACTTCTCATGCCATTGCTTCAGAGCTTGCTTCAAACCATATAATGACTTGAAAAGCTTACGGACTTTCTTATTTTCCCTGGAGCTGAAAACCCCTCGGGTTGTTCCATGTAGATTTCTTCATCTAAATCTCCATTTAAGAAAGCTATCTTTACATCCATATGTTGTATCTCTAGACTACGTAAAGCGGCTATCGCAATCACCATGCGAATGGATGTAATCCTTGTCACAGGTGAATGCGTATCAAAGTAATCCAGGCCTTCTCTCTGCCTGTATCCTTTGATAACTAGCCTAGCTTTATATTTTTCAATTGACCCATCTACTTTCTAAAGATCTACTTACTCCCCAAGGCCTTACTGCCTAGGGTTAGATCAACCAACTCCCAAGTATGGTTCTGTAAGATGGAGTCAATTTCAGTCTTAATAGCTTCTTTCCATAAGGTACTTTCAGGTGAAGTCACAGCTTCATGGAAAGTTCGAGGTTCTCCCTCTAATATATAAGTCAAGAAGTCCAGGCCAAAGGACTTGGCAGTCCTAGCTCTCTTGCTCCTTCTTGGCTCATCTGCTTCCTCAGCTTGATCATCAACTTGATCAACTAAGTGATCATCTGTTTGATCAGCTATGTGATCATTGTCACTTTCAAACTCTCTCATGGAACTTGGAATACATTTTCAAAGAAAGATTAATTTCTTGATTCCATGATAGTATTCTTGTGTATATCTGGAATAACAGACTTAACCACAAGAAATTGATATGCACTGCTATATTGTGCATAACCATTGAATACAAAGTCAACGGATTTTTAGGCTTATCCTAACCCTCTTGGGTTTAGGTATTCCCACCTTTTGCATGACACTCCCACATTTGTAGAATTTATACAAAGGCTTTTAACCTTTTCCAAAAATTCATACAGGGTCTTTAAACAATTCCTTGTGTCACAATGATTATGAAACTCTCAAAATCATATCACCAGAATATCCTCAACTGAATTAGGCACCCAAACATATTTGGTCCAACCTATCATTCTAAAGCCAATAGTTTTACTATTAGGAAACACAAATCTAGTGTTCAATAGTCTACTATTCGAAATTTCATAATATGGCCAGTAGTCTTATCACTAGGAATCACTAATTTCTCAGCATGTGGTCAGTAGACTTTCTACTACGAGGAATTACAATGTCTTAACCTGTGATCAGTAGTACCTTTACTACTAGGAATCACAATGTCCTAACATAGGATCAATAGACTCTTTCATTACTCGGAATCATCATATCTTGACATATGATCAGTAGCCTCTCCACTACTAGGAACCATCATGTCTTGACATGTGATCAGTAATCTGTTCACTACTAGGAACCACAATCTCATAACTGTGTAACTAATGGTCTAACACCTCCTAGGAACCACCAGTTTTCTATCTCTGTGATCAGTGATCTTGTATTTACTAAGAGCCATCAATTTAAGAATATATTGAAATTTAAAAAATTCAAAAATATATTCATCCACCCTAACAGGTTGTCTCATCTTTGCTTTAAGCAAAGTCGCATAGCAATCATATATGCTATAATTGACATAAGGATAACATACTAATTGCCTCTGATTAATTCAGAGATATTATCATGCAATCTTATGATTTTCTCTAATCACACTTGATCTCTCTAGATTTTCCTCTAAGAATCTCGCAAGGCTTAAGGTTGTCAGGTGGAACAACATTTTTGTTGTCACCTCTTGAAGCCATTTCTAAAAAATCACAACAGAATTTCATTATTCTGTTTTTCTAGAAATTAATCTTAACACTCAGAAAATCCCACAGTTGGAAATTTAATTCAAAACTAGTCTTACCACTTAACCTAGAATCGAGCATGGTCAAGAATCTTCACAGGAAAACTAGAGGAGTCACATCAGTCCCACTTAAAACCTAGTTAACCTTTTGACAAAACTTTCAAAAGCATGTTGACTCCTAGTCCATGGGAAACAAAGTTTAAAATTAAGTTTTCCAGAGGATAAACCAGGTTATAACAAACCAATTCCCAAGCAAATAAAATTTGCTATTAGAATTATACCACTCATAAAAGTTAACCAGCACTCCCGGAATTGAGCCCATGATTTTTGGGAAAAAAAAATCAGAGATATTTTAGCTAATGCTAAAATTTGGTTTCTTTTCTCAAAACCACAACACTTTGAAAATAATCATATTATAACCCAAAACACTTTGGAAATAATTAGATTATAATCAAAGATTTTCTCCAAACTTGGTTTTCCAACACTTTGGGAATAAAATAATTAGACCCAAAGACTTCCTCAAACCCCAAAGTTTTGAAACCAAATCCATCTTAGTTGTTATTTCTGAACAAATAAGAACTACTCTTTAGCCAAGGCTAAACACTTTGGTTTCTATTACAGAAAACCAAACCAAGTTTCAAACTTTACAAGCAATTTAAAAATTGCTAACAAACATTACAAGCAATGTAAAAAATTGCTACAATAATACAAGCAAATAAAATGCTTTTACCAATACAAGCAAACAAACTTGCTTCCACACATTGGTAAATGAACCAAATTAAAACTCAAGTAAACAATTGCTTCAAATAAAAGACGAGTAAACCAATCCAATTGAGGATTGTAAGTAGTCAAAAAATTGCACTCCAAAATTCTATTAATTTGGATTAGTATTGTTTCCATTCCCTTTCGCATAGGTATGGTGACAAATAAAGTTAGTAACAAACCACAACATAATACAAAGCAACTAATTTAAAAAAAAAAAAATCTTATATTTAACCCTTCTAGCACTATCATGAATAGCACATTAAGTGAAAATTAAAATGCAATATAAGTTCCACATATAAACCTTAAAACTCCAAAACTAAATGTACATTTTAATTTACACAATAAATATGTAAATAAATTAGACATGTTACAAAACCTTAAAATTTATAATTACAAATAATTAAATTAAAATTTATTACCATGAGTTATGTATCAATTATTACATAATAAATATGTAAATAAATTTAGATAAGTTACAAAACTTTATAACTCCAAAACCTTAAACTAAAGTTTAATAGGCAAGAGTTACATATGAATTTATTTAACAATAACCATGCAAATAACTCTAACAATTAAAAACATGCAAATAATCCTAGAAAATATGCATGTAACCCACACCAAAATCTAAGGACATGCAAATTACCTTAGAATTCTAGAAACTAATAAAAATGTGAATTAAATTAGGATCTAGAAAATCATGAACATGTATAAAAATAAAAAATAAAAATTGCAATTAATTAGCATGTCCATTTTAACTAAAACTTAAACACTCATGAGCATGCAAATTTTATTATAAAGCTATAAAATAAAACATGCAAAGCATGATAGGAAATTAAAAATCATACTCATAAAACTATGCATCTAAACAAACAATAGACCATTTAATTAATCATCAACAACCTAATTTTCTTTTCATGCAGAAAATAAATTGGAAGCAAAATAAAACATGAGGAAGATATTTATTTATTTAAATCCTAATCATGCATAGCAAGTCAATGGAACAAAAAACTTGATGAACAGTAGCATGTATATCCTCTCGCCTTATACAGGAAAACAGTGGCCTTTAAATTAAACAATTATAAGCAAAGCTGTAGCCACATCATGTGAAGTTATTTGTTAATTTCATGAGAAACATATATAATATGTTTTAAGATTATTGTACAAATTGTGTAATTAAACAAGATAAATAGATTCATGATTAATCAAATTATATAATAGAATGAGAAAACAGGTTGAATATTACAACCATAGAAATGCACGATACGATAAAAGGTAAAGAAAGCAAACCGAAGCCTGTGTGATACCACAGTGTCCTTAAAATAGATGAGCCACCTCATCATGGGTGCTGAAGGTATGTCGACTTCTGTCTCCCAAGATACGATGATCAAAACCAGCTAATGCAGAAGCACCTTCTGAATAACCAAAGAAGGGACTAGCAAAAGAAAATAGGAAAAAATTTCTTTGGTGTAAAACCATCTCCAACTCTTTATCGAAACACCATCTCCATTTTTCATCAAAAAACTCCCAAAATTATCCTCTTTTAAGTTGGAGGGGAAAGGCCTCTATGTATACAAGTAAGGGAATCCCTAGCCATAAAGGCTATACATCAATAGGGCCATCAAATGCCATTAACAAGGCCATCAATTCTAGCCATTGAAAACCTATGGCCACTAATATGGTCATCAACTCCATCATCAAAAGATGAGAGTTACTAAGGTCTAAACTTCCCATGTACTTAATATATACAAATAAATATATATACAATGATGTTTGAATAAACCAACTAGATGAGTCACACAATGGATACTAATGTTGGTTCACAACCCGATCCAAACCCAAATCTCAAACACATACACAAGCTAAACCCAACACAACATAGTTTAGCCCAAGCTTACGATTATGTCCAAGTCTAAGTCCAAGACCAAGTCTAGTACATGCACAAGCACAAGCCCAAGTCTAGGCCCAGTCCAAACAAAGACTAAGTTCAAATCTAAGCCCAACTTTTATTGATGCCCACTTTATGAGACAATTCTCATTCACAACTCAATGGTTTTGGCCCATTATTTTATATTGTAATCTTCTCACTTGAAAGAATACAAAATCATTCAGACCCACATCAACCAGCGGTTAGGTTCCACTTTAATTTCGGATTAAAGTTGCCGAAAACCCATTATTTTCCAACAATAACCACTAAGAGGTCCAAGACCTATCATCTAAAGTCATACAACATTATTAAAATATGTAGTAAACAAATAAGGATTGTCTTGCTAATTGTTTGAATAATGCCACAAGTGTTGCTACCCTGCTGCAACATAGTCAATGACACAATAAATTGATATTTGCACATAACACCCACAATCACTGATGGGTAGAAGCCAATACCATCTATTCCAGGAAGCCATAAACTAAAACTCAACAATCTAACAATCATTTATTGTTTTTTTATAAATGGGAAAATTACCAACAACTCCCTCGAGGCTTGACTAAAATACAAATTCCCCCCTGAGGTTCGGGAAATTACAAATTACCCCCTAAGGGTTATATTTGCATAACAAATGAGGGGCCAATTTGTTATGCAAATATAAATCTCATGGGGCAATTTGTTATGCAAATATAAACCTCAGGGGGCGGGATGTAATTTCTCAAACCTAAAGAGAAATTCGTATTTTAGTCAAACCTTGAGGGGGGTTTTGGTAATTTGCCCTTTATAAATTGATCAGCCTAAACTGGTCATGAAAACAGAAGTATACTTTAAATGGAAATTATTTTTAAACAAATTGCCAAACTAAATGATTTTAAAAATCATTTAATAACCATTAATGACCAGCTCTTTTTCATAAGCAGCAAAACATGTATATATACGTGAAAATATTTTAACACATGAATTTTAATTTTCCTACTCTGACACTTCGTCAAATTATTAACCACCAATTCAAATAAAAATTTAATAATTTAATACCAGTAAACCTCCAAAAAAAATATATATTATTGTGATTATTGGACTCTAAAATCTTTTTCTCTTCCTCCATTTAGAAAACCCATGCACATTCACCTATAGAAGCAAAAGAAATATGTGGATACACTCATCAAAAAGTTTTCATCAAAAAGTTATAACTTTTAAAGGAGTCATCAGATTCAGAATCCATTATCACAAATATATTACAAAGTACAAACTCGACAACTACATAAAAAAGACTTCAAATAAATATAATAAAAAATAATTAATAAATGAAGAAAATTGAGTTTATCATCTCCTAATGAGGTACAAAGACTCTTGCCCAATAGGCTAGGGGTTACTTGAGTGACCAAGTAAAGAAACACTTCAACACAAAATTATTCCAATCTTAAGTGTACATAGATTATATAGAAAGAAAAAATTCATTCCGAAGCACTCCAAAAGAACTATGCTAGAAAAACAACAAAATCACATCAAATTCACAGAGTATCGTAACAGAATAAACAAAATCATATGAAACCAACAAACCATTAGGGGGTGAGAACCAGAGTATAAATCAAAATAGCATAACAAAATCAATAAAATCATAGAAATTAAAGAAACTCACTATAGTACATCAGAATATTGTAAAGGAAAATATAATTTATACAAAAAATATCACAAGAATGATATGGTAACGTCATTTTACAAAATAAATGTTATCTATGTGGGTGTTTTGTTTTAAAATAAATGCTCTATATTATTTAGTCATATCATTAGCTATATCATTATTTATAATTTTTTTATTTGGATATTATTACTCTATGATAAAAACTACATTAAAAACTTAAACTACAAATTGTTCCTTTGACGAATTTGCTTTTTGTTATTTATTTTTTGTTTTGTTATTTGATTGAAAGAGCCCGTTAAGATTTTATTTATATAATGTTATTGTTTATTAATATAATATTTCTCATCTTCTAAAAAAATTATACATATATCATATGTTAGATCATATCACATTTATCCGTATATATATATGGGTCATGTTGCAGTGTGCAACCCCTTAAGAGTTGCACACCATATGCACCTTCATTATTGGCCATTGGATTACACAAACTGAACTTGACTATTGAATTCTTTAATTTTGAAAAATTGGAGACCGGAGCAACCGGTCTATTCTCTCTTCTTCATAGTGTATTCTCTCTACTTTCACTTTCGTCTCTATCTCTCTGTGTCGCCCCCTCTCTCTCTCTGCTACCTCTTCCTTCCATCTCTTCCCTTGCTGCTCTCGCTCTCTTCTCTCTCTACTGCGCTCATTCTTCTCTCTTTCTCTGGCTCGACTGAATGCAGGCCGAAGTGGTTGTTCTGTTTAAAACCCTAATCTAACCCAGTGAGCCTCTGCTTGGTTTCTAAGAAAACAAAGGATTTTTTTTTTTTTAAGGGCAATCAACACGGTATGCCTCCCTTTGATTATTTCTGAAACCCTCCCTCTTCTAAAACTCTCTTCTTCCCCCATTTTTTACTCTGTTTTCTCTCTCTGAATTTGTATTCCAGTCTCTCCTGGCTCACACTGATTCGAAATTTGTACGAATGAAGCAAGGCTTTGTAATGATTTTATTCTATTTTGATATTTATATATCTCGGTTGACATTTGTAATGAAATAATCCATTTTTACATCAATTGATATAGTATTTTGTAACCATTTTGTTGCTTCCATGACTTGTTCTTGATTTGTTGCAAAATATTTCGTCTTATTTTGGCATTAAAATTATAGTGCTAATTATGTTATTTGAATTTTGATTGCATTTAAGATGTTTGTAAAAATGCCTAGTTTGTTAGCAATTTAAACAAAAGTATTTTGGAACTATATTTTCATTGCATTTAGATGTTGTTGAAAACTTGTAATTGATTTAACATGTTCTCTGAAGATTTATCCCAAAGTATATTTAGTGATATTCACATGAAGCAGCTATAACTTGTGGTCGGGACCTCCCAATTTGTAAGTTGAGGCAAATAGTTATTCCAAGTGTTTTTTGTTATGTGTAGTACTTATTGTTCTAGTTGAATTAAATAGCCATCTGAGTTAAATCTTTTGTTTGATTGGTTTTTAAATATATATATATATATATATGTATTGAAAAGTGAACGTAGTTCACATACAATAGAAATACTTCCAAAAATGCTAATCAAATAGTGCTTGAACTTCACTTGTATCTTCTTTAAGCATGAGCAGTTGACAAGATAACGAGAAAGTGACTCTAACCAACAAAACTACTTTGAAAAGCTAAAAAGAATTGAAGTATATGATTTTAAATTTTAGCAAAAAGGTAATCAACGTGAAGCTTATGCTTAATAAAATGAATTTCCACATCCTTTTTTGAAAGTATATTGATGCTAAGAGAATCCATGAATTATTATCTTCCCGCTAAGCGTGGAGGCTTTCCTAGCAATCATGAAAGATTAGTGCGAAACTTTAGAATTGAAGTAGTGGGTAATGCGAGAAAGGGAAAATTTTGAATTTTTCTTCCTTGTTTGTTTGCATGATAAGTTTATCATGATAATGTTGGAAAATGTAAGATTGTTAAATTTTTTGTATAATCCATAGCAACATGGTAAGTTGCTTTTCAATTTCTTGTAAAATATACATAAATGTTTATTGTAAAAAACAAAGAATGTTTTTTTCACTATTTTGTCACTTTTGATTTCCTATCTAAACATGTTGCTTTTTACACTTGGTTAATTTTGACCTAACGAACTGTACTTTGTTTTTTGAGTAACATTCTTATGATAAGGGATGTGCATAGTAGCATTTCCTTTATATATGTATATTATATACTTGTAAAATTTATCTTATAAATGCTATATTTTTTGGGACAAGTATCTTAGATGATTCGTTTCAGTTGGATTGTTTATATACATATGCCTAAGAGAAGGGATGAATATCATCAGGATAGTGTAATTTAATAATTTCAATTTGGGGAACTACATCACAAGGACATTAAGGCTGCAATTAATAAATCAATGAGAAATTTTTTTATAATTACAACTAAAATGAGAAGGTGAAAAGTAAATATAAAGAGGTGGCAATCACCTATTTGATTTACCAAAATATCCTTCTCTTCTTCCTTTTTCCTTTCCTTTTCTTTGGAAATTTGGTCACTGAGTCCCATACAACCAATTTCCTCCCTCCTTGACCAACCCCAACACTTTGCCTGCCACCACCAACCCCTCACCCGCCTGTCCCTTCCCTCCTCCACCACTTGAAACCCCTCCCCATCCATTTCCATCAGTTCCTCACGCTACTCTTGTCTACCTCTTTTACACAAGCCCCTTCCAACCCCACCCAACCTAACACCCTAATCAACCCAAACCCAAGCCATCGGAACCCCACAAACTCCTCTAGTCCCTCTCCATCTCTACTCTGCACCATCTCTCTCTTCACTATTGTTAAAAGATACAAGTCCAAACTATGCAAGGTGGTGATGATCTACTCCCAATGTTTTGGCCTGATAATTACATGATATGTATGGAGTGGAAGAATTATATATAGCGATCCCAGTTTTCCCTTCCTTTGTTTATTGTATTCCGGACTTGGTTCCATGGTTATGTTGCTGTCTTATTCCCATTTTCATCCTTTACTCTTTGTATTTGAGTCTTGGGTTGTGTTGGGCAAGTTTGGAACAGGTTGGTTGTGTTTAGAAACCAAATGTTGATGCCCAAATTTTGGCCTTCACGCTCGAGCGGGCCCTTTGTTGTTGCTTATCCGCTCGAGCGGGCGTTTTGACGCTCAAGCGTGAATATCCATCTCCTAGTATTTTCTCTGCAGGTCATCGTACGCTCGAGCTGGAGTTTTGACGCTCGAGCGGGCCCTTTCGTTTTTGTTCCTCCGCTCAAGTGGGGAGTCTGACGCTCGAGCGGGGACCATGGTCTGCAAAACTTCTGGATGTGTGCAATCAACGCTCGAGCGGCGCTTTTCATGCTCGAGCGTGAGTCTGTGTCTGACACTCGAGCGGGGAGTTCCACGCTCGAGCACCCGCTCGAGCGGGGCGACTTTTATATTAGTCCAAAAAGTGACATTTTGGATCACTTTTTGACTTTCTTTCTCTCTCCTACTTTTTCAAAACCTCCATTGGAGAGCACCTCACTCTAAAACTCCAACTTCTCTCTAGGGTTTGATCTAGTAGGAGTGATCTTCTATCCTTGCGCCTTTGTAAAAAGTGTGAAGCTTGTTGAGGGCTACTTTTTTATCCGAAAATATTGGGGTTTGGAGCACTTTCAAATTTCTTCATCTTCTCCTTTGAGCTCCGAATTTGAGGTAGGGATAACTACTCATTTTTACGGTCTTTGACATAAACTGTTGGTCATTTTGATGAAATGTTGAAGTTGGGTAATTTTGGGTGTTAGGGTTCCAAAATGAATAAAGAGGGGTTTGGTTATTTTGACTCATAAATGTGTATCTTGGGTCTTAAAATGATGGTATTGATGTTGTTAATGATATATGGGACCTTTGGGTCATTGTAGAGAAAAAGGGGGAGAAAGCCCTAAAATGTTGTATGAATTAATTTATATAATTAATTTGGGAATGTTATGGAAATATGGAATTGAGTTGGAAATAATGAAATTGGCTCATTATAAGAGGGAATGGTGGAGTTGGATTTATTAATCGCTCACTTATGAAATTGTTGTCAAATTATCTGTTGATGCATTTATTATCTGTTTAGAAATAAATTGCTTTGGGATATCGGTGGAAGATAGTTTTGATTGTTGTAGACAATGCATGATGATTAGGTGAATTAAAACTAATCAATTGATTATGTCATCGAATCTGACAGTTGGAATAATACATCAAATTTATGTATTGACTGCTCATGTATATGATATGTGTTTATATACATTGTGTTGTGTGGGAGGAGATAGGGGATGCACTCCACAGTTTAGGGGAAGATAGGGGATGGACTCCTAAATCGGATTTTATTTGGGAGGAGGTAGGGGATGAACTCCATTGATACAGGAAATCTGTGTATCATTTATGAAGGATGGAAGTGTTTTAATGTGTTATTGATACAGCGAATCTGTGTATCATTTATGAAGTATGGAAGTGTTTTAATGTTGTATTGATACAGCAAGTATGTGTATCTATTATGAATTATCGAAGTGTTTTGATATGAGTTATAGTCTCACTAAATTATTGGCCAGGTTCTGAGCCTTATTCATAAATTGGGAGCTGGATAAGTAATGGAAAGTGGAATGAAACATGGATATATTTGTCATGGAATTGAAATGTGTTATAAGTTGGTATATATAGGAGTTAAACATTTATCGAATGTTAATGTTTTAGTTATTGCTCATATTATGTTTAGCATATCTCTACTGGGCGTTAGCTCACCCTATATGGGACATCATTTTTCAGGTTCAGGTATTATGCCGCCTCTGAGGTCTTAGCTTGGATGGTTGTGGGAGTTGAAGGTTCTTGTTTATTTTTGTGTATTACATGTAATCAGGCCAACGGCTTATTTTGTGATTTGAGTTAGTACTCTCTTTTTGTGACCAAGTGTCGACTTGGCAAGTTGTAAGCCCGTAGGGCATTTACTTTTGATGTCAACACGTAATACTTTTGTAATGAATACTCTGATGAATGAAATTATGCTTTATTCTCTTATGTCTAAGCATGTCAAGATTGTATGATCTATGGCTTTATTTCGAGGGCGTTACATTATATGTACCCAAGAAATTAGTCCAAGCAAGGCCAGACACTCTAGTGACCAAAAAAAAAAGGAAGGAAAAATCATGAAGAAATATGTATCGAACTTTTAAAAACAAAGAATAAAATAGAGAATATTTGTGTTATGTATTTCTATAAATTATTAAATGGTTGAACCAACAATTAAAATGATAAAGAATGTGAGCTTTGTCAAGATTGATTATTTGGTATGTAAATGTTTTGACTTGTGCATAAAAATCCATACAAAAATTGCTTGAGACTTAGAGCTTATGTGTCCCACTTCGACGTAAGTTTCCATGCTAATGGCTAGACTCAAGAGTTGTATCCATTCACATTTTGAAAAATCCATGAGAAAAAAGAATCCGTTTCAATATGCTATCCCTTAAGGGTTGCATATAATATTCTCCCTAGCTATTGGCTCTTTTTATTTATTTGTTTTAATTGCTCGAAGGGTTGGTTTTGGTACGTAGTCTAAGTCTTTATGTAATGCCTATTGATAATTCAAACAAATGCATTAAAAGTTTCATCTCTTGTATTGCTTATGTGGTTTGTTAAAGTGAAAGCATATGTGCAAAATGATATTTTTTTTTTTTGCTTTTAAATGATAGCATGGCACTAGCGGGTGTGCTAATTTATTTATTTGCTTTTAATTGATAACAGGATGCTGGCAAACGTGCCAATTTATTTGTTTTCTTTTAGTTGATAATAAGGCATTACCAGGTGTGATACTTTTTTTGTTTGCAATTGATGATAGTTAAGGATTGGAGATGCTCTAAAGTGTACTATTATTGTCAGTCATACTCTATTGAGGTGTGAATTTATTGGGTTTTATGCCATGCTTGGGACTTTTATACCATGTTGTGTGTCCCAAACATGGTGTAAAATTCTATAAAATTAAATCTCACATAACTAGAATTAACATATCAAAAAATATATATTGAGAATTACATTACAAAAAAATTACTATTGTGAAAATAATAAGGATATCAAGTGAATGAGGATATCGCAAATTCACAGGTATACTCTACTGTTTTGATGTGCATATTTTTATATAATTTTATGTTATTAATTTTTGTCTATGTAGACTTAATGAAAATTTTACACTTCTTGATGATGCGATTGAAGGTGTGGTCATAATGTGGTTTAAAGTGTAGTCTTGCATGTGTGTTTTTTAGTTTTTTGAATGAAGTGTGTTCTTTGATATAGTTTATACCCATTGGAAAAAAATAAAATAAAACAATTCTAGCGTTGCCACTAATTATACACTGTTTTGAAATGTAAAACACATGGGTGGCAATTACACTCTATTTTCAAGTGGCTGGTTATTTGGCATTACATTTTTAATTTGAGTTTTGAAATATAAGTAGTTTCATCCATATGCAATTTGTAATATCCTTAGCAGTTAGTTGCCATTTGTAAGAAGCAGCATTGGTTGCATTTTCATTGATTACCGTGATATAGGGAAGACATGATAATGTTCATATAGGTGTCAATCATAGTAAAATTGAAAATATCTGTTTGGATTTGGTCCTTGTGGCTACGTTGTCATTGCTTGAACTAACACCAGTGTGGTTTGAACTCCATATTTTGCAAGGCTACCATCCTCTTGGCACAGGATTTTGCAGCATTCGTTCTTGGCGCGGAATCCCTTGGACTTTGCATGTTAAAGCCCTAGGTCACAGCTCTCTCTCTCTCTCTCTCTCTCTCTCTCTCTCTCTCTCTCTCTCTCTCTCTCTCTCTCTCTCGCTGTATTTCCTAAAATCTATTATATATTTTGGTCCATTTTGTGAGCCTTATTCTGGTTATGCTTGTGTTAATGTATAGAAGTTGAAGTGTCTGCATATTCTTTGGCTCATATATTCTCTCTTTCTCTCCTTGCATTATGTGAACTTTAGTTGCTGATTTTTGCTTCTTTTAAGTTCATTGCTTGTGGGAGTGAAACCCATATCACCTATTTATTATAATTTTCACTAACCCTTCATTTTTGGCTACTTGGAAAACCTAATACGAAGAAAAGAACAGATCCAAGTTTCCATACTTTTGTTTGCTGAGTTGCAATATGCTTACTTGTGCAGATTTTATTTATTTATTTGTTCTTTTTTTCTTTTTTTGTTAAATTTTTCATATTCTAAACTTGAACTTTTGTGCTTTTCTCATATTTTCTCTGCAATCTAACACAATATATATATATTTAATTGTTTACTTGGGATTAAGCAATTTTCTGATGTTAGAGAAGATGTTTATGTGGCCACTCACTCTACTACTATGTGTCATTACTATGGACTATTATTAAGTAAACTTGTTAATATCTACTTAAGTATTCAAGGAAAACATGAAGTTCTCCATAATTTCTATTTAAAACCAACGAGATTTAGATTTGTCTAGAAATTATATTTTGTAATAATGATATCCTTTGCTCCTTTCTTTCTTGGACTTTTTTTTTCTCCCTTTTCCGAAATTGTCACATGGATGCTCCAAATATGCAATTATAGTTAGGGAAATCAACATCACTTATTAATAGTTCTTTATTTGTGAATTTTTTTTATGAGATTATTTGGTTTCCTTTGCCTATCAATTTTGAGTCAACTTTTAGAGCGATAAAGAAGTTTTGATTGCTTTCTTGTAATGAAATAATTTGTTAATATGTTATATATTTGCATGTATACATTTGTTGTTGTATTTTGGAACCATATTCTTGCTTCAACCTTTTGGGAGCTGTTTGGGTGTGCAACCCATTAAAGGTTGCACATCATATGCAACCCAATTATCTGCCCTTGGATTACAAACAATGATCAAGACCATTGAATTGTTTAATGGTAGAAAATGGGAAACCTGAGCGACCAGTTAACTCTCTCTCCTATTTTCCTCTTACTCCCCCACACCCACAACGATTATGCTTCTCTTTCTCTCTTTTTCATCTCACTCCTCCTCGTCCTCTACTGCTCTCACCATCTCTGTGTAATTCTTAATTTCCTACAATAACTAGTAGCCTCTGTTGAGTTCCAGCCACAACGGACTACAACCCTCTATTGGCTTTCGTCGTTGAAGTGAAGGTGTTCTCTCCAACTAGATAGATATCAGGTATATATGGACCTCTCTCTCTCTCTCTCTCTCTCTCTCTCTCTCTCTATTTGCCCTCCTCACTTCAATGATTTCCCTCTACCAAAGCCTCATCCCAACTCCAACCCCCCTACCACTTCCAAAACTCAAATCCCTCCATCTGCAACAATAACCCCCCCTCTCTCTCTCTCAAATCGATTTCTGAGAAGCCCTAAAAATCTCTCTTAATCGATTTTTGGCATGTACCAACTTTATGTTTTTTTCATGATTGATCAATTTCTCCATCTCTTTCACAGTTGTAAAATTAATTCTATTTCTGCTCCTTGTAGTCATAGTTTCATTTTCCAAGTTAATTGTAAAATATGTGCTGTGCTTTAATAATTGAAAACACACACATGCACACTTGCATTGCATAGTTGGTTTGTTAACCCAACTCTATTTGTACAAGCACAAAGAGAAGAAAGGGGGAATTGATATTGACGAACACAAGAAGAAAAAATGGGGGAAAAATGACGAAATGAATGAAGAAAAATAAATGTAGGAAATGGGTGGGTAATTGTTTGTGTTTGGAAGGACATTGTCAATTTTTCCTTAATGGGTTTAATTGGCTATATTCTTCTCTATTTGGTGATAATGGGTTTAATGTATTTTTTGAAAAATATATGATTTTAATATTTATAGATTTTGCATGTTATGGTGATTTGGTTAAAATTTAGTTTAGTTCATGACTATTGTTGAATTTAACAAATGGAATGTGTGCAAAGTGAATGATATATTCTATGTGAAGAAAAAGTGAGATTATTGTGTTGTTGAACATTACTTCAATTGAGATCTTTTAATCTGCTGCCGGTGTATCTTAATTCCACGGTCTACCAATTTATTGTCATTGTTGAATTAGTAAGCTTTTGGCTTCTATAATTTTTGGATTTTAGCTAGATTTTTCTATATTGTTCATATTAACTTGGAAATATTATCAAATATCAGGGGCCCTTGCTTGGGTTTTGATCCTCACTAAAGTAATTGTCATTGTGGATTGTAACTCTTAGTTGATTGGACATGCTGAAGAATTAAATTGACAATTTCTCTTGTAGTGTTGCAGGTATAACTATCATTGTGGATTGTAACTCTTAGTTGATTGGATATGTTGAAGAAATAAATTGGCAATTTCTCTTGCAATGTGGTAGGTATATATGAGTTTAATATATGGGATTCAGGCCTTGTTGAGCCAAGTTTCTATATGCAACTTTGTTGATTCTCATAATTATTCATACTTTTTTGCAAATAACTTCTTTTTTATATGCAGTGTACCCATTGTGGCTAGTTAGTAGCTCATTCTTGAATAGAAAATTGATTTACCAAGCAAGTCTAGAAAATGAAATAAATATATCAAGAACTCAATAAAAATGCAATCATCTCCAGGAACAAAATGTTTGTTATGCTTAATAGATTTACTGTGATCTATATTTGTATGAATTATGCCCTTTGCTCAAGTAGTTTTTTCTTCGGTAAAAGACATGAAGTTTCTTGTCACGGATGTTACAAAAATGCAACTTTGTTGATTCTCATGGCACCTTGCATAATTTTTTTTGCAAATAACTTCTTTTTTCTTTCAACTGTCATTCGTATTACTTTTTAATTATTCTTCATTTTGATGAGTTTGATCCAATATTTTTTTTTAAGGCTAGAAATAGTTGGAATGGGTTATTGACCTCCTAGACGGAACCTTCTCTCTTACATATTATACTCACTTTCTCCCAGTTTCTTGAGAAGGCACATATTAATTTGTACATGATAGATATTACTACGTGTACATTTAATTGTTGATTATTTTTCATTGTTGAATGTATGATCAAGTCCTTCTACTAAATTCTCTGGCTTTTTATGAACCAACAATCAATTGCTAAATGAATTATTTATATATATATTTTTTATTTTTGTGGTGTTGATATACTAATTGGGGTTTGTGAAAAATATTATAGGGTTTTGAGGGTTGTTGAATTCGGTGGCTAATGCTAATGCACCTAAATGAGTTGTCTCTTTAGGGTGTCAATGGTTTCTTTATTGAGTTACAATATGTTTTCTTTATTGAGTCTCAATGGTTTCTTTATAGAGTGCCTATACATTTTCTCGATTAATTTATAATCTCCATGGTAACTTGATAATGAGTTTCAATTTTTTTTTTCTTCTCAATTATGCTACGTAAGGTCCCAAATTTCATAGTGGGTTTTTCTATTTTTGTTCTCATTCTTAATTGTAGTGTTCACTGCGTTCGCAACTCAGAGCTTTGTCTTACGACCTCTACATGTAGACACTTTGTACACACTTCTCTCAAAGCAAATATAATGATTTGTGGTTTGGCTCCTTTTCTATTTCATTTCCTCTCTAAATCCACTATTTGAGAATTTGATTCAGCATATTTTGTTTATTTGGGTATAATCATTTTTTTTTCCGGTTATGTGCGTGTCTATATGTAATATGTATGCTTCGTATTCTATAAAATGCTTCACCTAACGCAGTACATGTTGTTCCCCCTATAATTGCTGGAATTTATAAGTTTCTCTAGAAGTATATTCTTTTTTTGTTTTCTCTTTTGAATATGTTCTATTTTGTCTATTTTTGTTAACAATGGTGATATTTTATGCTTATTTAAATTTCTTTTCATTATTTAGAGACATACTTTGGACTTGTTGAGTAGAATATTCATGCAAAAATCAAGATGATTGGACATCAGTAGCTATATGTTCGAATCATATTTGTTTTAAAACAATGGACGACAAATATAATTTCAATAATAATCATCCATTTTTTGTAATACAATTTCATATTTTTACTTCGTTAAGGTTGGCTTATTTAATAAAATACGCTTATGGAGACAGATGACATGTAATTAGAACATGTAGGTTGAAAGTTAGAAAAATACTCCTTAAACTTTGTCAAAAAAGGGCGTTCGGGGGTTAAAATGTGAAACAGCCCCTAAACCACTCTGGGGATGTCACGAGAAGATTGATCGTGACAAATACGACATGTGAGAACAAAAGACATGTAAAATACTCCTTTTATTCCTCCGTCGCAAAATGTTCTATTCTTGCCCTCCCTCTTTTCCCACTCTTCCCTACACCCTCTTCCCTATCCTTTCAGTTCTCAGATCAAAAAAGAAAAGAAAAAAAAAACCATCCATCTTCTCCTAATCGTCACTGTTTCTCTCTCTTGCTCCCAGTCGTCTCTCTCTCGCATCCCCAACACCTCCAGCATGGGAAGAGTTCCAGGTAACCCTCCTCTCCTCTCTTCTTCTTTTCTCTCATACTCGCTCACACAGACCCTAACAATCTGTCTCTCTCTCACTTTCGCGTTACCCTCACATGAATTAAACCTCGTCTGGGGTTGTAAACTTTAAGAGAACTGAAAGAGAAGGAGAAGGAATCAAGAGGGAGAAAGAGGAAATTGAGTAAGGCAAAAAAGAATTCCAAGAAGGGTGCAAAAGTGATTTCCATGCATCTGGATGTAAGATAGAAAAGGGAGATGATGGAGATAAAAGAATCTTTGACAGTTTAATGAACTCCAATGTCATCATTCCTTTTAACATTTTTTTGTTTAAGCCTTTATATAGACTTATTTCCTAACCCTAAACCTATATGCCTTATTGCTATAGAAGGGAGGAGCTATCAAATGTATAAGGCACCTAACTTCCAAAATGGCGTCCCAGCTCCCATTTTCCTGAATTTTATACAAAAAAATTTCAAATAGAGAGACAATTCTAAATCTAAATGATATGAACTCATTGCAATAGTAAGATACTACTTAAAGCTTGGTTTTCCTAGAAGGACTTCAAATTGTAGTTCAGAACTTCATGTTGAATGCCACATGGGCCTATTGTTACAAATCGTTAGCACACCATATGATTTACATAGACTATCTCTGATTTACATAAACCAAAAATGAGTACGTAGTAAAAACAGGCCGCAAACTGGCATGCTAAGATTTATGGAACTATTAACGTTGAAAATTTTTTCAATGTATGGAAATGGTAGTGAAATATAGAAAATTCCTGTATCGTCTTTCAGAAGAGATACAGACAGAATGATAAACTGTTAATGTAAATATTATAACAAACAATATTGCTACACTTCCCACATTTCTATATCATATTGTTCTTACCATCTTGTCAACACAATACTAGTTTAATGGGTCCCACGACTTGCGTATATCTCCAATACAATGCTGACAATTAGACTGACACATCATATGGTAAGATATGATGGTAGAAATAAATGGTCATTGTACCATTACTCATAAAGAAATAATAATTGGTATAATTGCTTTTTTGGATATGTTAAATTTTATTTTCAATTTTCTCTAAATTCAGAATTTTCTATTGGACATTAAGGTACAATGACAAGTTGCACAATCATTGAATTTGTGGAGATGTTAAAATTATATGATACTCCTTTTATTTTATTTTAAAATTTTAAATTATAATTTATTCTTTGGATTGAATTTGATAGCATCAATATCAGCACCATCAAGTAATGCTTCTAATTGTTGTCATATTTTATCATATTTTTGTTTCTGCAGATATTTGGACACAGAAAGTATTTTCCATTTATACTCTGGGTTGTCAACATATGTGTTCTTGTATGTAACCGTGTCTATGAGAGGTATCGGTGGTCCAGTTTTGGGTTAGTTATATTATGTTAATGACTAGTTGCTTTGATTCTTGTGAGATATATCAATCCTCTATTATGCGCTATATCTGTGTTTCTACTCATGATTTTATTATCCTCTTGTGGACAGGCAACATTAGGCTTATTTGGACAACTTTTGTGGTACCTTTAGATGGCATATCTGCTTTAACTTTGGTATATGCTTTGCCTCTTTCATTTATGGGAATTCAGTAGGATGATATTTTTGATCTCATCTGCATGTCTCTGAACTTTTCATCTCATGTTTTATCTCATTCTTCTGTATATTATGTCAGTAATGCCTTTGAATCATGGTAATATGTCAGACTACTCAAAGTCTAGGCATAATAATGCTATGTAAGGTATTTCCAGTTCTATGGGAAAAGTTACCCATATGGTTCTCATATCTGACTTATATGACTGTCCATTATCACTACCGTTAGTGTAAGAGGAAATTGCTTTGTTATATCTTTCAATGACCTTATTTTGTATTTACCCATGCTTAATTATCAGATGCTTAACTGTAAGCTTTGTCATTAGTGTCCTTGGTGGCGCAAGTTCAAGTTACGGAAACCTCCTCTCTAGAAATGAGGGTAAGGCTGTGTTTTTCTTGCCCACCCTAGACCTCGCTATAGTGGGAGCCTTGTGCATTGGTTCACCCTTTTTTAGCTAAATTTTATGCATATTGTGAGGATAGAAAATCCATAGCTGGACAGACCATAGGTTCCATTGCCATTTTTGTTGTTATTTCTTTCTATTTATTTTCTTTTTTATTTTCTCCTACGTGGATTGGTCAGAAAATCATTTTTTCAATTGACTAATATCTGATCTTGTGCAATCATATTTAATGCTTGACAGTACTTTCATGGTTCATCTTTAGAAGAGAAAATACTTGTTTAATTGGGGAGTCAATCCATTTTCGTCTTACTATGTTACTCATAAGTCACAATATTCAGTTTTCTTCCTCAGTAGCGAGTTTCCACATCTAAAATTGAGAGCAAGTAGCCTTGTTGTTTCTTGAGAAGAGATGGAAACCTACTGTCACTTGGTGAATATTGGCCAAGAACCTTTGTATTTGGGAAATTTTTGTTTTAAATGCTACTTCTTTTCCTATAGAAGCAGGTATCAAGATCCATCGTTTCTTGACTTGTGTAATTGATGAAGAAAACATAAGCAAATTGGGAAGATACATTGTTAACTGACTGCTTTCCTTCAATTGCTTTCTTTAGAAAGCAGAGATTATTAGTTGTCTCTGTAATTCCATGCAGTTGGGTCAATATAATTGCTCTTTGATGGATAGAATGATGTATGTTCTTAAGTTAGTTTAGGCACTCTATGGAATTAATGGCTTCCTATATTCATGGTTGCAAATGGGTCTTGTGATGAAAATTGGAGCCATCACCATATCTGATAATTACATGAAATTTTTTAGTTCCTCTTGAATGGCAGTTTTTTCTTTGGAGTCAATTCTGTTTTTTTCATTTCTCTCCAATATGTATTCAATTGTCTGTTGAGCTACTTAGATTTGCAAGGAAATCAACCGAATAGCTGCAGCGGTACCAGAGCTACTCTTTGCATGATATACATCTAATCCAGCATCACTGTTTGTGAGATGGCAGCCAATTTCTTCATGGGCCCCGATATAGGTGATGATTATACATCTAGTGCGCATTTGCTTGTGGGAATCAAGGTTGGGAATTGGCATCCTGTTGAATTTCCCACAGGACTAGGCCACATTTGTTGTGTACAAAGATGGTAATCCTTTTCTTAGGGAATAGAATAGAAAAACATTCAAGGAATTTCTATCCCAACTAGTTTTTTCTTGGGTTTTTTTTTTTTTTTTTTTCCCGGGGGAGGGGGGGGGGAGCATGGCATGGGGTTATTATCATTTCACTATCCATGGGAATTACAGCTTAAGCATGAAAGGAGTTCTTACGACCATGATTATTGAGCCAATTAGTTTATTAATAATAAATTAAAGTATTCAGAATTATTTTCTTGATAAATGAAGTCTCAGAAATATTAATCGTATTAAAACAATTTTAAAAAAAATACATACAGTTAGTATGGAGATTGCTAGAATAGTGAATGATCAGGCTGCGAAGTTTGAGAACATGAGTTCAAGTCTAAAGAGCAGATGTGTTGTGTAAATATAGCTTTGTAATATTATAATCTTGGTAATGATGACATCCTTATCCAGTAGCACAAACCCATTTCTTTACTGACTTTGTCATGAATGAATTTTTTTTTTTTTTATTAGTTCCAATTTACAAAATTTGATTTGGTTGTCTTGTTGATAGTTACTTTGCGCCTGATAAGCTTTGGATATGACTACCATTGGGCATCTCGTAATTCTCGTTTCGATTAGAAGGCTCAAAAGAAAGAACATTGACCCACAACTTTAAGCCATCACTCTCTCCATAAAGCAGAGTTAGCAACCATGTCAGAATTACAGGTAGTAACTTAACCATGCCCATCACTCCCATCCTTGGTCATTTGCTTAAGGACGATCTAGGTTCTGTTATACAATTTTCTCACTTGATTAGATAATTTAGATTTAGCAGTAGTATTTCAAGAGGTTAGGTTGGATTTTTTAGAATCTAAAAAAGAAAGAGTATATTGAGCAACTGTAAATTGACCAAATTAGTAATGAAACGCCGTAAAACAGACAAAGGAAGACTCATTCCTCTAAATACATCTTAAGTCAAATAGTATAGCTTGTAGAATTATAGTTTTTATTAAAGATCAATTGTGATTGGTGATTTAATTTATGCCTTACGTCCATTTGTAATGAGTTTCTTGAGTTAGGTGATTTAATTTAAGGTTTGTAGTTACTAATCAGAAATGGAGCTAATTGTGCAAACATACATTGTAAACTCATTTATATATCGGATGCACCAATCTTTGACTCACATAAAATGATTTGGAAAGCGAATGTGCCACTTACGATTAAAGTTTTTGCTTGGAATTTGGCTCATAAGAAACTAAATACTCTATCTCTGTTTGTAATTTGTTATGTCAATTCCTTGAATATGGTATTAAAGCTCATTAAGAATGTACATGATGAGGTGTGTGGTTGTCTAACATGGTGAGTCAATTTTTGACCTGGTTCTCATTGAGAATGTACATGCCATCATTTTGGGTTATATTGGTGGCTGTATATATTAAAAGATTAAAATTATAATACATGCTCTTTGCTTGGTACTTTATAAACCCTATTTGCTTGGTACTTATTCTGGATCTTATTAGATACTTGTTTGGCCATGTGAGATGCAGGGTCTTAGAGGTTCATAGATTCCACAAATAGCTCCTCTAGGTTTCCGGATTTCAGGAAATCCAATGGAAATTTCATCTTTGAGTTAGTTACTACACCAACAAAAATAAATGGTGTACATTATCTTCAGGTGAGTCATTCCACTGGTTGTTTATGGCCATGTAAGCCTTTTTTTTAATTATTATTTTTATAATAATATTTGTCGCATGAATAATACTTTGAGTTAAGAAAATATCTTAATATTACTGCGTCTTATTGGGTTGTGCTCTCTCTATTGCTCTTCACTTTTCTTTTTCCCCCTCATGTATTAAATGATTATATCTTCGCATATCAATATTGGAGTTTACAATCTTAAATATCAAATATTTTACATTTTCTGTAAGCTTGAAATTAATTATGTTGTAAATGATGATTTTTTTTTTTCCTTTTTGCAGATGTAACCCTTTTGAGTACGTGATGATATCTTCACATATCGATATTGGAGCTTACTATTGATATCAAAACAAGTTACAATATCTATGTTTTTTTTATTTGTATTGTCGATACTAAAAATTTGAGTTCTGGAATATAAAAAATTATTAGTATTGTTGGAGGTTTTATATATTTTTGTAAAGAATATTTGGTTGACAATTGTTACAAGGTATATATATATAATATTCTTGGTATATGATTTTGTGAATGTGACTTTTGATGTGGATGTGGATGTATTGTATTTTAGAAAATATTAATAATTTGTACAGGGAATGAATAATAAAATATGATTTTATGAAAATAATTTTATTGCGACAATAATAAACCGTCGCTAATGTAATTATCATTTCCATACATTTTATTAACGATGGGTTAACCTGTTGCATATATATATTAGTTCTAATCTTTTACAACGGTTTAAACTGTCGCAAAGGGTCTTTTTGCGACGGTTTAAACCATTGCAGATACGGTATTAATTTAATTCTACCTTTTTTGTGACGTTTTAGACCATCACTAATAATACTTTTTGTGATGTCAAATACCGTCACAAAAAAGGTTTTTGGCGATGGCAATCAACTTCGTCACTAAAATGAAGTTTTTCTTCCTTTTTTTGTGTCGGGTTAAACAGTTGCAAAAACTATTGATTAGTTATCGCTACAAGAAAGCGACGGTCTGTAACCGTCGCAAATACTTTTTGTCACGCTTCCTTCCGCCACCTTCCATTTCCCGTCGTTACTCCGTCATAAAAAGTCTTTTGCGATGATATGCGAACTTTTTGCCACGTTTACAACCATCGCAAAAAGCTCTGGCTTTTAGTAGTGATATGGGATGTAATTAGGACACGTATGTTGAGAGTTAGAGTAAAACACGCCTTAAACTTAGTCAAAAAAGTTGTTATGTTGTCCTTTGTTTTTTTTTGGATTACTATTATTCGTACAAATAACTATTGGCATGGTACAAATTGCTTTTGGCATAGAACATATTACTTTTGGCGTGGTATAGATTATCATTTGACATGGTATTGTGGATATTTATTTTTTTGTGTATGGAAGATATGATTTTTGTATAATCCTCTGTTTTGTATAGAATTATTATTTTAAGTTGGATTATGCTTGATTCGTATGGAATTTCTGTTATATTTCAAATTTCTATTATAGATTACCAAAAAAGCTACAATCTTTTGCCTACAAAAAAGTTTGGTTGCTAGCTAAAGGAGTCAATTAGATGTTTGGCTACAAAATTAATTTGCCGCTGATAATGGAAAAAATAATTGTTGACTATATATTTTAATCACTAAATAAAACATAGTAGTGATAAAATTTGTCTATGACTAAAAATTTAGTCGATAAAAGTTTAAATTAAATTTATAGAAAAATTTATGGTGACTAAATTATTAGTCACCGAATGGTATTCATTGGCTACTAAAATAATTTTAGTCGCCAATACGTTTCCCGACAATTACTCAACGACCAACTGGGTGACTAAATAATTTAATTGGGAATTACATTCATCGACTAAAAATGATTTTTAGCGACTAAAAATTTAGTTTCCAAATGTGCAATTTTCTTGTAGTGTGTAACTAGTTTATTACCCTAATTAATTTTAATAGACTTGATTAACTAATAGTAATTTTAAAATTGAGTGAAATTTTAAAATAATTCAGTAACTACTCGGTACAGGTATGACATGTTTGTCGACATACCCATTCTTCATATTTTCAAGATAATTCTAAATAAGAATTTTTATATTTTTTTGCAAAGTATATATTATTCACTAGCCATTTTCATAATTTGGTGGTTTTGGTGTAAGAGGCGGTACCGTTTCTCCAATCCATTTTAATCCAATTATAATTGAGTTTGTAGGATAAAAGTCATTTAAATTATGACGAATTTCTCACATAGATTTACATAATTATTTAATGCTAATTGAATTTATAAATAATTATACACAAACATCAACATACACCATTATAACCTCACAATAACTACAATCATCACTAATGTTGTTGCTACCATCATCACCATCACTGTCATTGAAAAACTAATTTAAGTGAATTTTATTAATATTTTAATTAAAAAAATTAATTTTTAAATACAGTTAATCTAGATATAATTAAAAAGTAAAATATTTATTTAAAAAATCTATAAAAAAATAAAATAAATGATATTTTTATATTTTATATTTGGTGTAATTTTAATTTTTTTACTAAAAGTTATACTTTTAAATGTATCAAATTTTTATACTTTTTTTTTTATTCCTCAAGCTGAGTCATAAAACTCCAATAAAAAAAATATTATAATAAAAAAATAATAATTACAAAATATTAATATAAGAAGCATAACATATTTTTCACATCTAAAAAAAAAAAATCACAAAATTTTACGTTAATTTGAAATTTCCTCTCAAAATTTAGGACCCTCCAAATTTTGCCCTTAATCCCTCCTACGTTTCTCATGTCTCTTTCTTTCCCTCTCTCTCACAGGACTACTTCCTCTCATTCCTCCTCCCTCACGGATGATTTTCTTGCTTCCATTCCACCGTTGTACCGCCTGAAATCCAAAGTCAACACTGCCGATTCACGAACTTGGAGTATTTCATTTTGACCAGGTAAGTTGATTTCTTTTTCTTTATCTAGATCTTATTCTTTGCCCTAATTTCTTACAAATTGACTCCCTCTCTTAGAAATCTCTACCTCACACACCTTCACCGCCCTGTAATCACTACGGCACCATGCCACCGTTGGCACCGTCTCTCTGAATACAATGGAACCCCCTCCGCCGCCACAGTCCCCACATTCGCACGACCCATCGCTATCGCCAGCCAATCCCACCGGTAAGCCCATTTTCCATTGCTTTTGTTGTCCCTCTACATCCTCTCTTGCTTCCTGCTATCGTGCCCTAATATATCTCTCTCTGTCTCTCTCTCTTAGCCACCATATTTTGTTTTGAGCATATGTTAATTTCCAAATTTGGTCATTCGAGGAGTATTTTGTGTTGGTACTTCACATTTATGTTTCTTTGATAAATTGCAAATATATGTTTATGTGTTCACCTTGCTCACTTTCTCCCTCTTCTCTTTTCTATTTACCGAGCTCCCTTTGGATTTATCGATCCACTATAAGAAAATGCATTTTTAGCCACCACTTTGTCTCTCTCTCGTTTATCACTCTGTCTCTCTCTCTCTCTCTCTCTCTCTCTCTCTCTCTCTTTCTCTTCTCTATCTATCTTTCACTTATCTCTCTCTCATCACACATCTCCTCTACCACCTTCACCACTACTGCAAATGTCATTCCACTACCACCACTACTACCGCTGTTGCCACTCCACCTCTACGACTACCATTACTACCACCATCGCCACCACTCCACTACCACAACCACTACTACTACCACTACTAGTACCATTACTTCTCCAACACTATCGCCACTCCATTTCCTCTACCACTACCACAACTTCACCACTAATCTCCTTCGCCATCACCACCACCACCACTTCTTATCCACCACCTTCACCACCACTGTCGCTCCCTCTCCTCTACTACAAAAAATTAGTTCCTGATTTATAATAACTAAAAAAAATGGGCTGCAAAAAAATATTTTCCATTGACCACAAAAAATTAATTTTATTTTAACAGAGAATATTTTTCATTAAAATATTACCCCTACTTCTACCAAATAAAAAAAATAATAAATTTTTTTCATTAAAATAAAAATGAAGCAAATAAATTTTCAACCTTAATAACTAAAAAACAAAAAAAAAAAAATTATTGACTACAAAAAAAAATAAATTTCTATCCCCCCCCCCCGGTTTTTTGTTTCTCACGATCTCAAATCCCTAATCTAACACTCCCTCTCACTCTCCTCTCTCTTTTATCTCTTCCGCCTCCTACGTCGTCACCTTTGGTGCCGCCAGCAACGACCACCACTGCCGCCGCCACACCTCCTCCCTCACCGCCCTCTCTCTTTTCTCCTATTCTCTTCACCTTACTTCGTCTTCTCCACTCTCGTCATCGGTTCCAAAACCCGAACCCTACCTTCGATCTTCTCCAATCCCTCCACAAGCCATATGTTCAAATCCAGACCCTACACTCCCTTCAACTGTTTCAGAACCTTTGTCTACAAAGGATTACCGTCGGACTCATCAGAACAACGATCTCGAACGGGCTGATTGCGATGAGAAAGATCAGGCGGTGAGGCACATTAACGTGTCAGAAACGAAATCAGAAGATGGACAATTCATCTTTGCCATAATTTTTCTCTCCATTTTTGTTCAAATGTAAGTATGATATAGTCATCTTCAATGTGGGTTTCCTGGGTTACTGGTACTAGTCTTAACTGTGCACTTTATGTGTTTGTTTAATTGACTGAATGGTGTGTTTGTTGGAATTACAAAATAAATTTGTCATGTAGTGGTTTAAATGTATTATAATATATATTTAGCAAGAAATGGCTGCTTAAAATTAATTATCCAATGCATTGCATGAGTCCAACACTAAATTGTTTTGTTGATAAAATCTTTTGGTGTGTTCCATAGATTTGTGATCAAATTAGGAGAAAAAGAACATCTTTACACATTTGTTTTGTATTTCTTAGTTGACCACCATGTGCAGCAGCATAATAATATTTGAGCATAGTCGAAGACACTATAACCTCTCCATATGAAGTAGCATAATAATTTTCAGCATAGTACAATGAATTTGAGATGCATATACTACAAGCCACATTATCTGCGGACCTACCTTCCTAAAAAAAACATTGTTTATTTTAATTGTTGTTAAAATTATTATAATTTTATTTGGTAAGGTGATTGTTTTCTTGGAAAGAACATGCCTATGAGTTCTGCTCACATGGAACCCAATTTGCTTTTTTCTCTAGTTTTGGAGGCCTACGAGATTTCATACTAATTATGTGATACAAAGAATGCTCCAAGCTTTTGCAATGTGAATACGAAAAAGAAAAAAAAGTCATTTGCATGGAACTTAAAAACTTTAGAAAAGTAATAAATAATAATCATAGAAAACAAAAACAAAGAAAAAAGAACTTGGGTTTTGGTTAAAGGCAAGAGAGGCTTTTGGAACATATTATTGAATTTAACTTGAATTGAATTGGATGCACATGGCTGATATCAGATAATGATATCCGTAACATTTCCACCCCAATAATTACAAGGCCCCATTTTCGGCCCTCCTCTCTATTCCTTTTGTAATTTTCATTATCTATATAATTTTGAGTTCAAAATAGAACAGTTTTTTCACATCATTTGGTCATAATCGTTCCCATCTGCTAGCCATTCAGATATTAATTTCAATTTCTTCATTCGTGTATGAACAATTTCTTCAAATACTTGTAGTTGTGAATATGCACGACACATAAACCTCAAACAATTTGAATTTATATGATTTACATTCACCCACAAATTCATAGTTTTCTGACTACTATTACTTTTAATGAAATTCCCCACAATTACCTCTACATCTATGGACCATTAGTAACAACTTTTCCCTATGGATCGTTTGATGCTACCATCTTATCTATATCCATAGAACTGAATCACCGTAGTTACCCTGGTGTCCTTTGATTTAAGTTTTTTTCCCATCTAATTTAACTTGCAAAAATTTTGGGAAGATTGCAAATAAGGAGTATTGACATTTTTGCTAGTTTATATTATACAAAAGTGAGGTTTTAACAATAAAGGTTGAGCTCTAAAGCGTTAACTAAATTTCTTAATTTTTTGGGCTAATTGAATTGGGGAATATATGTTTGTAGACCTAGATAGCCTTCTACCACAGATGGAGAGAAACAAATGACTAATTTTTCATGAAAAAAAGAGGAAACATGTGGATATTATTATTAAAGTAGTTATGGAAGATGTTAGAGCCTGAATGCGTTCATGTAGAATGTAAAGAATGGCATTTGAAAACTGGCAAACTTGTATTCTTTTGACTAGAATATATCTGTGACCCATATATACTGAAACATTAATTAGCTACTTATGTGTACTAATGATGTAGCTAAATTCTTTATGAGGAGAATGATTTTTCTGCTATCTTGATTTGGGAGCTAAGGGATTGTAAATTCTTCATTGGTTGCTCAATTGCTGAATGAAGCTAATTTGAGTGTACGTATGTTGTTTGCTTGATGTTATCATATTAGGCTTGGTTTTGAAAAACTCCTGAGCGTCTGGGGATGCCTGTAACATTTTATTTTCTTTTCTTTGTCAATTTTAAATTTGCATAATAATAGTAGTAATATGTGTATTATGTATAAAAGATAAAATAGAGGAAATGGGTTGGTGAAAGATGAGGCCCATATGATAGTAATTGTGATGCTGATGGAGCTAATGATTGCATGATCATCTGACTATCCTTCAGTAATCATGATTGGTTTGCATACATTATAAGCAATCATAAGGTGCATGTTAGTCTCTCTTCTTTTTTTTAGACAAATTCCCTTTGGTTTGTGTAAAGTCCTTTAAAGGCATGCATGCTCTTAAATGCAGTACACTCCGCAAGAATGATATTTTCTTTATGCACATCTACTCAATACAGTCAACGATTAGTATGTGATTCAAGTGCTCTCTCTCTCTCTCTCTCTCTCTCTCTCTCTCTCTCTCTCTCTCCCCCTCTCTCTCACTCATTTGTAGAACAATTGATTGAATATGTTGATACAACTCAAAAAATAAGGTAATTAATAGACACAAATGCTAAGGACTACTATTGATTCGATCAAGATTAGAGTGAAAAGTGTTTTCAAATTGATGAAAAATATCTCGTGCTTTTCTTATCTTTTTCTTGGTTAGTAATCTATGGCCTAGTCATTCTCATTCATTACTTTGATTAACGAGTGATTTGAATGGCCCTCATTTTAATTGAAAATATGTCACTTCTTATTAAGTAGTCAATTAAAGATTAAAAAGGTATTCTCAAAATCATTTAGAGTACAAATTAGACAAACAAGGGGATGGACTTCACCATTTAGGATTATTAACTCTTCAAGGAATAAAACAGAGAAGAAAAAGAATAGTAGTTAAAATATGTCACTTTTTATTTTTTCGGTTTCAAAAAACTAGAAGTTTGCGGAATTTTGTCCTTGTCCTCGTAATGGTGTTGGATGGGGTGTTATTTGGTGAGCATTTTTATCATTTGGAAGTGCATGAATTGTCTTCTCTGGTAAAATAGCATAGAGCCCCTGGTAATTCTGTGATATTTCTTGCTCTCTAATTTTGAAGAATTGTACTTGCAGGGGATTCATATCTTTTTTGTTTCTTTGTGGATCCATGTACCTTGGCCTTGTGATCTTGTCTTGAGGTATGATGTCCTTATTTACAATTTTTTAATAAAGATATGCTGGTATGTTTTTTCCTAAAATTATTTTTGTCTAGGATAGTGCTAGGAATGACTGACATAAGGGACATGTTATAAGCTGATTTCTATTGTACAATCTCATGTGGACATTATCTCAGAATTTTTTTCCCCTCCCTTTTCCGCAATTGTCACATGGATGCTCTAAATATGTAATTATAGTTAGGAAAATCCACACCACTTATTAATAGCTCTTTACTTGTGATTTTCTTTTATGAGATTATTTGGTTTCCTCTACCTATCAATTTCGAGTCAACTTTTAGAGCGATAAAGAAGTTCTGATTACTTTCTTGTAATGAAATAATTTGTGAATATGTTCACAAAAAGCCAGTTGTTTAAAATATTGTACTTTCCACGACACGCAATTGCTGTTGTCAAAGGTACTACTGAAAAAAAAAAAAAAAAAAAGAAGAGAGTAGCGCCAAAATGAAAATTTTGAGCGCCAAACACCAAAAAGATTTTAAAAAAAAAAGAAAAAAACAATCAAAAGTATTTTCTACATATTCATATACATATAGATATATATCCACACAACACACTCTCACTCCACAAGTACTGTACTTGTACTTTCTCTCTCTAGACTTAGAAAATACCGATCACAAGCAACGAATCGACTCCTCCTACGATCGGCAAGATCAACCTTACACAATTTTTTCTTTTTTTTTTGTAGAAATTGTAGAGGCCAAAGGACTCTCTCCAGATCTCTCTCCTCATCAAGCGAAATGAGAAACGAATTTCTTGTCGAAGAGTGTCATACTTCTCAAGATGAAGAACATCAAGATGGAAATGGCGAAGACAATGATCTCAGGAGCAGAATATTCAGGCTCAGATTCCCCAAACGCAACGCCTCCAATGTGCTCCAAAAATGGGCCTTCGAAGGCCGCAAAATTACCACCTCTGACCTCCGACTCATCTCCAGTGACCTCCGCAAGTTTCGGCACTACAAGCATGCCCTCGAGGTCTCTTTCTCTCTCCCTCAATTTAAATTTCTGTTTGGTTGCTAAGAAAATGAAGAGATAAAAAAAAAAGAAGGAAGTTCTTTTTGCCCCTCTTTAGCTGTCTTCAATTGGAAGAATGGGTCTCTTTATTTTGACCTATATATTGCTTATACATGTGAATTTTGGTTTTTTGGTCAACTATGATTGGAAGTGTGATAAGAGAATTGTTTAAATTTGTAGATAAAAATTGTGCTAGGGTTTGAGTTTTATTGCGTTTTGGTCTAGGTATAGATGACAATTTCTGGGGTTATTAAGAATTGATCAGATAGGAGAGTGTAATGAGAGAAGAGAGTGTAAAAAGAATGCTACTGATCTCTATCAATGAACTCATGATGAGTAGTTTTAGTTACTGAATGCTAAAGAATTGCAAGTACATAAGTTTATCAATTAATGTTTCATTATCTTTCCACCTACACTCTATGGGCAAACAAACAGACCTTGAATTTTAAATTTGGTTCAGTTTTTTTATTGAAGGACTTGGGCATTTTTGCAGTGTTGTGCAACCAAAATTCAAATTATTGTCATGGTTGACCATAAGAGATTACTTGGAATTGTACAGTAGTGTGAAACAAAAGCTGAAATATCTATTGACTAGCAAATTTGTTGTAGTGAGGGGTGAGGGGAGGGGAAGGGGAAGGGGAAGGATTGTTTGGGTGACTTTTTTTGTCTCTTCATTTGATTGTTTGTCCACAAAATAGAACAGAGGTCAGAAAAACAAGTAAAAGAAATGAACTACTTCCTTAGGTTCTATTGACTAAAAAAAGGTCAATTAATGGTGTTTGATTACAATTCTAGATTCTAGATTGTTTGATTTTTTCAACTTTTTTAACCCAAAAAAATTGAGATTACTTAACTTACAATTGAAATTTTTTTCAACTTAAGAATGTGCTTGATTCTTTTAAACATGAGCAGAATAAATTTGAAATTTCAATTTAGAAGCTAAATAGTATAATGATAGTAGGAAGAAATGAGAAAAAGAGTGATTACTCTTTCTTTTTCTTTTTTTTTTTTTGTCTTCATAAATGTAGGTTTGAAGCGATGTGGTAAAAGTTGCGGGCTTAGATGTTTGAGAACTATCGTATTGTGTGGCTCACAGGTAGAATTTTGTTCCTCTTCTCTTTCCTTCAATTATTTTTCTTCTTCATCGTCGCTTCTTTTTTTCACCTTTACGTTTACAGTTTTTTGTGCAAAATAGATCCCATTTTTTTTTAATCTCTATAGCAAAGGTTAGCAGCCAAGTGTGAAATCTAGCTTGTTTTATAGGACTTTTATAAGGTCTGTTATGATTTATGGTATATAGTGTTGCGTGGTTAACATAGTCAAAAAATGCATATGCATCTAAATGCATCAAGTCGGTAACAGTAAATGCTGCAATTGATTGCTCATTGACTGAAGTCATGGAAAAAGTGGTACTTTTTCTTTTTGCAAATACACATCATTCTATAGATCCAATTGGCACATGATGATGAGTGTGTTTAAACTTAACTCCCAGGCACATACATTTTTTTACTTTTCTCAAAGATCTAGAACCCTTTATTTGTGATCTAAGATATTGGTTTCTGATTCAAGTCACAAATTTTTTTTTTTTTTTCCATTTTATCTCCTTTTTATATCTTTTCCATTGCAATTTCATCAAAATTTCATTGGAGACCTTTTTTGAAAGCTACAAATAAATTATCTTGCACGATATAGCTTCACTAATTAGTAGAGCTGGGGATTGTACCCCCAACTCCGGTGAGTTGGGCATAAGGGCCTGACACTGGGCCACCCTAGAGGCTCATTAATGATTTGTTTTATCTATACAGTTGGTGTGAACAACCTTTTTGGGCTTTTTTTCCCTTCTGTTTTAAATTATTCTTTTGCACTTTTTTGCATTTTTTTTATATAGATAACGTCATTTCAATCTTCCTATTCTCCTTGTGTGAGTTTCCCATTTTTAGCTGCTTCAATGCTTTCTCCTACTCCCTCATAATCTCTCCTCTTGTGCCTAGAATGAATACATAGGAATTTTTTTGCATCGATTTAGCTAACTATCCAAAGCTTCATGAATTTTGTAACAGTACCATGTGTTGAAAACTCAGACAGAGACTTATAGGAAGTAGGTTAGTGCATCATCTAATAGTAATTTTAGAACATGCAATTGTTTCTAGCACTTTTTTGTTGTTCCCATTTCGAAATTGTTTTTGGATTTGGATCATTGCTCTTATCTGTTGTTGCAAGTAAGGAAGATGGAAGAAAGGCATGGAAATCTCCTACTGGACCATGTAACTATCTTGAACCTAAAAGTTGTTAATTTGTTTTCCAGATAAAATACATTTATGCTTCCTAAAATAAGTTCATGCCACTTTCAGCCTCTAATTTTAATTTTGTCCTTTAAATATTCAATTTGATTCAAATTAGTTTAATTTCAATTGGACATTTCAGCCTCTCCTATATATTTATTTCTCATCAATATATACATGCTATGTATATCTATATATATGTAATAGATGGTAGTCTGTAAATGTTATCTGATATTAAGGGTCCTCTAACTGTTTGAAAAAAATGCCTGACTAAAAAAAAACTGTGTTGGCACAATGAGATTCATGATGATAGGTATTCTTTAGTTTATTCAACTTTCTGACAACTGGCTTTATGATATTTTTCAAAGTTGTAAGTATTCTACATCTGCTTTAACAGCAGAGAAAGACAAGGAATTTTTTGAAGATAAGCTATCTTCCAGTGCAGTAGCTCTTGATAATTTGCATAACCAAATGAAGACGTTGTCTTTGAGATTTGAGTCTTCAGAGGAAACTGTTGGAAATTGTAAGTTATCCTTATTTCCTATATCATAAAAAGTTTTCAGATAATTTCCAACAATAAGAACTGTCGATGCTGCCAAACTGAAGCTTATCATAAATTTGTAAGCAAAGAACCAGGTATTTCCATTTGCTTCACTTCTTTTCAGAGTTATGAAATGTGTTTGAATTCTGAATGTAGGCAAAAGAGAGTTGAAAGAACTCAGCATTGAAAAAGAGGAGAGGGAGAAATATTTCAGAGATGAACAGTGCAAAACTACCAATGTCATTGAGGAAAAAGGTAGTGTCTTCATTGACTGCTTCTGTTTATGGTTTGTTTCTGGACTGGCTACCCCATCAAGACTAAAATTACTTTGGTTCAAGACCAATTCATTGAAATAATGTATTAATGAGTAGCAAATTAAAGCTTGCATCCTAAAAAAGCTGCATGAAAACACTTTGAGGTTAACATAACTAATGGTTCACATCT
This sequence comes from Camellia granthamiana, assembly GCA_036172215.1. Taxonomy (NCBI): domain Eukaryota; kingdom Viridiplantae; phylum Streptophyta; class Magnoliopsida; order Ericales; family Theaceae; genus Camellia; species Camellia granthamiana. Next base: position 5,226,794 of record JAXFYN010000017.1, on the reverse strand, counting down.
TGCCTAGAGTAAGGTGCAGCCGATGTCCATGCCTCACGTGACCACCTTTCCTTATTTGAGAAATTAATAGATTTGACCAAAATATGGGTTGCCATAATATCATTAACATTTGAAGACAATCTGAACAGTTCTTGTAACAATAAGGAGTGCTGAGTGAGTTGAATTGAGCTCGGTTTCTATTGCCAGTTTGCTGCTGCTGCCACCACGCTCTTCCCATATTAGTGATAGTAATAATATCACACATTTAACTTAATGATTTATTTAATGAATTTTCATGTATTTGGAGTTTTACATAAGCTATTCCAATTGGAAATAGAGGCATACTTCTATACTCATGTGCTTGCAGAAGTGTTTTTGCATGTGGGTTAGTGTCTAGGAGTTGTAAGTCTTATCACATGATAACAGCAATTGGCTTCTGATCTAAATTTTTATTAATAGACTTGCTTCTTGTTTTTCACACAGATGCTATGATCAAGCATTTGGAAGCAACTGTATCTGCTACCAGATACGATATGGAGAGCTTAAACTCAAAGATGGAAGAGTTGCATGTTGGTTTGAAATTTAAGGAAGATGACATTCAACGTTTGAGAATTTCAGAAGAGATCTGGGAGAAAGAAAAGAGTGATCTTCTAAAATCTGTGCAAGTGACATTGAATTGACAAAAAAAAATGTAGATACCCCTCACGAGGATGGAGGACAAAGCGAGGATGAGGGACACGAAGAAGAGTTGGGAAGAGATGAAGATGAAGATGATGATGATGAGGGAGATGAAGAAGAGTCGAGAACAGAAGATGTTGAAGACGGAGATGAATTTTCTAAGGAGCCTTGACCTTGGCCTTTTCATTGTTTTACTATGCTTAGACTAAATTGATAGTTGAATATGTTATGGGTTTTGTGGTTGTCCCAATTTGTTTACGAACACTTTTTGCTTACTTTTGGGAGTTTAGTATGATATGTTTCGTGTATAAAAAAATTCTTATGGTTGGTGTATTGGTGAATATGACCTCACCAGGTTGTTTATTGTTTGAAATATGGTAGTATATTGCCTTTTTTTTCTTTTTCTTTTTTTTTTTCTTCTAAATTTTTGAAAATTGTCAATGAGGATAAGTTGCTTGATGTTTGAAATATGATGTATTTTGCTTGATGTTTAATGTATTGAATAGTAATTTATGAGGATATTGTGAATGATACAATTTGTTAACTTCAAACCTTGTCATTATATTCATTTCTAACTTGGAAGCCCATAGCCTGACTAAACACTCAAGATTTTGGCTTGTAGCGTTTATTTGGATTATGGCCAATGGATTGGCCAATTGATTTCTACCAAGGCAGTGCATTTTCCAATCGATTTGAAAATTGATTGGGGACCCATTAGTCAATCAATTCTTGCGAAAAAAGTGAAAACACCAATCAATCAGCCAATCATTTTAGAGCCCATGGCCATGACAAACAAAAAAAAAAAAAAACATGCCAAACTTTGGCGTCCGTGTATAATATGCTTCAATATTGTTTACAATCAAATCATGGTGAATCTATTAGGCACTAGGCATGTTCCAATCTCACAATCAATTGTGCAATCAATTGTTCTGTACTCTTGCACTCTGGATGCATTTTATGCCGAATAGATTGGCATCCAAAATCAAATTTACAGCCTTACACATCAATAATCTACACATAAATGGATTACCAAAATCAAATTTATATCCACATTACATCATCCATAAATAAACCATCCAAATTACATCACATTTATAAAAAAGAATAGTCACTGGTCACATTTATAAAATTTATTTTTCGTTTTTTTTTTTTTTTTTTTTTTTTTTGTGGCTACTAATTATTTAGTTGCCAAAAATCTTTTATTTCTTTTGGCTACCAAATATTTAGTCGCCAAAAAACCTTGATTTCCTTTTGACTACCAATTTGGTTCATCGTCAACAACTTACAATTCTTTTTGGCTACTAAATGTTTAGTCACCAAAAACTTTCTTCAATTTTGTTTTATATTAATTTCGCCCTATATTTATTCTATGCAACCTGTACCCTGTACATAAACAAAATAATAACAATTTAAGAAAATTTAACTTTTAATGTCAAATTCGAAATATAGTAGAAATTCCATACAAACCAAGCATAATCTAACTTAAAATAATAATTCTATACAAAACAGAGGATTATAAAAAAACTATGTCTTTCGTACACAAAGAAAGAAATATCCACAATAACATGTCAAATGGTAATCTATACCACGCCAAATGTAATATGTTCTATGCCAAAACTAATTTGTACGACGCCAATAGTTATCTGTACAAACAATAGTGATCCACAAAAAAACAAAGGACAACATAATAACAAATTATAAAAAAAGAAAAAGAAAAAAAAAGCAATGTCCTCCGCACACAAATAAAGAATATTCACATTTCCACGCCAAAAACCATATGTAAAAATAAAATTAACCATTAGTATTGATTGAATAGCATTATCATTTCAAATTATAAAAGAAAATTATATAAAACTCGAATGTATATAATGTTTTCAAAATTGTATAATTATAGTCGTAATCGTATGTTGCATGTCCAGACAAGTTTCTCCCAAGTTTTCCCCTCCCGAAATGCAATTTTTTAGTTTAGTTTAAGGCATTTTCAACTTTAACTCCCAACCTATGTCTCCAACTTTAACTCCCAACCTATGTCTCCTGCTCCCAAGTTTTCCCCTCCCGGGGGCTGTTTTGAATTTTCGCTCTCAGAACGTTCCTTTTTTACTAAGTTTAAGGCGTTTTCGCCTCTAACTCCCAGCTTATGGGTCCGAATTACATTCCGTCTATTGTCACAGGTCTTATTTTTCATGGGGAAGCTGTCTGTGAGAGAGACACAGTGGTTCGGGGGCTGTTTTGAATTTTCGCCCTTGGAACGCCCTCTTTCGACTAAGTTTAAGGCATATTCGGTTCTAATTCCTAACCTATGAGCCCGAATTACATGCCGTCAGTTGTCACAAGTGCTATTTGTGAAGGGGAAGCTGTCCGTGAGAGCCACATAGTGGTTCGGGGGCTGTTTTGAATTTTTGACCCTAAAATGCCCTTTTTCGACTAAGTTTAAGGCGTTTTTGGGTCTAACTCCAAGCCTATGCATCCTAATTACATTCAGTCAGTTGTCACAAGTCCTATTTGTCAAGGGAAAGTTGTCTGTGACAACCACATGGTGGTTTTGGCGTTGTTTTGAATTTTTGACCCCGAAACGCCCTTTTTCTACTAAGTTTAAGGCATTTTCGAGTCTAACTCCAAGCCTACGCGTCCTAATTACATTCCGACAGCTGTCACAAGTCCTATTTGTCAAGGTAAGCTGTCCGTGAGATCCACACAGTGGTTTGGGGGCTGTTTTGAATTTTTGCCCTCGGAATGCCCTCTTTCGACTAAGTTTAAGGCGTATTTAGCTCTAACTCCCAACCTATGGGTCCGAATTACATGCCGTCAATTGTCACAAGTCCTATTTGTTAAGGGGAAGTTGACCGTGAGAGCCACATGGTGGTTTGAGGGCTGTTTTGAATTTTCCAGCCCGAAACGCCCTTTTCCGACCAAGTTTAAGGTGTTTTCGGGTCTAACTCCAAGCCTACGTGTCCTAATTACATTCCATCAGTTGTCACAAGTCCTATTTGTCAAGGGGAAGCTATCCGTGAGAGCCACACCGTGGTTCGGGGGCTGTTTTGAATTTTTGACCCCGAAACGCCCTTTTTCGACTAAGTTTAAGGCATTTTCGAGTCTAGCTCCAAGCCTACACATCCTAATTACATTCAGACAGTTGTCACAAGTCTTATTTGTCAAGGGGAAGCTGTCCATGAGATCTGCATGGTGGTTCGGGGGCTGTTTTGAATTTTCGTCCCCGGAACGCCGTCTTTCGACTAAGTTTAAGGCATTTTCGAGTCTAACTCCAAGCCTACGCATCCTAATTACATTCTGAAAGTTATCACAAGTCCTATTTGTCAAGGGGAAGCTGTTCGTGAGATCCACATGGTGGTTTGGAGGCTGTTTTGAATTTTTGCCCCCGAAACGCCCTCTTTCGATTAAGTTTAAGGCGTATTCGGCTCTAACTCGCAACCTATGGGTCCAAATTACATGCTGTCAGTTGTCACAAGTCCTATTTGTCAAGGGGAAGCTATCTGTGAGAGCTACACAATGGTTCGGGGGCTGTTTTGGATATTTGACCCTGAAACACCCTTTTTCGACCAAGTTTAAGGCGTTTTCGGGTCAAACTCCAAGCGTACGCGTCCTAATTACATTTCGTCATTTGTCACAAGTCGTATTTGTCAAGGGGAAGCTGTCCGTGAGAGCCACATGGTGGTTCGAGGGCTGTTTTGAATTTTTGCCCTCGGAATGCCCTCTTTCAACTAAGTTTAAGGCGTATTCGGCTTTAACTCCCAACCTATGGGTCCAAATTACATGCCGTCAGTTGTCACAAGTCCTATTTGTTAAGGGGAAGCTAGTTTATGGGTCCATATCATATTTCATAGCACAAAAGGTTTTTATTGCAATTATGACTTACAGTCTTTTGCATAACTGGATCATGATAGTGAAGTTGCAAACTATTTTCATGGATCCCATCTAAAATTAAATTGTAGTCATCACTGGATAGTTGGCAATCATTGAACAGTCAAGATCGATGACCTTTCACTAGAAATGATGAAAGAAAAAATGAAAGTTTTAACTGGAGTTCTTAACCTACCAGTTAGAAATCATGGAGTGCAGAAAGTCAAATTCATTGGAGATGCTGCTGCAGCCACTAGCTGTCTTCCTTTCTCGTTTTACTTTTCTCTTTTGAAAAATCTATCCAGAAAAAAAAATATTAATAGTAATAAAAAGAAAGAATTTATATGCAAATTGATAATGCCAAAAATGAAAATTAAACAATTTAACAAATTATTGTTTTACCTCTGTCCATACGTCAAAAACACTTTTTGAGGTGTCCTTCCAGCAAACCATCTGAGAACTAATCTCCAACTAAGAACCAATAAACCATGCAAATTATGTTTGCAGGAGATCAATCAAGAAAACAAACATGTATGAAGAAAAATCCCAAGAAACTTTTCATGAGAAAGACTTGATCTTCGCCGAATGGTATTCTTTCTTTAAGTGTCAATTACCATTTGAATGCTTCTTCCTTAGTTTTGTTATCTTTCTATATAACTACTAGCCTTTTTATTCAAGAAACCTTCAAGGAGGGAAGAAAAATTTATTCACAAGGTTGATATGCCTTTGTGGAGGAGCTATTACTCTCCAGTATACTCTGCAAGTGCAGTAAGTGCAATGGAACTTGCCTTTAGTCTTTCCTTGTTACATATATACTTGAGCCTACAATAACTATTTTTCAACAAATCAGGCTGCATAATTGCAATCACAAAAAGGTGATAGTTCAAATACAGTAGGGGACAATCATCAAAAATACACCCAAGCAGTGATCAATAGACATGTTCAGACCACACCCTCCATGCCTTTCTATGCCTCTTCCCAACCCGACCCCCTCTCCAACTATGCAGTACACGCACAACACTCCCTGGCTGCACCCAAACCATGCTAGACACAAATGGAGCTAGTAACTATAATTGCATTACAATCCATTTTTAAAAAAATATATACAAATATATATATTACAGGAGTATATTCAGGCTCAAAATCTGATATCAAGATTTATTTTAATATTTTGTGTTTGTGTGAGCGCGCGCACGCGCGTGTGTGTGTTGGGGGGTGGTTTGAGGGGACAATTTTTCTAATCATAATAACTCACACACCACAACCACATGTTGCTAAAGAAGTCTAAACCCATTCAATACCTCCAAAGGGCCGCACCCAAAAGTCAAAGCATCTCTCAACAATAAGTAATGTATATGAAAATTTAGATAGCCTGACCTTTCACCTGCACATACAATTAAAACTACAAACAGCCTAAGTTCCAAGTTAAACCTCTCAATATACTAGAAACAAGCTAACTATCTCAATTAGTTACAATAACCCACATTGTCATGCAACGGGCAACAAACAAGAAAACTCACTTAAAAAAATTAGTCATGATGATATTATTTGAATTCATCGATCCTACTTATATATTCAAGATCACCTATTCAAACTTCCAATATGGAATGGGATTGTTACACTTCCTCTAATTAGAAAGCCTAGAGGGCATAGGCCCTAGAACGTTGGGCTGAGACTGAAGCTTATGGATGCTCTCTAGGACAAGATTATGGGCAAAATCTCTTGATCAAAATTTTGACCAATTCAAATTCACCTGACTTATTTGAATTCAAATTTTTGCCAAAATATTGGTTTTACTTTAACACTGATGCTTTCTTTGTCATTTCTTTTTCTTGTTCACCAAAATAAACAAAAAACTAAACAGTAATGTGTTCATACCAAATAAACAAACAAATAAATAACTAGTAGATGGAATAAAACAACCAAATAAATACAAACAAATAAATATTAATGAATCGAACATTGAAAATTTTGTTCTTCACTCTTAAAACAAGATCATAATATTCCCCAATATGGCTAGGAATACATACCCTTCTTCAAAGGAGTTGAAAAAGGATCTATGCACAGGTCGAAATGTCCTCAAAAATGAAAAAGAATTTTCTTGTTTGCTCACCATAGTAGACAGATATCTCAAAATCACCAATCCAAAACCTTCCTCTCATGCTAATGTTTGACACTTCCATTACGCCCATAGTTCTGCAGCAAGTGTAAAAGCCTGGCATAAATTTTGAAGGAAGACAACTAACTAAACTTTTCATTACACTTAAAATCCTAAAATGGAGTCTAACCCTATGAAATCAATTGTGATTGCATATGAAGTAGTCCCCTGTCCTCATCTGATATGCTGATAAAATCAATGGCATTCTGGTGACAAGGATCATTGATGTGGTGTTGGTTGCCATTGCTTTTTAGGCTCACGTAAGAACACAAATTCCAAGTTCCTTTACCCGAAAAGCTTCTCCTGCATCCACTGAGACATCCACTTCATCATCATCTTCCATTAACTGATTCAAAATCTTTCCTATGAATGCTAGCATATACATCCACTGTAGTCCTTTGCTCTTCCCAACTACATCGGCACCACTCAATACACTTCAAAACACCAGATGTTCACATCTTCAGTTCACATGACCTGTACATAGAAAACACATACATTCATATTAGCAGTGAAGGAACAGTAAAAGACATTGAGGATTCCCTACTCTTCTTGCTAACCAGCTGGGAATCTCACCTTGGGAAGAAATATGCTTAAATATCACATTGATACAGTTCCTCTGCAATGGAATTGACAACTTTAACTACTAACTGAACACAGACAACATAATGAGAGAGAGAGAGAGCACTTACTGGAGCTTTCTTTTTGCACATGTTACTTCACTGAACAGTTCTGATGCAATTATTGTCGTGGATTCCAACTCAGCCAAAGTGAATTTTTGATAATTTCAGTGCATGTCTGCAATTAAGTTGAAAAATAGCCTCAACCACTTTGCTGCAATAATGTTTCACTTCCATATATAGACCATGTTAGGCATGGATTCCAACTCAACCCTTTAAATTCAAATCTTGCAACAAGGATAGAATACCAAGAGCTCCCCAAGATAGCATGACAACATTATTTGCAGTTCACATGATGCATGCTTCCTAACCAGCATCATGAAGAAGGCCAATAAAGTTCATACCGCAATTTAAAAGTGAGTAATCAATTTGTTCCATCTGCATGAAGCACTTTGAACAATTCCATCTTGCCCAGGTCAGGGGGCAGCCCATCCAGCATTGAGCATCCACTAAGAATGAGTTCAAGGGATTTGACCAAAAAAACTTTCTTTGGAAGCTTCCTTAGATTTTTACAGCCTTCAAGATTCAACAAAACAAGGGTTCCTAATTCCTCAATTGATTCGTGAATCCCAACCAAATTTATGCAATATTTAAGGATCAGTCTCTCAAGATTAGGGAGTTGTGAGAAGTCAGGGGAATTGGTAAGGCTATAGGAATAACTGAGATCAAGGATTTTCAATGATCTGAGCAATTGTCAGAAAAAAGTAAGAAATCAGTCACTACAAGAATTCATATGGATCCCAAAAAAAAAAAAATAAATAATAAAAATAAAATCAACAGAAAACAGGATTAAAAAAAATTGAATCATACCTTGGTTCTCTTCCAGAGTTGTTCCAAGCTACTATTTTGCATTTCAAGGGCAAACAGGCTATCCAAAGTAAAATCATTTGGTATAGATTTTAAAAGGAATCCATGCTAACACAACCATCTTAACTTCTTAGGAAATTTTTGATATCCGCCACTGAGTCTTACATTATTAAGCTGAAGTAGTCTTGAAGTGTGCATCTATGAACATGCATCAGTTTTCAAATCATCTTCATCTTCATCTGAAAATGATTCTGTAAAGGCAAGAATAACACGGAGAAAAGAGAATAAGCCTCGGTGACGTCGCTTCAATGAATTGCCTTCGTTAAACATTGTATGTTCTGCAACAAAATCTTCATTTTGGGATTGTGCACCGCTTGCACTCTTGGCTGGCATATCTTCTAAGTTGAGGCTAAGGCCTTCAATTGTTGTTATTCCCTGATAAAGAAAAGTTGTAAAAATAGTCACTACAATGAAGAGAGAGAGAGAGAGAGAGAGAGAAGCATAATTCTTACAGTTTTATCCCTCAACACATTGAAGGCATCCTTATGAAACCACACTCTGCTGCGCTTTCCAGGTTCCTTTCGTGATTCCCGGCGAACAATTTCCCTACCCATGTCTCTAAGCACTTAGTGCATTATCAGCTTGTTGCTATCTTTATTAACTTCTACGAGACCTCTATGAGTGAGATTTTGAATACCAATTGTTATGGAGAAATCACATTCCTCTCGTATTTTAACCGTGTAATCTTTGTCCTTTCCAACAAAGAAACAAGCAATATCAAGGAATAAATTTTTCTCATGATCATCTAAAGAATCATAACTTATTTTGAGCACATTATGAATTTTCACGGGAAAATGTGTTCTTAATTTTGCTAATGCACTTTCTCTCCACATCAATAGTTTCACCACATAGAGAAGAGCCCAAGACTTCCAGAGCTAGCGGAAGGCCACCACAGTGGTGTATTACCCTTTTTGAGTGCTCCATGTAAGCTTCAATAGGTTTGTCTTGTCCAAAGGCATGCCGGCTGAAGAGACAGAGTGCTTCATCATCATTCAATTCCTTAACCACATACGACCTGTACACTTCATCAGCCTTTAGCAATTGCACATGTCTAGTAGTTATCATAATCTTACTTCCTGTTTGATAGGGGGTAACACTTAAGACCGTGAAATCCAATTTACTCACAATCTCCTGAACAATTATTTGGATAAACTTTGACTCATGCCTGCACATTGCGTTCAAAATAGAAGCTAACCGAATTAAGCATGTCATGAACTGAGATGAGATGATAATTTTTGGGATTATTATAATTAAGAGAGTAAATTATACATCATAAAAGGTGGGGAGGAAGGTTGTCTGCCTACTACCTCTCCCAAAACCTACAATAAGTGGGAGCCTTGAGCGCTAGGAACAAACTTTTCTTTTCTTTTTAAAAGGTCTCCATGGTTAATTTAACCCTATAACTGCACCAGAAAGATCTTCCAAGAATTTTAGCATTTGGATTGGCGAAATGTCAGTGGTAAATTGCTATAAGATTTTAGGGGTTTGTAATGGCAGTAAGACAGGCTTGGATTAACCAGTCCAAGTCCAAATCCAACCAAGTATCTCAATGTAAAAGAGAACCTATTCTTAATATAGAGGAAGGGAGAAAGATAGAGAGAGAGACCGAGATCGACAGAGACAGAGAGACTGAGATAGACAGGGATCGACAAAGAGATCGGCAGAGAGAGAGAGAAAGAGACCGAGATCAACGGAGATCGACAGAGAGAGACCAAGATCGACGGAGATCGATAGAGAAGAGACCAAGATCGACGGAGATCGACCAAGATCGACAGAGAGAGAGAGAGAAAAAAAAAACCTGCAGCAGCAGCGGTGGCGTGCGACGGCGGTGAGCAATGGTGGCCAGCGATGGTTGGGTGGTGAGTGGGGGTGAGGTTTCGTGGTAACTGTTCTGTGTGTGTGTGCGCACGCGCGCGTGAGACAAAACAGAGAAAAGGTTGGTGGTAACTGTTTAGTGGTTGTCCCAATTTGTTTATGAACACTTTGAAATGTTACTCCTTTTGTGAAATAATTCTTTTTATAAAATTTATACCTTTTATTAAAACTTATATCTTTGGTGAAAATGAAACTTACACCTTTTGTGAAGTCACTTACATCTTTTGTGAAATAACTTACACTATTTCTGAAAAGTTACACCTTTTGTGTAATAATTTCTTTCATAAAATTTATACATTTTGCTAAAACTTACACCTTTTCGTGAAAATACTTTTCTGAAAAGTTACTCCTTTTGTGAAATAATTTTTTTCATAAAATTTATACATTTTATTGGGACTTACACTTTTTGTAAAAATGAAACTTACACTTTTTGTGAAGTCACTTACATCGTTATTGAAATAACTTACACTAATTCTGAAAAGTTACGCCTTTTGTGAAATAATTTCTTTCATAAAATTTACACATTTTACTAATACTTACACTTTTTTTTGAAATGTTACTCCTTTTGTGAAATAATTTTTTTTATAAAATTTACACCATTTGTTGAAACTTTTTTCACAAATGGAGTAATTTTTCAGAAAAGATGTAAGTACTTCCACGAAAAGGTGTAAATTTTAGCAAAAGATGTAAATTTTATGATTTTTTTTTCCACAAAAGGTGTAACTTTTCAAAATTAGTGTAAGTTATTTCACAAAAGATGTAAGTGACTTCAGAAAAGGTTTAAATTTGGTTTTCACAAAAGGTGTAAGTTCCAAGAAAAAGTGTAAATTTTATGAAAAAAAATTATTTCACAAAAGGAGTAACTTTTCAGAAAATGTGTAAGTATTTCCACGAAAAGGTGTAAATTTTCAGAAAATGTGAAAGTTTTAGCAAAATGTGTAAATTTTATGAAAGAAATTATTACACAAAAGATGTAACTTTTTAGAAATAGTATAAGTTTTTTCACAAAAGATACAAGTGACTTCACAAAAGGTTTAAGTTTGGTTTTCACAAAAGGTATAAATTTTATGAAAATAATTATTTCACAAAAGGAGTAATATTTCAAAAAAAGTGTAAGTATTTTCACGAAAATGTGTAAGTTTTCAGAAAAGGTGTAAATTTCTTACAAAATGTGTAAATTTTATGAAAGAAATTATTTCACAAAAGGTGTAACTTTTCAGAAATAGTGTAAGTTATTTCACAAAAGATGTAATTGACTTCACAAAAGGTGTAAGTTTCGTTTTCACAAAATGTGTAAGTTTCAATAAAATGTGTAAATTTTACGAAAAAAATAATTTTACAAAAGGAGTAACATTTCAAAAAAGATGTAAGTTTTACCATATAAAAATTTTTAACATATGGTGTAACTTCTTCACAAAAGGAGTATGTGTTCATAAAATGTGTAAATAATTTCACAAAAGGCGTAAGTTCTCAGAAAAAGATGTAAGCAATTTCATAAAAAAGCGTAAGTTTTCAAAAAAAGTGTAAGTTTTCACAAAAGGCATAAGTTTTCATAAAAAAACGTAAGTTTTTCCAAAGGGTGTAAGTTTTCAAAAATCACTTACACCTTTTTCTGAAATTACTTACGCCTTTTGTGAAAATTTATGCTTTTGTGAAATTATTTACAACTTTTTGTGACAATTTACACCTTTAGTCATATAATATATTATTTGATTAATTTACTTGGAAAGTGACCTGCTTAGCAGGTCACAAATATGTAAATTTTCAAATATTTTGATATAGCTCAATACATAGAAAGGTGTAAATGCAAAATAAAAAGGGTGTAAGTGCCTTGCATACCATATGCAAGGCACACCTAAAAAAGTCATATATATTGAAGGGGCTAAATATGAAATGGGTCAGGTCCAAGCCTTGGGCCGGCCCAACTCGACAAAGTCCGAATCCAAGTGGGTCAGATGAGTATATGGACAAACCAGTTGAGCCCAACTTCATGATCAACAGTCCACCCAAGCCCTCAAGCACTTGGGCCCAACCCGCAGTGGAAAGGCTAGCCCAGCCGCAGTGCTGGTTTGGGTCGAGCTGCGAAACGGAATTTGTGGGCCGAACAGATAACGGGCCAGCCCATCTCCATGAATGATTCCGTAAAAGGCCGAGCCGGGGCACATCAGTACCGAACTAAAGTACATTAGTACCGAGCTGGAGAAACCTCTCAAGGAAACGTGGGAGCTGTGAGTGCAAGCATGTGCAAGTTGCCACCTCAGCTGGTCCCCCACACCTAGAATCATGGAAGTTGTTGAACCAAAGGAATGTGGTTTGCTATCAGCATGCCTACAATGAGTATATGCATTTATTGGCAACTAACAGGTGGTCCCTCATCATGAGCAATGCCAAAAGGACACCTGGCAGCATCCAAGCTCCATGAATCCACCTTGAGAAGCAAGCAAGGAACACTATATATACAACATGAACTTCACATTGAAGGTAACCGAAGAGAGCGGAATAGAACTGAACTATTCCAAGCTAAACAACACTTATGTACAAATTGAACCCTCTATACACTGCGTCTCCGACTGCTAATTCCCACGCCGGAGGGGTTATCCGGCCCACCCCGGCCGGGCAGCTCTGACAGTGCTTCCTGTGGCAGGTACCTCAGTCCCTGGATAGTCCAACTGAGAGCGGAGCCCCGATCTACTTTCATCTAGTGCGGAATCCGGTACGCACAATTGGTGCGGTGAGCGTGGATCACTTTATCTCTGAGCTCTGCATTCAGTTCTGGCAATGGGGATTGAGGACGCTCCGCCTTCAGTACATACTCCACAGACAGAGAAGACGAAGGACAAAGGTTTGGCACTCCCAACAGTTCTGGAGGAGCAAACTGGAAACAATAATCGAACCCCCGAATCAGTCGAGCGTCGAATGCCCTTCATCGGAGGTACTTCTCATCATTTCCTTCTGGAAAAGGATTATAGAGATCGAATTATAGATTCCATGGGAATGGAGATACAGGAATTGAAAGCTCAACTTAAGAAGGTGTTGGGTGATCCGACGGAAAAGAGGACGGAAGCAGAGCCCTCTCGTTTGCAACGAAGGAGCTCGTCTAGAGAACTACCAGTGAAAAAATTCCCCAGAAATGACTCCGGGCAACGAAGCCAACCTATCCCAACACAGAGTGAAGCGGCGAGTAGCCACACCCGTGGGTCACGCCGAAGGAGGGCCAAGAGGCAGAAGACGGATAGTCAACAAACTGAATACCCTTCTCAGGACCTTCGCACTTGGCTGATTGGCAATAGGCAGAACGAGCAACATCGAGATCATCTGGACCGTACTGTTCACCAGAGAGAACATCGAGTGCTGGACAGGCTCGTCTCTTCGCCATTCTCTTCGGAGATTGAGACTATGAGACCCCCAAAGAAGTTCACTCCACAAAAGTTCACTTCGTACGATGGGAAATCGAACCCTCTGACACATATTAGCCATTTTAGACAGATGATGTCCCTATGGAGCCGAGATGAGGCACTGATGTGCAAAGTCTTCCCATCTAGCTTGGGAGAAACCGGACTCCGATGGTTCGATCGACTCCCCGCTGGATCGATTCATGGCTGGAAGCAGCTCTCCGAAGAGTTCCTAGCCAGGTTCGTCTCCAATACTAAGATCCCAAAAGAGCCGGATACGCTGTTCGGCCTCAGGAAGGAGCAAGAGGAAACGCTGCGCAATTACGCTATGAGATACTGGGAAGAGTATAATGATCTGGAAGAAAATGTGTGCAGCGAGCAGATGGCCGTCATGTCCTTCAAACATGGCCTGTGCTCGGAAAGTAAGTTGAGACAATCACTTACCAACCGCCCGGCCACAGCTTTGAAAGACTTGCGCGCCAGGATAGAGAAGTATGCTCGTCTCGAAGACGATCAGATCCCCATCGAGGTAGTGTCAGCAGAACAAGCAGCCCGGCAGAAGAAGAGAACGGATCGAGGAGAACACCGAGGGATTGCAGTGAATGAGGAGGATAAGTCTAAATCCCACGAAGCCATCGTGACTGTGTTCAAAGAGCCAATCTATCGAATCCTAGAAAAGATCAAGAGAGAACCCTTCTTTGTTTGGCCGCCGAAAATGTTGGGAGATCCAGCTCGACGCAATCAGAAGCTCAGATGCACCTACCACCAAGACAGAGGACACATGACTCAGAACTGCAGGGCACTGAAGCAACACTTGGAAGACCTGGTGGCAGCTAGGCACCTAAGGGAATACATTGATCAGGATGAGGAAGTGGCCGAGCTGGGGAACCCACCTCCAGAAGCAAATATTGAGCATATACTCCGGCTGATAATAAATGTGATCCATGGGACAGCGACTCAGGAATCTGAGGAGGCACTGAAGGAAGAGATCGCTAAGGCTGCGCAAATTCAGCGAATCATGTCAGTGGAGCCGGCATCGAAAAAGGTGCGTATCGTACCTAAATCCCCCCTGTGCACTGTTTCATTTACTAGCAAAGATTTAGAAGGCATACAACACCCACATACTGATGCATTGATTATAACTGTTGGGATTGGGAAATGATTTGATATGAAACGAGTCCTAGTAGATCAGGGCAGTGCAGCAGACATACTGTATTATGATTTGTTCAGAAAGCTCGGCCTCTCCGAGCAGCATCTCACCCCAGCGGCAGCCCTGTTGGTCGGTTTCAATTCACAGCTGAAATGACCGCTCGGCAGAATAGTATTGCCAGTCATAGCGGGGACAAAAACCCTCCAGATAGAGTTCTTGGTTATTAATACACCATCCCCTTATAACGCCATACTTGGCCGCCCGTGGATTCATCGAATGGAAGCAGTCCCTTCAACCTATCACCAGCTCATCTGTTTCCCAACGGAACACGGAGTAGAGCAGATCTCAGGGGATCAAGTTGCGTCCAAACATTGTTTCATGGCAGCATTAAAGGCAAAGCAGCTCTGCAATCGAGTACAGACGGTAGAAGTGGCCGGACAGCCAGTCTTGGAAGATGTGGGGGGAACTCCAGAGGAAAAGATGGTAAAGGATTTGGAGAAAGTCTTGATAAGAGAAGACGACCCGGAAAAGTACTTCCTTATCGGTACCTCGCTAGGCGCTGATGAGAAACTTCAGCTGCTGGAACTGCTGAGGGAAAATATGGAGGTATTCGCGTGGTCAGCATATGATACTCCAGGGTTGGACCCAGAATTTGCTTGCCACAAGCTCAACATCAATCCTTCAGCCCGGCCCATCGTACAGAAAAGTCGGAGATCCTCAGTTGAGCACACCAAAGCAGTAATTGCCGAAGTCGAAAAGCTCCTGGCCTCGGGAGCAATCAAAGAAGTTCAGTACCCGCAATGGCTGTCTAACACAGTTGTAGTCAAGAAGAAGAACGAAAAATGGAGAGTTTGTGTCGATTTCACTTGCTTGAACAAAGCCTGCCCTAAAAATAGTTTTCCGCTGCCTTGCATTGATCAACTAGTAAACTCAACAACAGAGCATGAGCGCATGAGCTTTCTGGACGCTTATAGCGGTTATCATCAGATACCACTGTTCGGTCCGGATCAAGAAAAGACAGCGTTTATCACTCCGAGAGGGACTTACTGCTACAGAGTAATGCCGTTCGGCCTCAAGAACGCCGGGGGGACCTACCAGCGAATGATCACTCGGATGTTCAAAGACCAACTGGGGAAAACCATGGAAGCCTATATAGACGATATGGTAGTAAAAAGCAAGTTCGCTACAAACCACCTCACAGACTTGAGAGAAGTTTTTAGCATCCTGAAAAACCACCAGCTTCGCCTCAATGCCTCGAAATGCGCCTTCGGGGTAGGAACAGGGAAGTTCTTGGGATACATGGTCACTCACAGAGGAATTGAAGCGAATCCGGATCAAATCAGGGCGATACAGGATCTCGAAGTGCCAACAAAGTCTAAGGAACTACAGAAACTAGCCGGAATGGTGGCCGCACTGAATCGGTTTATTAGCAAATCCTCAGATCAGATGAAGCCCTTCTTCCAGCTCTTGAGGAAAAAGGTAGCATTTGAATGGAGTAGCGAATGTACCGAAGCACTGCAGAGTCTCAAAAGATACCTCAGTACAGCCCCTCTACTGTCCACTCCAGAACTGGGAGAGGAGCTGTACCTCTATCTAGCAGTCTCAGATCACGTCATGAGCGCAGTATTAATTCGAGAAGTTGACAAGGAGCAGAGACCTGTATATTATGTTAGCAAGACTTTACTAGATGCCGAGACACGGTATCTACCACTGGAAAAGTTAGCTTACGCGCTGCTTATCGCCTTAAGAAAGTTGCAACATTACTTCCAGGGGCATACCATTAACGTCCTCACTAAATTCCCCCTCAGATCTGTATTCAGCCGAGCCGATTTCTCTGGCCGAACAGCAAAGTGGGCTGTAGAACTTGGTGAGTTTGACATTCGGTATCAACCCAAGACAGCAATCAAGGCCCAGGTCTTGGCGGATTTTGTCGCAGAATTTACTCCCACCCAGAGTACCGAACCGGGGAATCTGAGTTCGGCACAGGTGCCATGCGCCCCCGAACAAGGAAAACCCAGCTCTTCTGAAGCTTGGAAACTCTTTATTGGAAACATCTGGCAACTCTACGTCGATGGTTCGTCCAATAACCGAGGCTCGGGGGCAAGAGTAGTTCTTATTTCTCCAGAAGGATTCAACTGGGAACAGGCTCTCAGGCTAGGCTGGAAGGCTTCAAACAACGAGGCCGAGTACGAAGCGCTATTGGCTGGCTTGCGCAGCGCCGAACACTTCAGTGCAAAACAGCTTCTTGTTTTCAGCGACTCACAACTAGTGGTAAACCAGCTTTCTGGGGTCTATGAAACTCGAGATGAAAGAATGGCTATGTACGCAGGCAAGGCCAGAGACCTACTCAGAAAATTTCAATCCATACGAGTGGAACGAATCAGTCGGGACAAAAATAGCCATGCAGATGCCCTGGCATGCCTCGGCTCATCAGTGGATACAAAGGATGCTAGAAGAGTTTGGGTTGAGTTCATACTAGAACCAAGTATTGCATCTCCAGTCCTCTGCAACAACTTAGAGCCGAGCTAGATGGATCCAATATTGGTCTTTCTGAAATCTGGTAAACTCCCCGAAGGTAGAAGGGAAGCCAACAAGATCAGGCATAAATCAGCTCGATTCTGGATCTCACCGTCTGGGAAGCTTTACAGACGTTCCTACCTTGGCCCCTACCTCCTATGTGTGCATCCAAATCTCGTCGAGAATGTTCTCTACGAAATTCACGATGGGATTTGTGGATGCCACATCGGCGGAAGGTCACTGGCGCACCGAGCCCTAACTCACGGGTACTGGTGGCCACGAATGCAACAAGATGCACAGCAGTATGTACAAAAGTGCGATAAATGTCAGAGGTTTGCTCCACTCATTCATCAGCCGGCCAACACTCTCACTCCACTCACCAGCCCATGGCCCTTTGCGCAATAGGGCCTAGTTATTGTTGGACCATTGGCACGAGGCACTGGGAACAGGCAATTCTTCATTGCTGCAACCGACTATTTCACCAAGTGGGTTGAGGTTGAGGCACTGGCAAGCATCAAAGAGGCAGATACAAAGTGGTTTGTTTTGAGAAATGTGGTAGTGCGTTTCGGCATTCCGCGGGTACTGATTGCGGACAACGGGACACAGTTCGATGGTAAGATCTTCAGAAAATTTTGTGTCGACCTCAGAATTGAGTATAGGAACTCTTCTCCAGGGTACCCGCAGAGCAATGATCAGGCAGAAGCGTCGAACAAAACCATCATCAACGGAGTGAAAAAGCAGCTTGAACATGCCAAAGGCAAATGGGTTGAAGAGTTACCTCACGTATTATGGGCCTACCGAACTACAGCATGACGCCCCATAGGAGAAACACCTTACTCTTTAACCTATGGAATGGAGGCCATCATCCCACTCGAAGTAGGTCTCCCAACCCTTCGGTCTGAATTATTTGAAAGCTCCAGTAATGAGGAAGCTATCGCGCAAGCACTGGATATGGCAGAGGGCCGAAGAGAGGCAGCGCTGATCAGACTTGAAGCATATCAGCAGCAGCTCATCAGAAGTTTCAACCAAAAAGTTTTCCCAAGGCAATTTATACTAGGAGAGTTGGTTTTGAGGAAAGTCATGGATCACAAACGGGTGCCTGGTGAGGGCAAACGTGGGCCGAACTGGGAAGGTCCCTATAAAATCACAGCCGTTGTTGGAAATGGAGCTTACTACCTAGAGGATCTGAACGACGAAGCAATACCTCGGCCCTGGAACGTAGCAAACCTCAAGAAATACTACCAATAGAATCATTCCCTAACTTCTCTATCAGGATGTAAAGGCACTTATTTGTTGACCAATGCAAATGTTTTCCCACTCCTCTCAGATTTACCCAATTCTTGTAATTAGCTTTGATGTTTATCAAATGGAATAAGCTTTGGCTCCCACCAAACGGAATTAGCTTTGGTTCTTACCAAACGGAATTAGCTTTGGTTCTTACCAAATGGAATTAGCTTTGGTTCTTACCAAACGGAATTAGCTTTGATGTTTGTCAAACGGAATTAACTTTGGTTTTAACCCAAATGGCTCAATTTCAGAACGACTGAACGGAATTTAAATTTGGTTAGCACTCAAACATGCTAAGCGGTATAGCTTGGTGGAAAAATGTTTGGCAATTAAATTGGAATTTAGCCAAGTGGAATTGCTTGGTGGAAACCGCACTAATGTATCTTAAGTAAACATCTCTATTTAGCCAAGTGGAATTGCTTGGTGGAAACCGCACTAATGTATCTTAAGTAAAATATCTTTATTTAGCCAAGTGGAATTGCTTGGTGGAAACTACACTGACATATCTTAAGCACACATCTTTGCACCTACAAAACTTCTTAAGTATCAGCACATCAACACTTCAGTATTGATTCAAACAAGCAGAGTTGGAAAAAACTCAACTGAGCTACGTCAAGAGCAAACTTCTAACATCAGCCTTACTCAGCTCCAGCTGGGGGCAAACAATTGTTTTCTTTTGAAACCTGCCTGGACCTGAGTAAGACATCTCTCTTTGCATTTCTCTCATTCAAATACACTTGTACTATCAAAGTTGAAATAGACTCGAGCAGTTCTATACAAGGGACAACTCTTCAGTATTGATCTTACTTAGCTCCAGGTGGGGGCAAACAATTGTTTTCTTTTGAAACCAACCTGGACCTAAGTAAGACCCACTTACGAACTCGAAGCACAGCCATACTACATATCCGTTAGCCACGCCAATCACTAGTTCAGCCCCGAGGTCCCAACAGTGCTCGGCCGGGGGCAAATAGTTCAGTGCCACACTGAGCATCAGTCCGGCCCCAAGGCCCCAACAGTGCTCAGCCGGGGGCAAGCAGTACAGAAGTCAGACAGAGTATCTATTTAAGGACTGTATAGAGTCAGACCGAGCACCTATTCGGCCCGAAGGTCCCAACAGAGCTCGGCCGGGGGCAAGCAGTATAGAATACATTCAGACATAAAAGCCAAACAGCATCAAATTGCAAGTTCAAAGCGAAAACTATATCATCCAGCAAAGGGCACAGAAGGCCTCACAACTAGCAGCAAAAAAAAAAAAAAAGGAAAAATTGTCTTCACCAAAAGTTTAAATCCTTTCAACATCAATTTTCATCAACAGTGGGCAACTCAGGAGCAGCATCAGCAATTTTGTCCGGGCCATCTGCAGGAGGAAAAGTAGAGGAAGCTCCAACTTCCTGAGAAGTAGGAGCCACCTTAACCACATCTCTTGTGGCTTCGGTCTCTAGGGTTTCAACCCCTTCAACATCTACCGTTTCAGCGGCAACGTTCATGCTCTGGGTCTTGCTTACAGAATCATCTTCTGGAGAAACATCGTCTGGCAGAACAGCAGGGGTAGGAATAGTCTTCAAACCCAAGGATTTCGAAGGAACAGGGACATCACGATACAAGGAAGAGACTTCAGGAACCATCGCAGTGGCTAGGGCACTCGTCCAATCCTTTACAAAGAGTTTGTCTCGTAGCACTAGAACCTCCTCCTTGTACGCCGCCCCAGCTTCATCCCAGCCTTGTTGCCAGTGCTTGGCCTCCAGTGCAGTACGTTCGGCAGCCATCACAGCAATAACGGCCTCCAGTTCGGCCACCTTCCCCTCGAGTTGAGCCTGTGTCCCAATGGCAGCCTCCTTCGATTGTTCAGCAGAAGCGACAATCTTGCTCAAACGAAAGGCTTCTCTCTCAGCGGTTCGGCGTCCTTCCTTCTCTGACTCCAAGTTTACCGTCAGTCTCTCTACGTTCATTGCAGCCTCCAGCACGGCCCTTTCCAGCTCTTCAGCACGAGTAATGGATAGGTGTATTCTCTGGACACACTGCAAAGGACGACAAAGAACTTAGAAAAAAGGAAGACAGCAACGCAATAGCGAAGTTAAGTAAAGCGAAGAAAACACTTACAGCAGTCATCATTTGAAGGGTCCCCTTCAAGATAGGAATGTCACGAGGCCCATTATGGTCGGCCATATCAACCGGCATCAACAAAAACTTGGTCAAATTAAAGGCAAAATCTTGTGAAGCGACAACTGAATCAGAGGTGGAAATGGGCCTGCCCTCATGCGATATTGGCGGCTCCTATTTCTCAAAAGCATCATCCTCAGTAGGATCCTGGGAAGCTTCCCCCACCACTGCTTTGCCAGTCTCCCTTCTCCTCTTTTTTGCTCATGCAGCAATTGAAGCTGAGGGCTCGGTAGCAGTCACAGGGGTCCCAGAAGCTCCAACTTCCATCTTTACCTCCATGAGGCTCTTCACCTCGGTCTTCTCCAGAGGGGTTTGCAAAGCGCCGGAGGCTCCGAAGGCCTCGGCCTCTAAGTCCACCAACACCCTTCTCTTCGCCACAGACCCGCTCCCTGTGAAACTGGGGGCAGGGGAGGGCGCTCTCTCAGAAAATGCATCTTGACTCTGGCGACGGCTTGAGATCAGAGGGGTGAGAGATGTGTCAGTCTCGGTATCAGAGTCCAGAAGGGCAGCAGCGAGCCTTGCCTTCTTTGGAATAACAGAACGGTAAGTTGACTGGTAGTCCAATAACTCAGGTGCAGATCTCTTTTTATACCTCAAGGCAGCTTTGATGGCTTCAGCATTCTCTCGGTTCAGCCTTCGTTGGAAACGGGAGGACTCTGCAAAAAGAAAGCAACCCATCAGAGCAATATTCAAAATAGAGTAAGAAACACCAAAGGCATTAGAAGGAGAGGCCCGGACCTGGGTAGCCGTCTTTTTGTGGCATCCGTTCAGACTGAAACTCGGTTCCGGCGGGGAACTCCCAATTTCCACCAACTTGTAGGAAATCGTCATTGTGTTTATCCGAATCAAGTAGTCCAGTAACTAAGTGACAATCAGCCGAGCGAACACGCAAGTAATATGTACTATGGTCTTTGTTGTGAGAAAGGATGTAACATCCCAAGATATCCCATATGTCAAGGTTCAGGCCCAGTCGTCTATTGAGGGCAGATACGCCGCAAACAACACAGAAAAGGTTCACAGATACTTGCATTGGGGGTAACTGGACTTGATGCAGAAAACGGCGCACTAACGGGTCAAGAGGAAACCGAACCCCTCCATCGACTATTGCCGCGATGGGAAAGGCAACGGTGTTCCTCGTACCCATACGTTTGGCGTTTACTTTCGCTAGTGAAAGGGTAACGTCATGGGGAATATTGTAATCCAGACGGAACATAGCCATGGCCTCAGGGGTATCAACCAAGGAACGGAACTTCCCCATTCAACCAACCTAATGGGACAAAAGTAAGATTCAGATAACAGAGTATGGGACACGGATAGCAAGTGGGCCAAACAAGACGATTAAAACAGAAAGGGGAAAGAGAAGAGGAGTCATGAGAGGACTTACAGAGATCAGAACAATGGTAGCGAAGCAGGATCAACGGTAAAGAAGCCCAAGCAAAGCACCAACGAGATCGGTCTAGAGGAATGGGAAGAAGCTCTTTCTCTCTCTTTGGAACTCACTAGAGGAATGAGAAAAGTAAATCAAGGGATTTGAATTGATAGCCTGAGCATTTATTACACCAGTCGGCGCGCAGGAACACAAATCACGACCTTCGGTATGGAGTCGACGCATTATCTCTGCACACCTATCACACGTCGCCACGTGTTACATGAAAGGACGCATGCAGGAATTGTGTGTCAGGATTGAACCGTCACCAAGGCCGAACTGGGGGAGAACCAAAACGACGCGACGCTTGGAAAGCAGAACAATAGCTCCCACCAAGGGGAACCTTAGCGCGAGCTAGGGGGCAAATGAAGGGGCTAAATGTGAAATGGGTCAGGTCCAAGCCTTGGGTTGGCCCAACCCGACAAAGTCTGAATCCAAGTGGGTCAGATGAGTATATGGACAAACCAGTTAAGCCCAACTTCATGATCAATAGTCCACCCAAGCCCTCAAGCACTTGGGCCCAACCCGCGGTGGAAAGGCTAGCCCAGCCGTAGTGCTGGTCTGGGCTGAGCTACGAAACAGAATCTGTGGGCCGAACAAATAACGGGCCAGCCCATCTCCATGAATGATCCCGTAAAAGGCCGAGCCGGGCCATATCAGTACCGAACTAAAGTACATTAGTACCGAGCTGGAGAAACCTCTCAAGGAAATGTGGGAGCTGTGAGTGCAAGCATGTGCAGGTTGCCACCTCAGCTGGTCCCCCACACCTAGAATCACGGAAGTTGTTGAACCAAAGGAATGTGGTTTGTTATCAGCATGCCTCCAATGAGTATATGCATTTATTGGCAACTAACAGGTGGTCCCTCATCATGAGCAATGCCAAAAGGACACCTGGCAGCATCCAAGCTCCATGAATCCACCTTGAGAAGCAAGCAGAGAACACTATATATACAACATGAACTTCACATTGAAGGTAACCGAAGAGAGCGGAATAGAACTGAACTATTCCAAGCTAAACAACACTTATGTACAAATTGAACCCTCTATACACTGCGTCTCTGACTGCTAATTCCCACGCCGGAGGGGTTATCCAGCCCACCCCGGCCGGGCAGCTCTGACGGTGCTTCCTGTGGCAGGTACCTCAGTCCCTGGATAGTCCAACTGAGAGCAGAGCCCCGATCCACTTTCATCTAGTGCAGAATCTGGTACGCACATATATATATATATATTCTCATATCAAAACACATATACCAATGAAAAGGGTTTTTATGTGTTCCAACTTTTTCTGTCTCCTCACCTCCATCATTTCTGTGCAACGAAAAGAGAATGGATTGGAGAGAGTAAAAAAGATTTTTAATCTCTCCTCTCGGTGAGATATTTTTTTTGGATCAGAGATTAGGAAAAATGATTTTCAACCTTTCTTTTTTAAAAATCATAAATTATGACATCATTAATATTTTTGAAGTTCCTAATTCAATGAGTATTTTAAAAAAAGTATTTTTAAATTTAAAAATTCATAAATTCATAAATTTAGTATGATATATTGGTGCTTTCACAGTATTTCTTCACATAATGTCACTTTGTTATAATATAACTAGTGGTTATCCGTGCAATGTACTGGATTTTAAAAACTCAATAATCATTAAAAAAAAATTTCTATTTGATTGTATTTCTTAATATTTTTATTTAATTTGTGTATATAAATAATTTATCTAAGAATTACTTGAGACAACCAAAAATAGAGTAACAAAGGCATATTATAATTAATCAAAATGACTAATATATTAAATAAAAGTAACATTAATTTTGTTTAAACAATAGTAGATACTGCATTAATCATCCCATATAATATAATACATTAAAATAAAATTAATTTTAATTCCCATTATATTCAGTTAGTGGTTAAATTTTTTTTAGATGCTATTTGTTTTTCGGTTATAGTGATTCATTAAACACAAATAGATTTGGAATGATTTTAAAAAAAAAAAAAAAGTTTGGAAATACATTAAACTTGAATTGACAAACATAAAGAATATAAATATTTAAATTATTCAAAAAAAATTAACACTTTTAATATGAGATATCTTCCATTTGCTCAATGTTCTGAATCTAAATAAAAAAAAATTTAAAAAAATAGAAGAAATTTGTGATTTAGTTCCTAAAGGAAATGAGTTCCTAAAAATAAATTTAATCATGAGTTATTTCAACAGGATAATTAACAATAAAAAATCACAGGTTTATCTGTTGCTAATAAAATGTAAGGAAATAATGATTACATTAGCGATGGTTTTATTGTCACAATAAAATTATTTTCATAAAATCAATATATATTTTATTAATTCATTCCCTATACAAATTATTAATATTTTCTAAAATAAAATACATCTACATCCACATCCAAACACATCCACATCTACATTCACAAAATGATACGTATATATGTACTCTGTAACAATTGTCAATCAAATAATCTTTACAAAAATATATAAAACATCCTTCAACAATACTAATAATTTTTTATATTCAAGAACTTAAATTTTTGTATCTAAAGCAAAACAAAAGTATCAATAATACAAATATATATATATATATATATATGTGTGTGTGTATATTATAACTTGTTTTAATATCAACAGTAAGTTTTAATATCGATACACAAAGATATCATCACGTACTCAAAAGGGGTTGCATTTGCAAAAAAAAAAAAAACCCAAAAAACTCATCATTTACAATATAATTAATTTCATACTTACAGAAAATGTAAAACATTTGATATTTATTTCAAAAATTAAATAAATAATAAGATTGTAAGCTGCAATATCGATATGCGAAGATATCATCACGTACTCAAAAGAGTTGCATCTACAAAAATTTAAAAAAAAAAATCATTTACAATATAATTAATTTCAAGCTTACAAAAAATAAATATAAAAATAAGATTATAAGCTCCAATATCGATATGCGAAGATATTATCACGTACTCAAAACAGTTGCATCTGTAAAAAGAAACCAAAAAACAAAAATCATTTACAATATAATTAATTTCAAGCTTACAGAAAATATAAAACATTTGATATTTATTTCAATAAATAAATAAGATTGTATGGTCCAATATCGATATGCGAAGATATCATCACATACTCAAAAGGGTTTCATCGGCAAAAAGGAAATAAAAAAAATCATTTATAATACAATTAATTTCAAGCTTACAGAAATGTAAAACATTTGATATTTATTTCAATAAATAAATAAATACATAAATAAGATTGTAACATATACATGAATCGAGCGCCACACAATATATCTTCCAACAGCTTCTCCAACTGTTCTCAGACCTCGAGATGTTGTTTCCAAAAGAGCGTTTGACTTTTCACTTTTAAGACAAATACTTTGCAATATTCAGGGACAATTGGAACTCCAACAATTTCACACAACGGATCATCACTAATTAGAAGACCCTCCGCCAATTGGACTATTGGTATACATGAACTATCCAAAGAAACTTTAATTGCATCCTACAAGTCATTTGTACCTAGTTAGTAAAGTGTGTCAAGTTTGGTTGACATCTGACACCATTTGAGCATTTTAGTGTGTCAACCTGTTCGAAAAAGAGTTTATAAAGGACAAGTTTTCACAAACGGAAATTAAGCTCCAGATTTAAAACCGAGAAACGGTTTTGAGTCCCATCTTTTTCTACAAGTCATTTGTGTCTAGTTAGTCGTGTGTGTCAAGTTTCGTTGACATCCGACGCCATTTTGAGCATTTTAGTGAGTCAACCAGTTTGGAAAAAAAGTTTGTAAATAACAAGTTTTCATAAACGAAAATTAGGCACTAGATTCAAAAACAGGAATCAGTTTCGAGTTCCGTCATCTCTTAAAAGTCATTTGTGCCTAATTAGTCGTGTGCGTCAAGTTTCGTTGACATTCGATGTTGTTTGAACATTTTAGTGTATCAACCCGTTCGAAAAAGAGTTTGCAAATGATAAGTTTTCACAAATGGAATTTAAGCCCCAAATTCAAAACAAGAAAGCAATTTCCAGTCCCGTCTTTTTTTACGAGTCATTTATGCCTAATTAGCTGTGTGTGTCAAGTTTCGTTGACATCCAATGCCATTTGAGCATTCTTGTGTGTCAAGCGGTTCGAAAAAGAGTTTCTAAAGAACAAGTTTTCATAAACAAAAATTAGGCTCTAGATTCAAAACCGGGAATCAATTTAGAGTTCTGTCTTCTCCTACAAGTTATTTGTGCCTAATTAGTCGTGTATGTCAAGTTTCATTGACATCCGACGCTGTTTGAGCATTTTAGTGTGTCAACCCATTCGAAAAAGAGTTTGTAAAGGACAAGTTTTCACAAACGGAAATTAGGCTCCAAATTCAAAACCGGAAAGCAGTTTCAAGTCCCGTCATTTTCTACAAATCATTTGTGCCTACTTAGTCATGTGTGTCAAGTTTCATTAACATCCGACGCCATTTAAGCATTTTAGTGTCAACCGGTTCGGAAAAGAGTTTTTAAAGAACAAGTTTTCATAAACAGAAATTAGGCTCTAGATTCAAAACCGGGAATCGGTTTCGAGTTCGGTCTTCTCCTACAAGTCATTTGTGCCTAGTTAGTTGTGTGTGACAAGTTTCGTTGACATCCGACGCCATTTGACCATTTTAGTGAGTCAACTGGTTCAGGAAAAAAGAAGAACAGATTAAAATGGAGAGAGACAGCTGAGCAATACACTTTACAAAAGAGGCATACTTAGTGTTTCGTTGACATGTCTAGCATTTTCCAGGAAAAAGAATATCACAGAATCACATTGCTCTCTTAATCAAGATGTAACACGATTTAGAGTCTCTCTAGAGAACATCCCTTGGGGTTGGGGCCAACGAAATAATTCAAACTCCATAATGTGAAAAATAGAGAAAGGGTAGTTCATATAAAAATGAAGTAGGGTTCAGTTAAGGATGAAACAACACTAACCTAGTGGTTGGCCAATCCCAAAATAATACAAAAGCCTCAACTTCAATATACTAAAATTTCATTGCTTCAGTTGGCAATAACAGATGATTTTGTCCCTAGTTAGTGCTTAAGTTGATGATAAAACTAAACCATTTCCATTAAATAAATAAAAAATAGAACAAACACTAAGGTTATTAAAAATCAATACCAATTGAAGTAACTGAGCAGCTAAAAATAAAAACCTTATGCTTGACAATGGGAAAGGGTCATGAACTTTAGAAGATGAAAAGGTGGTTCATTAATCTCAGAACATGGTGCTATGTATGAAGGAATGAATCATACAGGAAGGAATGAATCACAGTGGGGATGAGATTTCAATTCAATAGTTACTTGTAACTTTGACATAAGACCCAGCTATGTTTGCCATTTTCTGAGTGTTGTGTTACAATTATTACCTCCTCTCTGAAAAGAAATAAAAAATAAAACAAATATACTATGATTAGCGTAAACAATCTCTAAAACATCACGATTAAGCAAGAAGCTGAACAGAGGCACTACATTTAAATCAAAAATGAAAAGGAATCAACATGAAGAAAGAGCACATGAGATCATTCACATAGGAAAATTTATGTGTATATATATACACAGTTATACAAAGTCACAAACATCTAGTAGTAGGCAAGCACTTTGTAAAGGTCTTCTAATAAATTATATTTGCATTCAAAAAGCCACCTAGAATTGGAGACCTAAAAGAAGTGACAACAAAGCAAAATGGATCAAAGGCCAACAAGATTTGAGTCAACTTGCTTGGCTAATAATGCAAAGATATATTATAATTATAGGCAGCTTCCATGCATGCAGCTAATTGTTGGTTAGTGTGTTTAAGCCATGGGATACCTGGTTTATTAGGTATGCTAGTGAATGCTCATGGTGAACTGAAGCTTGTAAAAACAAGACTGATGACCATAACAAGACTCAAGCTAATCAATTTCCTTCACGGAATTTTGTTTCTCCCGCAGAACAAAGAATGATGTCATTAATGAGCACCTGAACAAGTTCATGGATGACAACAAAGCAAATGACCATAAGAACTTTGCTTGTTTACAGCCCTATAACATGAGCACTAGGAAAGCAAATGAATGAAGCATTCACAATCTAAAAAAATATTCATCAACAACATCAGGTTTCAAAGCTTGAATAAGAATTGGCTAGAACATCTAAAGAATGAGAAACATATAAAACTATCATACTGAGTATCTAAAGTCAGTTACAAAAGAAGTGGCAATTCCTATCATTGGTAGAGAATAGCATACCTAGATCTTCTAGAGCTACCGCTTCAACTGATTATTTAACACTCCTTGCTAAGCCACACATGCTCTAAAGTCGTAGAAACACCAAAGATTAAGTGCACGTCTGTGTATCCAACCCAAATGGCCATGTAACAGATAGCAGCTCACGACCCAACAAGCTGCAGAAGTTAGTTGCAAAAACTAGAACACATGACAAACACAAATTACTGAAATCAAAAAGGAAGAGAAAAATGAGAACCACAAATAAGCTTTGGCTAAAGAATCTATAAGTTCAGAGCATCCCCATGAACTATGAAGGGTCATATCACTGCCCAAAATTAAAAAGGCAATGACACTAACCTACATGCATATAAATATAGACACCTAGATTATACACTCGCATAATGAGATTAAATTGTTAGAAAGTTAAAGCACCTAGAACGAATGTAGCATGAATGCTTGACTTTCATAAAATTAAAAGCACATATGACACATTTATGGTGTACATACTCAATTTATGGTGTACATCAGCCTACATTGATACATGTTTATTCACTTACAAGAACTTTATATGAACTAAACATTTCAGAAAATAAAAAAACTCAAATAAAATACCTTACATTGAAATATATGCAAACACTCTAGTCAAACAAATCATAAACCTACCGAATTTAGCATTGTCATGAGT
Source organism: Camellia granthamiana (assembly GCA_036172215.1). Classification (NCBI taxonomy): domain Eukaryota; kingdom Viridiplantae; phylum Streptophyta; class Magnoliopsida; order Ericales; family Theaceae; genus Camellia; species Camellia granthamiana. Next base: position 5,197,851 of record JAXFYN010000017.1, on the reverse strand, counting down.
TATGGTGTACATCAGCCTACCTTGATACGTAAGAGCTTTACCTTCTTATAAGAACTAAATATATGCACATGTCTCTTGACCTCATTTTTGCCACTAGCACCTGGTTCAGGAGAATAATACCTAAATGGGAGCATAAGCCAAAGCACCTGGTTCAGGAGAACTTCGCTTGCCTAGTGCTCATGTTGTTGATGAAATTTGGTAATGCTTCACTCAATTGAAGAGAGGTAAGGAAAGAGAAAATTCAAATTTTTTTTCTTCTTTGCATCCCCCAAAAAATGTGGGTCTCACCAAAACAATTTCTTTGAAAGAAACTTTTCTCGAATTCTTTCCGTAAAAAGTACAGGTAATAATATATCTAGGGAAGATTTAAATAATTTTTGCATATAAATTTTATTATAAATTGAACAATTAACAACAATGTAGAAAAGAATAAAAAAGTAATTTATATTTTTTTTCTTAAAAAATATTTTCATGTACACTATTCCAACCAAGCACAAGCCTGACTGGTTAGTTTTTTGATTTGCTTTTAATGAAAGTTATAGTATAGTTAGTGTATACACATATAACCACCCAATGTCTGGGATGAATTAAAAAAAAAAGAGGTGGAGATACTCTGGATATTACTATAACTACCCAAATTTTGTTTTGGAATGGCTTCACAAAGAAATATTTAAATCCAACTTAGAGAATTCTTCAGATGAAGGGTAACTCACCAAAACCCATGCTATCAACTGGGATAATGATGTCATATTCCGCATTTTGAGTTTTCTTCTTCTGCTCAATCAGTAATTCATTGCAGAAACAAAAACTAATTTTAGTAAACAAAGGCAGTTAAGCAGTGAGTGAGTGAGTCTTGTTCCACTTAAAAGTACACATTCAAATTGAAATTATTGTTATGTAGTATTAGTATTACTTATAAGACAGAGTATGCAAGAAAGGAAGGAATGATAATCTAAATGTCCCAATAAGAGAAGAAAATTTTCAAAATGAAAATACAAAGTATTGTGCAAGAAAGCTTGTAGCATCCTGTAACCCAACAACAGACATGGTTCCCTGACCCAAGCCCATTTCCTAAGCTTCCAATGTCCATTTACTCAGCTTAGAATCCTTCATATTCCCAAATAGTGCAGGTCATTCCCTTGATTTGGATAGCTGCTGGTTTATTGGCTGTGTTTTACAACAGAAGTTTTTCTCCACTGCATGGAAGTTAAGGAGAAGCATAAAAAGATTTTGCATTGTAAGTCATTTGAGAAAAATTTGGAGCATAGGAAAAACCTCTGCGACGTTTTGCCTTTGTCACAATCAGCCAATGATCCTTTGTCGTGATTCTCTATTGCAAGTTACAACCATATCAAAGTGGTCAGTGGATCACCCACATGCACTTGCTTAGGCTTTATTTTTCCAGTCAAAAAGTCTTATTCAAACTCCAAAACTAAAGCCATAGGTATGTAAGTATCAATGCACCTTCCCTATTAACTTCCTCCCAACCCTGACTTCATCAAATTAACCTCAGAAACCCTAACTTCATCAAATTAACAGTTTTCAAAACTCAAAATTATACAAAATTAAAAAAAGCAAAATCAAAACCCTAGAAACTTGTGTGTTCTATACCAAACACTTGAAAAAGCATCCACACAAAATCAATTTACAAAACCTAAAGAAACAGAACAAGAACACTCCAGATTTATAGATTACTATAAAATAAGAGTCAATCGACCAAAATATAAATTGAAATTACACTCTTAACAACAATCAAAATGATAAAAATCGAACAAATTTGAATGAATCAACGAGAACTCACCTCACGTGCAGATAATTAGTGTGATCTTGAAAACATCTTCGATGACATCGAAAATGTACAATATCAGAGATTGGGAACATAGCTTTGTACGTTATTATAGAGAGAGAGAGAGAGAGAGAGATTTGCTGCACTTTCTCCTCAAATGACCGTCAGTGGGAAGATGACAGCGTTGAAGGATGGCGGAATGGGGCAACATTGGTGGGAGGACGGCGGAGTGAGGCGACTCCAATGGGAGGAAGAGAAATAGCGTAAGAATGAAATGTAGGGAGTTAGGGCTTGTATTATTTGTGATGGACAGACAGATGTGCAACATAAAACTAGGTCATTTAAACTATTTTTTTTTCCACAGTTTAATATCTGTCACAATTGATGGACCCTTTTGCAACAGGTAATTTGTTTTCATCACTAATGATAATGCCTTTTTGCTAATTTATTAGTGACAACCACTTTCTATCTCAACAAATAATATTAGCAACGAATTATTTTATCCGTCTCAAATGTATAGCTTTTGCGATGGAAATCAATCTGTCGCAAAAAGTTTCACAACGGTTTCATTTGCCGTGGCAAAAACTTGCTTTTTGTGATGATTTTTAAACCGTTGCAAAAAGTTCCGTGTCTAAAGCCCTCTTTTCTAGTAGTGACATGAGGACTACTAGCTATATACCACTTGTTTTTTCACCGTTTTAAATCAATGGAGTTTTGGCAAGATATAAACAACTAGTACCCTGTCCTCATTCCAAGCATTCACGGCTGCGGAGGAGAGTGGTATTGTGTGAAAAATTAGGAATGCATGGTGACAAAGGCCCCTCTGATCTAGTGTTCTTCATTGCAAGAACATGGAAAAATTTGGGATTGGTTAGTGAGGGAATGAAATAGACAAGAGAAAGAGAAAGTGATCTATCAAATCTAGAATTTCAATGTATTAGATAGAATCCCAAATCTTGGGTAAAAAAAAAAAAAAAAAAGTATTATTAGAAATCTAATCGTCTATTTGTTGGCATGGGATATACGGTATACAACACTAAACAAGCTCAGTTGTACACTAGTTCAACTCCATTTGAACTACTTCAGCACTTCCTCTCTTAAAAGAACTTGTCCTCAGGAATCACTCACAAATTAAGGTACAAGGTTTTGCACATTGAAAATATTAGAGATAGTCAATGGGAAGGCAACTAGACTTGGTAAGCATTATCATTGATCTTGCAAAAAAACTATTAGAAGTCTAAACACCTATATATAGGCATGGGGATATACAAAATAAACAAGCATAGTTGTACACTAACTAACTAAACTACAATTTGAACTACATCAAAAAGAGAGGGAAGTATGGCAGATGCATATTGGGGTGATGGTGGTGGTGAGTTAAAGTGGCAATGGCCATGGAGGTCCTGAGTTTGTTAGAGAAAGATGCAAAGAGGAGCAAGAAGATAAACTGAGCAAAGAAGAGAGAATAATGCTGAGGTTGAAAAACCTTCCAAATACACCCAAAATATTTCTGTCTACATCCGCTTTATGCAATTACGCCCTTATGCCTTATGCCTTATGAAAAAAACACTCTTGTGCTATGGATAATGGGTGTAGAAAGGATTTTTTTGGTGATGGTGAAAAAAATTATTTCCCCCTATGCCTTGTGTGAAATGGCCAAACAAGTCAATTTTATATTAGAATGTCTAGCGGCCATTATCGATTGAAGTAATTAAATACAAATATGCAAAAAATTAAACAACAACTTTGTTGCACTTACAACTATAGACCAAAATTGACATGAGATACAAAGCATGGAGTATTAATGTGATTGGTCATTTTGATTAACATGCATTAATGGCTATAGCAAAACAAGCTAAATTGTTACTAGGAGGCTTGTCTCAAAGAACGTATAATTATTAGATCGCGTGAAAATTTTGAAATATAGGAATCTCGAGATATAATCAAACTATGAATGTTTTTGAACATGGAGACAACAAGATTTGAGATAGAAAAATCACATACGTACTCAAAAATGAAATGAACATATTGTTATATACGAAACGTAAATACCAAATATTCATAATTAGTTGATTTACCAAACGCTAACCAAAAACATCCTCGATTTGTGCATCAATCATTAACCAACCAAAAGTCATAATATACCTAGTAAGACCACCCTAATGTCTTTAATTACACAAAAGTACTGTACATCCATAACCACTTAAGTACTAATAAAACGCCTTCCAACCCAAACAAAAAAAAGTTGTCTTGTTCTTCTTCTACTTCTTCTTCTTCTTCTTCTTCTGTATCAGTCAAGATCAATCCAAAAACCATAAGTTAGCTTACTGAAGTGATTCCAGAATTCGTTTTGTTTGCTTGCAGAGCAATTCTGTCCTCCTCAAGAGTTCAAGTTGGCAGAAATGGAGCTTCTTCAATTCTCTATCAATTTCTGCCGTCTTGTTAGAAGCGTCCTCTTTTAGAGTTGGTTTCCCATGAACCACGTCCTTGTTATTGTTAGTGGTATCAAGTTTCACAGCATTAGTTTGAAAACCCCAAATCTTTTGGGACAAATTATAGAGTTGTTGGTCATGGGGTTTGGAGGGCAATTTAGCTTTGGTGGCATTGGTCATGTACTTTTTCTTCAACTTGCGGACTTTGTCAGACAATTGTTTTTTCGTAACATGAACATGAATAGAATTCTTGATGGAAAGGTAAAAATCATTTATGTTGGCAGAGGGGTCCAAACCTGTGGTGGCAGTGTAGTGAATAATACCCTGCAGAATCAGAATCTCATCTTCAGGACTCCACAGCCTCTGAAAAAACACCTTCGAAGCACTAGTCTTGTTCAACCTGTCCTCTACCCCATCCGCATTCACATTCACTGCCTTGGCCCTCTTCCATTTTCGATTCTCGCTCTTGCTCTCAACAACAGGGCGTTTGAGAGTGGGATTACATATGGGCTTCTTAGATATGGGCTTCTTATTCTTAGCAGAAGCAGAAGCAGCAGCATTGGATTGCATCATCTTCATATTCGGATCCACTCCGCAATGATCGACGGGGGAAGAATCGGATTCCCCAGAAGAAGAAGAAGAAGATGATTGAGGATGTTGTGCTGCTGAACCCGATGAGGGTTTTTTGGGTAGAGGAGCAGGAATCGTATTGTCATCTTCTTTTTCTTCACATTCTGATTCAGATTCAGATGCTGATCCTTCTTCACCTTCATCTTGATCGTCATCTGGCTCTTCCTTTTCTACTTCTTTTTCTTCACATTCTGATTCAGATTCAGATGATGATCCTTCTTCACCTTCATCTTGATCTTCATCTTGCTCTTGCTCTTCGTTTTCTACTTCTTTTTCTTCACATTCTGATTCAGATGCTGATTCTGATTCTTCTTCACCTTCATCTTGAGATGACGACCCGCCTCGCGCTTCTGCTTCTGCTTCTGCTGCGGATTGTTTGTTCTTGGCCATGTTCGAAGAAACAGAGATACAAAATTAGGGCTCAAAGATTCTAGTTTATAAACTTCCCAAGCGTTGTGCATATACAACCATTGTCATTCCCCATTTATATTACAATCAGTGCCCCCATCTTACCCCCCAAAAAAAAAAAAAAAAAAAAAAAAAAGAAAAGGGGTAAATTACACACCTACTGAAGTTAATGTTTATTATAATTTTTTTTTCAACTTTTAGAAATTACATCTTACTAGCCTATCACCCGTGCTATACACAGGATAATAATAGATATTTATATTTATTTTAATTTTTTTTTAATATATAAATTATGCTTTTTAAGATTTTTTATAAAAATAATTTAACAATCTTATTACCAATCATAGTGTATGAGAGAAGTTGAAAAGGGTATTACAGTAAACTATACACAGATTGTATCTATAATTATTTGTATGAGGGGATTTTAAATGTTGATCAGGGGATTTTGACCAAATCAATAAATGCAGGCATGTGGAAAGACATGTGGATTGAAAAAAGTTAATAAATGTTGATCAGGGGATTTTGACCAAATTAATAAATGCTAAGTTTTTTTTTTAATAAAAAATTTAAAAAATTCAGATTGAGATATTGAAACTTCCACAGGTCTTGGGCTTAAAAATCTCCTTTTGCTTAATATATAGTATAGATAGATATATAGTATAGATATAGATATAGATAGATAGATGTGTTGAAATTTTCAAGAAATTTTGTTTATACTGGTCTTTAATGCATTAAAGTTTAATTATGAAGGGGTTTTGACCAAAATCTCCCAAAAGGTATGGGGATTGGGAGAAATTAACAAATGCAGAGTTTTTTCTTTTTTTTTAATCAAAAAATTAGAAAATTAGAATTAATATATTGGAGTTCCCACAAAGCTTGTAGGTTAAAACCCTATTTTCCTTAGATAATTGTGTTTACAATTATCTATATATGTGAATTACGATTTTTAAATGTGTTTTTTTTTGTTTTTTTTATTTTAAATATCTTCTTTTTTTTCCTTTTTTATATAATATTAAAGTTTAATATTTTAATAAGAATCATATGTGTTAGACTTTTCAATGAATTAAATGTCTTTTTTTTATTATATTATATTAAAGTTTAATATTTTGATAATAATCATATGTGTTGGACTTTTCAAGAATTTTTTTTTATACTTATTCTTAATACATTAAAGTGTTATTATGAGGGATAATAATCATATGTGTTGGGACTTTTCAAAGAATTCATATGTATTGAATTTTAAAGAATTTTTTTATGTTTATTCTTAATGCATTAAAGTGTTATTATGATGGTAAGACTTGGGAGTTGGGAGAAGTTAATAAATGCTAATGTTTTTTTTTTTTTTTAAATCAAAAAATCAGGAAATTTAGATTGGGAGATTGGAGTTCCCACAAGGCTTGGGATTAAAAACCCCCTTTTACTTAATATATAGTATAGATTCTCTAAGGTTAAAGTTTCATTAAATATTTTTCTTAGTAATTTAATTTTTTTAAATAACAATTTTATCCTCACTGGATAAATTACATTGACACCCTTTACATTTTAAAAATTACAATCCCCTCCTTAAGGTTTAAAGTAGCATTACCAATTGTCCCCTCGGTTAGTATTAGTTAGAAAAAAAATTCATTGAAAAAAAAAATTAATTGGGAAAAAAATTATTTGAAAAAAAATTTAATTGAAATTTTTTTTTTTTAGTAAAATGTTTAAATTTTTGTTTAAAAACCAACGTAAACTCATTTTTTGAATTTATGTTTTTTCCTCAAATTTACAAACTGAGACAACAATTTATAAACCAAAAAAATTATCAAACAAGTTTTTATGACAGTTTTTTAAATTTTTGTAAATATAAATTGAAAACTGAAAACGAAATGGTTACCGAACATGCCTCGGATGGTAAAAATGTCGTAAAATTAACAAATAATTAAATAAGTTACTAACGTAAGAAATGACTTATCAAAAGATTCTTAGATTATGTATGGTTTGATTTTTAGAATTTTTTTTTAAAAATTAAAAATTAATTTGGTTAAGAAATAAAAAATAAAAAATAATTATTATTTAAGGGTAAAAAATAATTATCATTTTAACTTTTGGACAGGTTATATACATGCGTATGGCTGTTTTAATTTAATTTGTAAAAAAATATTTCTAACCACTCGAAAGATAAAAATTATATAAAAATGATAATTATTTTTTATTTTTTTATTTCTTAACCAAATTAATTTTTAATTTTTTTTAAAAAAAAATCTAAAAATCAAACCATACATAGCCTAAGAATATTTTGATAAGTCATTTTTTACGTTGGTAACTTATTTAATTATTTGTTGTTTTTACGACATTTTTACCATCTGAAACTTGTTTGGTAACCATTTCGTTTTCAGTTTTCAATTTATATTTACAAAAATTTTAAAAACTATCATAAAAACTTATTTGATAATTTTTTTGGTTTATAAATTGTTGTCTTAGTTTGTAAATTTGAGGAAAAAACGGAAATTCAAAAAATGAGTTTACATTGGTTTTAAACAGAAATTTAAAAATTTTACTAATAAAATTTTTTTTCAATTAATTTTTTTTTCAAATAATTTTTTTCCCCATTAATTTTTTTTTTCAATGAATTTTTTTTCCAACTAATATTAACCGAGGGGGCAATTGGTAATACTACTTTAAACCTTAGGGAAGGGATTGTAATTTTTAAAAGGTGAGGGGTGTCAATGTAATTTACCTAGTGAGGCCAAAATTGGTATTTAAAAAAATTAAATTACTAAGGAGATAATTTATAATGAAACTTTAAATCTTAGGGAGGGAGATGTAATTTTTAAAAGGTAAGAGAGAGAACTATAATAAATATAAACCTCAGATGGTGTCAGTGTAATTTACCCAAAAAGAAATACCAACCTTTCCAATTCTAACAATATAATAATTATATAAAAATAATATTCATTACTAAGAAAATATTTAATTTAATAAGAAAAAATCAATATATATATATATTTTATACAAAAGAAAATCAAATGTTTCTTATCATTCACTCCTCTAAGTCAAAGATTCATTCTCATTCACTATACTTTTTACAAGTTTTTCTATAAAAAGTTAAAAAAATCTTTTCAAACATATATTGATTTTTTTCTAATTATTTTGAAAAGTAACTAATTTAATTAATTTTTTAATAGTGACTTTCGGACATGTTATCAAAACAACCCCCATCTCACATTTTAACAAAAAAAAAGTGTTCCAAAAAAAAAAAATAATAATAATAATAATAATAAGAATAATAATAATCTCTTCTCTAATGGGGCCTAGTGCCCGTACAAATTTATAAATTTTGTTAACAATATGAATTTTCTTTAAAACTTTGCACATAATATGTAATTATATTCTCTCTAGTTGGATATTTTAATTAGACGGTCCACTTGGTTCATTGTGGATCCAGTTTGGGCCCATTTTAATAATTCAATTCGTTCATTTCTTTGGATCTTTCGAGGAGATCATGCATATCAAAAATTAGATTGATCGAACATCGAAATATACTCGATCAGATCACATGTATTTCAAAAATAACTAACGTACTACTTCTAAAATTATATTGTCCATTAATTTTTTTTGAGACAAATGTGATCCAATCAAATGGCTCCCAATGTCAGATCTATTTGATTTTTGGTACACATGATCTCTTTAGGGACCCTAGAAAATAAACGGTATAGATCGTCGGGCCATAGTGGGTCAAATTGGATGGTCTAATGAAATATTCCAACTAAAAATAATCTAATCCTTAATTTCTTTAAGCACTATCTTATTTACTATAAGTTTATTTTAAGCTAAGGAGAATTACACTAACGGTCCTTTTAGTTTGAAACTTGTGTCACTTTGGTCCCTTAACTTTTCAATTGTGATATATTTGACCCTGAATTTTGAATCTCAATCGAAATAAAGATAATTGAAGACACTGTTGCTTTGTTTCAAGGGCAAAGTCGTCAATTTGATCAAATATAAATTAATTTGACAAAAATAAATGTCAAAATAAAATTTTAAAAATTATTTCTACCCACCAAAGATAAAATTATATAAAAATGGTAAATCTTTTACATTTTTATTTATTTATTTTATTTTTTTACCAAATTAATTTTTAGTCTGTGTTTGGATGATGATCATATAATGAGTGATAGTTTTTGTTGATGTTTTTGGATGGTTGTCATGTAATAGATGGTTGTATTTGTTGTTAACAGATATTTTTGGGTGATTATTATGTAATGGATGGTTATTACGCTTTTAATGTGTAATAGATATGTTTAATATATGAAATATTTTTAGTTTTGAATTTTTTAATTTAATGGATTAGTTTAATAATGACATCAAAATTGTTATCATATTTGACTTTTGAAAAAATAGAAACTAATTTAACGAAAATAGATATAAAAAATTATTTTTAAAAATTATTTCCATCCTCCCAAAAGATAAAATTATATAAAAATAATGTATTTTTAATTATTTTCACCAATTTAATTTTTAGTTTTTTAGAAAAAAATTTCTAAAAATAGATTCTAAAAACCAAGCTAAACAGAACTTTACGACCAAGAAAGTTCTAACATTATTGGTTAAAAAAAAAAAGGTCACTACATTTCAAATAACATATAAGTTAATCAACACAGAATAAGTTGTATGACAACTTTACCTTTGAAATGGACCGTTTGCAAATGAAATATCTTTAATTGTCATTATTTGGAACAAGATTCAAAATTCAGGGTCAAATGTATCACAACTGAAAAGTCAGAAATTAAAGTGACAAAAGCATTAAATTACCGGGACTATTAGTATAAGTCACCCTTTAAGCTAATAAGTCGAGAGTACCAAAGGAAGACCGCAGTCGGCTCATTTATGTAATTAAGTTAAGTAGATCTCAAATTTATCAAATACTTAACAAGATAGTATTTGATAAAGCTGAAAACTGAAAACTAAATTCTGAATTTTTAAGTTGAAAAGTTATTTGATAAAAATTAAAGTGCTAAATTAAAAACAAATTGTTTGATATGTATAAGATCAAATTTGAAATTTATTATTTTCAAATTGTGTCTTTCAATTTTTATATTATGATGGTGAGTTGGTAGTGGTAGAGAAGGCAACGATGTTAGCTACGGAACTGATGGCAATGGTAATGGAGATAGATGGATAATGGTTGGGGGTGATGGTGGAAGAGTAATGTCGTGGAGACAAAAAAAGAGGTGGTGGTGGCTATGTAATGATGGTGGTGATTATGGAAATGGTGGCAGTAGTTATGGAGGTAAAGGGTTATAGCAATTGTTATAGTGGTAGTAGTAATGGCAATAGAGATTGTGGTAGTGGTATTATGATGGTTCCGGTTTAGACCTCACCTATATCATGTTCTTAGATCTGGAATTCCATATCTTTAATTGTAGTTATAACCTTTTCACCTTTTTTCTTAGTTGAGTTTGGTTGTTTGGGAGTTGTTGGTTTTGTTTGAAATAGGTTGGGGGTTAGTTTTTCAAAAGAGTTGTTGTCTAGTTCATTTCTTGTTCGCTCAAGCGGTGTTTTGGTCGTTCAAGCGGCCTTTGAGATCTCCTAGTATTTTTGCATGTCTATAAAACTTCTAGGAGTAGGGAAATTTTCGCTCGAGCGGTCTTTCCTGCGCTCGAGTGATCATCTGCAGTCTACAAAACTTCTGGGAGGTCAACCAAGATGGTTCCAAGATGATCCTAGGTGTTGACGCTCAATAACCTAGGTGTAAGAGGCTCAAAATGTGACCTAGGTATGAGGTAACAAAGGTAGATAGCCTAGATTCAACACACAAAGTAAGGAACAAAGCATGGATCTTACACTTAGACAAAAACACAATAGCACAAAATAAGACATGATCCCATACTTAGACAAATTTTCAAAGTTCACAAAATGCAAGCTTGCAGCATCGCCACTTGCAGGCTTGCATATGGAGATGCTGGAAGCTAACAAACCAAAAACCATGCAAATTCTCAAGAATATAACGAAGGCAAAATGAGGGTTGTTATAAAATGTTAGAATGTTTTTGGTCTTGTGAACTAGAATGGTTTTTTTTTTTTGCAAATGTTTGAAACTCATTCATCTACCTCTTTACTTTGGTATTATTTGTGAGGCCCCTAACCTTTGTAAAACCTATGAAGTCCTTGACTTTTGAATTCTTTCAATCAAGACCAAAGTAAGACTGATAGATCGCCCAAACTTCCTCCGCACGCCCCCCTTTCGGAGAGGGCGCGGATTTGGGTTCATAGCTACTACAGTTCGGACTCCTGTCACGGTTATGTATCTAGTCTCACAAAGTGCAATGTAAGACTGATAAATCACCAAAGAGTCCAAATCTGACAAATTGTTTTTGGAAAATCGATTTTAATCAAGAAGTGCCAAACATAGACTGCTTTTCCAGATTACAGAGTTGCCACCTAAATGTTTTGTTTTTTGAGAGATTTAGGAAACCCTGACTCGTGCCTAAGGCCACGTGTCTGTCATCACCAAAGTTGCCTCAGCTCGGGAACTTGGGTACGAGGGGGGAAGGTCATGAAATGAGCACCCCTGCTCTCCCGATCAAAGGATCGGCCTCTACTAATCATGATATGTTGTTTTGAAAACACACGTGTTCTTATTCCGGTTATTTAGCTAGCTTACTATGTGATGCACACAGCATACAAATATAGACTCAATCACGAGAATTAGAACAAAACAACTCATGTTCGTTTTCGAAAATGGTTTGAAAGTGCTACTCACAAGTAGGCTAAACCGCGGATTTGCCACCCTCAAGTGGACTTAAAACATAATTTTGCCACTTCGCAAAGTGGGCTTAAAACTCGCATTTATCGAATTGTCCCAATTCAGGCAACGAAGCCTTCATCCACAAGAATTCATGCAGTTAAGCACTTAAGCAAGTAGCCTCATGGCAAGCATGCTATCATGGCAACACTCACACACATGCAAGTATGCTAAAGCGTAAACACTTATAGCGTACTCCAAGCCAAACTAGAGAACTAGTTAGAAATCATGCATGATCCTAGCTATGTTAAAATGCCTAATGCAACACATGCAAAAATGCAACTAAATAGGCTTGGCTATCTAAGATGGCATATGAAATGCAACAATTTGATAACATGCTTTGAAATAGGTATTCAAATAAGTATTGAAAGACAATGCAGTTTGTATGATGAGCCGAGCCCGGTGCATGCAAGACAAATGAATGATGCACGCATGCAAGCATAAGGTATGCTAATCAAAATATGCCCTAATTTAACCACTGAAAGTGGATAAGTAAAAGGGAGAAAGACGTGGGGTTGGAAAACATTCACACATACGCACACTTATTACAACATTGTGCCCTCTCGGAGGAGGGTCCGAATAAATAAGCTAAGCTAAGCTACGTACTACAAATCAACTAATTAACTACTCTAGCTAATTAATTATTACAGAACCGAATTGAATAACTAGCTACACTAAACTAATTAATTACAAACCGAATTAATCAATTAGCTAATCTAAGCTAATTAGAATATTACAAAATAAACTAAGCTAAATTAATTACAGCACATGTAATTAACTACAACTAGCTAATGAAGCGATGAAAATGGCCTCGCTGACGAGGGAGGCATGTATGCTTGGTTGCGTCCTCCCGGAAATCCACTACCTTGCCTCTAAATGCCTCTGTTTGCACTCTTTTGACTTCTGAAAATTGTGCCAACCTCCAGATTGCTTCTGTTTGATCCCAAGAACACACTGGTGGTTGATCGGCTATGATTGGTGGACATCGGCCAACACTGGTGGCCCGTCGGCTGGCTTGGGTGGCCGGTCGGCTAGGGCATGTGGCCGGTCGGCCATTGATTCCTGCAATTTCTCCTTTTGCTGCAACAGAGGACAAACAGAGGCATGGCAGAGTATTTGCAAGGAAATGTGTGTGCAACTACCCTCCTTATCATATCTCAAGCTCAAAGGAGCGTAGTACTTGGCTCTCAAGCCATCAACCACGCATCTCAATGCATGGTGGCCAAAGAGTCAAGCTTGCACAATGTTAGTGAATGCACACATAAGACTTTAAGTGTCGTCACCCTATCATGCATGATCAAGGGTGACAACGACCAATAAATGCAACACTATTCATCACTTTGAGTATGAAACGTGCCACATTTCTAGTATTTGGATTAACGTTCGATCCAAACACATGCAATGCAACACACATATGTTATCTTGGCATGTTTTACTTTGCTCGATTCTTGTTTACACATTTTACATTATTGTGGACAAGTTGTTTGGAAATACTCTTCGGATCCTGGGGGACGCTAGTGATCCTCTTCTAGTCACTTGAAAAGAAATAGACACTCCGGTCGGGGGTGCCGAAATTAGCACTCTGACGGGCAAGTTAGTCTCTGCACTCAAGTTGACTTGTATTCTAAGTTAAGCACAATAGTTCTCACATACCTTTCCTAGTCTGTTGCTGCTTTATTTATACTCATTTCCTGGGCCTCAGGGCCGGGCCCGCTTTTCACTCATCCTCCTCTTATTTACTCGACTCCATAGTTCAATATCTATTCGGCCTATCTATCTACATTATTCGGCATCCTAATCGTGCAGGATAGAGCCGAATAATGTCTATCTTCTAGAGTACGATTCTGATTCTTCCAATTATCCAGCTCCCATAATTGCCCTCCAAACACCCCGCTAGCATCCGTTAGTTGGCGTGTTTGGCTTCTAATCTGGGAAGTCAAAAATTCGGCAGTTAATCCTCTTCCCGATGCGTGTCAGGATGCGTACATGCTTTTTGATTATTGTAACGCTTTCCCACTTCATTCGTACTTTTCTCGCATTTATTACGATTTGAAACTTAAGTCCCTTCGAACACATGCTTTTTTGAATATTTGCACCTCCTGGACTGCCAGTCGGTATCTCTTCTTCGACGCGCTTTCTGCAACTCCTCTCCGTCTTCTCCTTGTCTCCTTTGCCTTTCGTAAGTCTTCTTCTCTTCTCTCTGCAATCCTACTTTCCGTATTTATTTTTGATTTAGAATATCCTTGAGTTCTCACTGGAATGGCTAAGCATTTGAAAGACCTCCTTTCCGAGGGTTGAATTTCTGGGTTCCGAAGACATTTCTCTATCCCTGATGATGTCCATCTATCTCTAGTAATGGACAATACCCTTGATATGAAGATGGATGACCAAAATACAATCGTCTTCCCTCTCCCATCTATTGCAGAGAGCGGGGTTCGCTTTTCTCTACACCCATTTCTTAGGGCCGTCCTCCGCCATTGGGGTCTGATTCCCTCGCAACCCAATGTGAATTTTTTTCGAATCGTAATAGGAATCCTAGAGTTGAACTGGCGTCTCAGGATCAACCTTGGCATTCCGGTGATTCGGCATTACTACGCTTTAGTCAAATCCTCCGGTCGGCTTGGACGCTACTTTATCAGGGCCAAGGACACTGACCATCACTTGGTAACGATGCTTGCCAGCTCTGGCAAACGAGTTGACGATGTAATGGTCAATGTCCGAGGCAACTGGGAATTCACCGAAGGTGAAGATTGCCTAGACCCGATTCCCAGACGGAGGGGTGAACCAAGTTACCTTGTAGCTCTTTGTTTGTTGATCTTTCTTTTATTCGGCTTTTTCTTCTAGTCTAACCCTTTGTTTTTGCAGGCCATAGATTGAAGAGGATTCTGACCTCGGCTGATGACGCAGTCCTTGCGGAAGTTAAGACTGCACTAAAGTACTTTGGCCGTCCAAACTTAGAGAAGCAAGGGAGAGCCGCCCATATTCTCCTGCGGTACGAGCCTGCCTACACTACGTTCTCGGCCACAGATGACATTCCGATCCCGACCAGTGAACAACACCTTACGGCTCTTATCTTTCCCAGCTTCAAGACCCTTAGGCAAATTGGTCTCGAAGCTTCTGATTCGGAGCAAGACTTCGAGTTGGTGGTCGAGATTGTC
The DNA here is from genome assembly GCA_036172215.1 of Camellia granthamiana. NCBI lineage: Eukaryota > Viridiplantae > Streptophyta > Magnoliopsida > Ericales > Theaceae > Camellia > Camellia granthamiana. Next base: position 5,182,651 of record JAXFYN010000017.1, on the reverse strand, counting down.
ACCGAATCAACGAGGGAGCTCGCTGCCGAGGCCGAAGAGGTCGACGAGGCTCTGAAATTAGCATTTGAGGCGGCCGGTCTTAATCAGCCTAACTCACCGTCCACTTCGGGTCGGGTGGAGTTTTCCTTTGGAGATATTTTTACAAACTTGGAAGACCTACCCGGCGCTTTTTCTGAAGGCATGGCTGGGGAAAATCTCACGCAGATGGCAAGAAAGAGAAATGCCGAGTGAATGGCCGCCCGAAAGAAAGCCGACGCCGCTCATTCTAACCCTGCCCCAGTTGGATCTTTACAACCCGCTACAACAGAAGAAATCGCTAAAGTTGTTGTGGCCGAGATGGAGAATGAGGCCGAACAACAGGTTACGGAAGAACGACCGTTCCAGAAGAGCGGGGCGAAAAACGTAACACCGAGGGAGAGGCCGGCTTAGAGGGTAGCCCTGCTAACAAACGGCCTTGCTTAAAGGAGTCCGACGTGGTTGTTCCTTTCGTTGTTCAACCGAAGATCAAAAACACGCCAATTCTCCTCTGACGCATTTGCCATGAAGGATCCAGCCGTGGCGTTGAGCTTGGCTGCCTCAGTTTCACTACCGGTTGACAAGGTCACCTTTCGAGAAGAGCCGGATTTGGTGGCTATAGCATTTGCTGCTCAATCGACCCTTCTTGTATGTATACTCGTTTGGTTTGGCTTCCATACGATATTGCTTGGTGTGATGATCCCAACTTGTTTTGTAGACGGTTGGAAGGATAGCCGAACTAGGACGCCGACAGCATAATGCCATTGAAAGAATTGGCCGCTTAAAGTCTGAAGCTGAAAGTGAAAGGAGTAGGGCTGAGTTCAAGGCGATGAGAGCCGCAATGGAAAGTGCTCGAGCCGAAGCTGAAAAGGAGAGGGCTTGGACTGCTGACCAGCTCAGATCTGAAGCCGAGGATAGGGTGAACGCGAGCGAGGAATCGCTCAGGTTAGCCAAGGAGGCGCTTACCAAAGCAGAGGCCGAGTTAGAAGAGTTGAAGGCGGCCAAGGAAAAAGCCGAATCTGAAGCTTCTACGGCGCTTGAGGCTGGAAAGAGCCCTGCCTTCAAGGAATACATAGATGAAGTCCCCAAATTCGAGAATCGGGGATTCAAACATGGGTGGCTCAAAGCCCTTGCTACCACTGGGGTTACATTGGCCTTGCCAATCCCATACGAGCAAGTGGACGTTGAGCCACTTGAATCCAATCCCGAGGATTGATCTGGGAGACTTTCTAGTTTTATTAAGTATCTACAATTTCAATGTACGTTTTTGTTTAGTGGATTTTTGTTAGTTCAAGGTAATTTTCATGTATAAATTAGTTACTATCTGCGCTCAATTTATTAATGAAAATTTCCTTTCCGTTTCACTATTATTTGTACGCATTTTTTGATATTAATGAAGAGTTTTGCCTTCTAGCTATCGATTGGATATCATGAGATGAGTAGTTTAACTTTAATTTATCCGAACAAGTAAATCGACTCTTAGTGCCAAGTAGGACTAGTTCATGGGTATTATATTAGTAGATTGATTCATAAAGGGGCTGGGGCACATAAGCCGAATAGATTGATGAATCTGCCCTTGCTCCAACTAGTTTGTGAATCTGCCCTTGCGGGCGGTAAGACTGCCGAATAAAAGGAACTTAAGAATATTGATGGATCGATTTATGAAGCGGCTGGGACACTTAAGCCGAATAGATTGATGAATCTGCCCTTGCCCTAGCTAGTTTATGAATCTACCCTTGCGGGCGGTAAGATTTCCAAATAACAAGAACTTAAGAATATTGATGGATCGATTCATGAAGCGGCTGGGGCACTTAAGCCGAATAGATTGATGAATCTGCCCTTGCCCCAACTGGTTTATAAATCTGCCCTTGCGGGCGGTAAGACTGCCAAATAACAGGAACTTAAGAATATTGATGGATTGATTCATGAAGCGGCTGGGGCACTTAAGCCGAATAGATTGATGAATCTGCCCTTGCCCCAACTGGTTTATGAATCTGCCCTTGCGGGTGGTAAGACTGCCGAATAACAAGAACTTAAGAATATTGATGGATCGATTCATGAAGCGGCTGGGGCACTTAAGCCGAATAGATTGATGAATCTGCCCTTGCCCTAGCTGGTTTATGAATCTACCGTTGCAGGCGGTAGGACTGCCGAATAACATGAGTCGGCTAGGGCTGTTGAGATTTCAATATTAATGAGATTGCCTCGGAGGTGCTGCCCTCGTAGGGAATAAATGAATGAAGGTCCTATTTATGTGTTTTGTGAACAACTGGGTCCAGCTCTTTGAGGAGGATTAAACAAGTGCGAATGTCGAATAAACTCTTTTTTAACAGCAAAGGGGAAGCGAGGACGCTGGCTGAGCTAGGAGGAGACATGAATCGAAGTTGCGAACCTTCACGCGTGGGAGGTAGGACTTCGAGGGATCGAGAGAGACACCAATCTCCTTGTCATCGAAATAGGTCGCCTAGGAGGGAGAAGCAGCCACAGGTTAGATCCCCGCAACCCCGTTCTGGAAGGGAGCTCGACGCGAACCCACGCCCATTGAGTTTTGCAGTCTTCGTAGGAAATAGACCCATGATAGAAGCGAATTCGATCGTTCGAGATCCAAACGTGGCAGTCGAGTTTGCTCGACAGATTTTTCCGCCTGAGGTCCAGTAATCGATGATAGACCAGTAGGACTTCGAAGTGTTTCGTGAAGGCATTCACGGGGCAGTGAAGGGGCTCTACACTGCCTACGAGATAGGCATGCGTCTTCGTGCTGCCCGCCGAGAGATAGAGAAGAATGCTGAACGCATTCGCAGCTTGGAGGCTCGCGCGGAAGTAGCTGAGTGAGAGCTAAGGAAAGGTAGGGTCGTTCAAACTCAACCAGCCGGGCAAGCTAACCAAATTGTGGAAGAAAGGGTCACCCAGTGGCTTATCAGTACCGCGCTGGCCGATCGTGATACGGCGAGCATGTTCACGCTGGAGTCCGCGAAGGGGAGGGCCTATGAGAAAGGCTTCCATGAAGGCTGGAAAGTAGGGATACAGAAAACCAAGGAAACGCTTGCTGAGGAAGTTTACCAATGTGAAAACTGTGGATTTAAGCACGGTTGGATCAAGGCACTTCAAACCGAGGAAGCTCTCCGAGCAGCGGGCTTTGAGTCGGCGTTGCCGCTATACCATCGTCAGCATTTCCTTTATTCCGCTTTTGAAATCGAGAAGAGCGATGACGAAGGGACGCCGAACAGAAGTAGACTTTGTAATTCGTTAACGCAGACTGCGTGCAAGATTATGTAATCATTGTCAAATTGAATGAATAAGATGTTATATTTTAAATGTTTCATTGTACTTTGTGTTTCATTGTATAAACATTGACTGGCCCGAGTCAACTAGGCATTTAATTCCAAATGGTTATATTCCGGCTTGTCATGAGCATTCTCCATTAATACATACGTGGCATTCGTGTCACGCACGGTTAATACGTCGACGGGGCTCCGAATCCAGAGACTGGCCAATCGTGATATCCACAAAGGGCGCTCCGGATTTAGAGGCTTTTTATCAGCCCAAAGGCGTCATGCGCCGATTAGGCTCCAAATCTGGAGATAGCCCATCTATGACGGCCGTTTAGATAATTAGGCCACTTTAACTCCAAAAAGGCGAAAATTAGTATGAGTGGCTGTGGCCAATATCAATCGTCGTCCGCCTTTTGGAGTTCAGTGTTAATGAAATCACCTCGGGCTCATTGCAAGGACTAGAAATAAATCGCCTTGGGCTCTTCGCGCCAGTAACTTTACTTACTGTGTTAAGACTTGATTTAAAATAATTTTGTTGCGTGGGGTTAGATAAGTATGAATGTCAAATGGAGTTTTCTTCAACATCAGAGGAGAAACTCAAACTTTGGCTGAGCTTGATATTGCAATGAATCGCAGTAGAGAACCCACCCGTGCGAGGGGTAGGGCGTTCAAAGGACGGGAAAAACGTCAGCCTTCAAGTCGTCAAAGCAGATCATCCCGAAGGGCGAAACAGCAACGGGGAAGCTCTCCGCAACCGCGATTGTTGGGTTTTACTATTTTCATGGGGAGTTCCTTTCTTGTCTTGGATCTTGGCCTTGACGTTGTCGATGGTGTCAGAGCTCTTCATCTTGAGGGTGATTGTCTCGCCGGTGTGAACATTGTGGATTCGAGCGCGGTTAGAGCAAAGTATTTCAAGCTGTGGATGCCCTTCGAGCAGTGGGGGTTGGTTCGGCGCTGCCGCTGTACCAACGTGATCACTTCCCCTTTTTCACCTTCAAAGTTGAGAAGGGCGAGGACGAAGGCGACGCCGTATGAAAATAGATATTGTAATGCTCGAACGCGGATTGCGTTTATGCAATTACTGTTTAATTAAGTAAAATGTTTTATTTTAAATGCTTGTATCTCATTATGAATTTTTATATGTTTAATCAAGCATCTTATTTCGAATGTTGACACGTTTTGTTTTGTTTATGTGGTTGTGTCGGCTCAACTTGCATATCCCTGTTTCGACGTGTAAATACTGGAGGGCGCTCCGAATTCGAATTATTACTCAGCCCTTGAGTGTCGCCCGAATCCGGAGGCTCTGGCCAATCGTGATATCCATGAAGGGCGCTCCGAATCCAAAGGCTTTTTCGGCCCAAAGACATCATGCGCCGAGGGGGCTCCGAATTCGGAGACTTTTGGCCCAAAGATGACATGCGCTGAGGGGGCTCCGAATTCGGAGACTTTTTGGCCAATCGTGATATCCACGAAGGGCGCTTCAAATTCGGAGGCTTTTTCAGCCCAAAGACGTCATGCCCCGATAGGGCTCCGAATCCGAAGACTTTTTCGCCAATCGTGATATCCACGAAAGGCGCTTCGAATCCGAGGCTTTTTCAGCCCAAAGACATCATGCGCTGATAGGGTTCCAAATCCGGAGACTTTTTGGCCAATCGTGATATCCACGAAGGGCGCTCCGAATCCGGAGGCTTTTTCGGCCCAAAGACGTCATGGGCCGATGGGGCTCCGAATCCGGAGGCTTTTTCTTCTTTCGTCAGAACACTTTTTAACTAGGATTACAACCTTTCAACAAGAATCCTTGCATTACAAAAGTGGAAAGCGTACATGGCGAATTGAAAGCTAGAATCATTCCCCACAAGTCAGGTTTAATGACGGAATTTTCGCAAGTGTGTCGATTTCTGGGGCCATGGCAGACTCCTTCCTGAGATATTTCTGAGCCGTTATGGAACCTATCGGATAATGGCCGTCTCAGTTAGGACCCTATTTTCCATCAACCGATTTCTTGTCATCCAGAAGTACTTTCAGGATCAACTCTCCCCGTGTGTATCAGCGCAGCTGAATGCGTCGATTATATGACTTCGTGGGTTTTTGCTAGGGAGCCGTCCGACATCGTCGATTATATAACATGCTTGAGCAGGTTGCTGGGAACCACGGATTTGCTCAACGTCGTGTTCGGTCGGGAAACGTAGCAGCTGATGATAGGTGCTTGGCACAGCCTTAATAGTATGCAGCCAAGTTCGCCCCATGATAAGGTTATACGACGAAGGGAGCTTAAGGACCAGGAATTCCACATTCACTGTTTGGGAGCCCGCTCGAACGAGTAGCGTGATTTAACCTAACGGGTACTCTGGATTGGCGTTGAAGCCAAATAGTGGATAAGGGGCCGGAGACAAATCTGATTCGTGGAGGCCGAGTTTGAGGAAAGTCTCATAATACATAACCTCTGAAATGCTCCATTGGCCTATGAGGACGCGTTCAACGGTAAATCGATCTACGTGTAGTTCGATGACCAATGGATCAATATGGGGGAGCGTTGTGTCGATAAGATCGGAATCGTCGAAGATAATACTCAGAGCTTCGAGGGACCGTTTTGTCGGTGTGCGTCTGGGGGGCTGACTAGATTGCGTGTATGGTAAGAGGCATTGGAAGGCCGTATATCATATGAATGACGCCGAGCGAAGGTGAATCTTGCCGAAGGGCAACTGTTTTTATTGCGTTCTTTTGGACATGTTGCTGCAGCTGACTATCCTGCACCAATTCCTCAAGGTGGTCTTTCAAAGCATAGCAACTGTCCGTATCATGACCGTGATCTTTGTGATATTCACACCGTCTGTCCCGCCTTCTTGTGTCAGGAGGTCTCACCATTTTGGATGGCCATTTGAAGAATGGAAGATGTTGGATTTTGGACATAACCGAGCTAATTGGCTCTGACAGCTCCGTATAATTCTTGTCGGTGCGCTTCGTGCGCTTGCTATCAACTTGCAATTGCTCATTTGCTCGATGTGAGCACTGATCGTTTGATCGACAAGAATCCCGTCTCTTGTCTTGTTTAGCCAGCTGTCGTGGTTCAGGGCTCTGAGGTGGTACGGAACTTATTGGCTGAGCGATTTCAAGAAGGGTCGTTTTGTTGGCTATGTGTCCGGCTTTAACCCGCAAGGCGTCATCTTCCATTTTGCAGTATTCCTCTACTTTCTTCATCAACCCCCAGATTGTTTTGGGGGGTCTTCTAGTCAAGGAACTGTGGAGGGCACTATCTGGATGTAATCCCATTTTGAAGGTGGTGATGGCCATGGAGTCGTTGTAAGCGTCATCGACAAGATTAAAGCATTCCCAATATCGCGCCGAATATGCTCTTAGAGTTTCTCCCGACAGGATTTGCATTGCCCAGAGAGAGTCGTCTTGTTTCAGCTGGACCTCGTTGGTGATGAATCTGGCCCTGCAGCATTTCTGTAATTGGTGGAAGGTTTTGATCGAAGCCGGCTCCAGTTTGTAATACCACCTGACAACCAACAGTCCCAAACTGCTGGGAAATATTCGGCACATGAGGGCCTCATCGTCTGCATACAATGTCATGGCTTGCTTGTAGTGGCGGATGTGGTCGGTGGGGTCTGATTTGCCGTCGTACAAGGTGAATGACGGTGCTTTGAATTTCTTGGGCAGCGTTGCCTTTGCAATCCGTCGTACGAAGGGATCGTGTTGATCTTCATCCGAGCTGTTCCTTCTTCGTTTGTGCCTTATCTGGGGGCTTTCTTCAGAAGAACTGGTAGTTTCAGGTCGCCTCTTTTTCCTGGGCTTCGGGGATAACGAGTCAGAGTCGCTATCAATGTCATCTTTTCGGGCTTGAGGTCGTCGACCATCTGCTTTCAGAGATCGTTCCGGATTTAGTCGTACAGTTTGTTTGGACTTCGCCACTTCCAAGGCCAAATCTTCACGAAGACGTTCGTTCTCTGCGATCATGTTCTCCAACCTTTGTTCGTTTTGCTTTGCTTGTTCCATCATCGCTTGCATTGTTTCATGCTCCAGAGTCGAGGGTGAGGCGAAGTTCAGAGCGCGTCTTACGGGGATGGTCTCCGGGCCAAGCCTGTTTGTTGGAGTGAGGTCGTCTCTCTACGTGGTTTCATCAGTGACTATCGGAGGGTTTTCCGTTACGCCCGCCATGGATGTGTTTGAGTATTCCCACAGACGGTGCCAATTGTGGAGAAGTGGTTTGGAAATACTCTTCAGATCTTGGGGGACGCTAGTGATCCTCTTCTAGTCACCTGAAAAGAAATAGACACTCCGGTCGGGGGTGCCGGAATTAGCACTCCGACGGGCAAGTTAGTCTCTGCACTCAAGTTGACTTGTATTCTAAGTTAAGCACAATAGTTCTCACATACCTTTCCTAGTCTGTTGCTCCTTTATTTATACTTGTTTCCTGGGTCTCGGGGCCAAGCCCGCTATTCACTTATCCTCCTCTTATTTACTCGACTCCATAGTTCAATATCTATTCGGCCTATCTATCTACATTATTCGGCATCCTGATCGTGCAGGATAGAGCCGAATAATGTCTATCTTCTAGAGTACGATTCTGATTCTTCCAATTATCTGGCTCCCACAACAGTTAATCTAGATATAATTAAAAAGTAAAATATTTATTTAAAAAATCTATAAATAAAATAAAATAAATGATATTTTTATATTTTATATTTGGTGTAATTTTAATTTTTTTACTAAAAGTTATACTTTTAAATGTATCAAATTTTTATACTTTTTTTTTTATTCCTCAAGCTGAGTCATAAAACTCCAATAAAAAAAAATTATAATAAAAAAATAATAATTACAAAATATTAATATAAGAAGCATAACATATTTTTCACATCTAAAAAAAAAATCACAAAATTTTACGTTAATTTGAAATTCCCTCTCAAAATTTAGGACCCTCCAAATTTTGCCCCTAATCCCTCATACATTTCTCATGTCTCTTTCTTTCCCTCTCTCTCACACGACTACTTCCTCTCATTCCTTCTCCCTCACGGATGATTTTGTTGCTTCCATTCCACCGTTGTACTGCCTGAAATCCAAAGTCAACACCGCCGATTCACGAACTTGGAGTATTTCATTTTGACCAGGTAAGTTGATTTCTATTTCTTTATCTGGATCTTATTCTTTGCCCTAATTTCTTACAAATTGACTCCCTCTCTTAGAAATCTCTACCTCACACACCTTCACCGCCCTGTAATCACTACGGCACCATGCCACTGTTGGCACCGTCTCTCTGAATATAGCGGAACCCCGCCACAGTCCCCACATTCGCACGACCCATCACTATCGCCAACCAATCCCACCGGTAAGCCCGTTTTCCATTGCTTTTGTTGTCCCTCTACATCCTCTCTTGCTTCCTGCTATTGTGCCCTAATATCTCTCTCTCTCTCTCTCTCTTAGCCACTATAATTTGTTTTGAGCATATGTTAATTTCCAAATTTGGTCATTCGAAGAGTATTTTGTGTTGGTACTTCACATTTATGTTTCTTTGATCAATTGCAAATATATGTTTATGTGTTCGCCTTGCTCACTTTCTCCCTCTTCTCTTTTCTATTTACCGAGCTCCCTTTGGATATTATCGATCCACTATAAGAAAATGCATTTTTAGCCACCACTTTGTCTCTCTCTCATTTATCACTCTGTCTCTGTCTCTCTCTCTCTTTCTCTTCTCTATCTGTTTTTCACTTATCTCTCTCTCATCACACATCTCCTCTACCACCTTCACCACTACTGCAAATGTCATTCCACTACCACCACTACTACCACTGTTGCCACTCCACCTCTACGACTACCATTACTACCACCATCGCCACCACTCCACTACTGCCACTACTAGTACCATTACTTCTCCTACACTATCGCCACTCCATTTCCTCTCCCACTACCACAACTTCACCACTAATCTCCTTCGCCATCACCACCACTTCTTATCCACCACCTTCACCACCACTGTCGCTCCCTCTCCTCTACTACAAAAAATTAGTTCCTAATTTATAATAACTAAAAAAAATGTACTGCAAAAAAATATTTTCCATTGACCACAAAAAATTAACTTTATTTTAACAGAAAATATTTTTCATTAAAATATTACCCCTACTTCTACCAAATAAAAAAAATAATAAATTTTTTTCATTAAAATAAAAATGAAACAAATCAATTTTCAACCTTAATAACTAAAAAACAAAATGAAAAAAAAAAATCATTAACTACAAAAAAAGAAAAAAAATTAACAAAAAAAAAAATTCTATCCCCCCCCAGGTTTTTTGTTTCTCACGATCTCAAATCCCCAATCTAACACTCCCTCTCACTCTCCTCTCTCTTTTATCTCTTTCGCCTCCTACGTCGTCGCCTCTGGTGCCGCCACCGACGACCACCACTGCCGCCGCCACACCTCATCCCTCACCGCCCTCTCTCTCTTCTCCTATTCTCTTCACCTTACTTCGTCTTCTCCACTCTCGTCGTCGGTTCCAAAACCCCAACCCTACCTTCGATCTTCTCCAATCCCTCCACAAGCCATATGTTCAAATCCAGACCCTACACTCCCCTCAACTGTTTCAAAACCTTTGTCTACAAAGGATTACCGTCGGACTCATCAGAATGACGATCTCGAACGGGCTGATTGCGATGAGAAAGATCAGGCGGCGAGGCACATTAACGTGTCAGAAATGAAATCAGAAGATGGACAATTCATCTTTGCCCTAATTTTTCTCTCCATTTCTGTTCAAATGTAAGTATGATATAGTCGTCTTCAATGTGGGTTTCCTGGGTTACTAGTACTAGTCTTAACTGTGCACTTTATGTGTTTGTTTAATTGACTGAATGGTGTGTTTGTTGGAATTACAAAATAAATTTGTCATGTAGTGGTTTAAATGTATTATAATATATATTTAGCAAGAAATGGCTGCTTAAAATTAATTATCCAATGCATTGCATGAGTCCAACACTAAATTGTTTTGTTGATAAAATCTTTTGGTGTGTTCCATAGATTTGTGATCAAATTATGAGAAAAAGAACATCTTTACACGTTTGTTTTGCATTTCTTAGTTGACCACCATGTGCAGCAGCATAATAATATTTGAGCATAGTCGAAGACACTATAACCTCTCCATATGCAGCAGCATAATAATTTTTAGCATAGTACAATGAATTTGAGATGCATATACTACAGGCCACATTATCTGCGGACCTACCTTCCTAAAAAAAACATTGTTTATTTTAATTGTTGTTAAAATTATTATAATTTTATTTGGTAAGGTGATTGTTTTCTTGGAAAGAACATGCCTATGAGTTCTGCTCACATGGAACCCAACTTGCTTTTTTTCTCTAGTTTTGGAGGCCTACGGGATTTCATACTAATTATGTGATACAAAGAATGCTCCAAGCTTTTGCAATATGAATACGAAAAAGAAAAAAAAAAAGTCATTTGCATGGAACTTAAAAACTTTAGAAAAGTAATAAATAATAATCATAGAAAACAAAAACAAAGAAAAAAGAACTTGGGTTTTGGTTAAAGGCAAGAGAGGCTTTTGGAACATATTATTGAATTGAATTGGATGCACATGGCTGATATCAGATAATGATATCCGTAACATTTCCACCCCAGTAATTACAAGGCCCCATTTTTGGCCCTCCTCTCTATTCCTTTTGTAATTTTCATTATCTATATAATTTTGAGTTCAAAATAGAACAGTTTTTTAACATCATTTGGTCATAATCGTTCCCATCTGCTAGCCATTCAGATATTAATTTCAATTTCTTCATTCGTGTATGAACAATTTCTTCAAATACTTGTAGTTGTGAATATGCATGACACATAAACCTCAAACAATTTGAATTTATATGATTTACATTCACCCACAAATTCATAGTTTTCTAACTACTATTACTTTTAATGAAATTCCCCACAATTACTTCTGCATCTATGGACCATTAGTAACAACTTTTCCCTATGGATCGTTTGATGCTACCATCTTATCTATATCCATAGAATTGAATCATCATAGTTACCCTGGTGTCCTTTGATTTAAGTTTTTTTCCCATCTAATTTAACTTGCAAAATTTTTGGGAAGATTGCAAATAAGGAGTATTGACATTTTTGCTAGTTTATATTATATAAAAGTGAGGTTTTAACAATAAAGGTTGAGCTCTAAAGCGTTAACTAAATTTCTTAATTTTTTGGGCTAATTGAATTGGGGAATATATGTTTGTAGACCTAGATAGCCTTCTACCACAGATGGAGAGAAACAAATGACTAATTTTTCATGAAAAAAAGTGGAAACATGTGGATATTATTATTAAAGTAGATATGGAAGATGTTAGAGCCAAAATCCGTTCATGTAGAATGTAAAGAATGGCATTTGAAAACTGGCAAACTTGTATTCTTTTGACTGGAATATATCTGTGACCCATATATACTGAAACATTAATTAGCTACTTATGTGTACTAATGATGTAGCTAAATTCTTTACGAGGAGAATGATTTTTTTGCTATCTTGATTTGGGAGCTAAGGGCTTGTAAATTCTTCATTGGTTGCTCAATTGCTGAATGAAGCTAATTTGAGTGTACGTATGCTGTTTGCTTGATGTTATCATATTAGGCTTGGTTTTGAAAAACTCATGAGCGTCTGGGGATGCTTGTAACATTTTATTTTCTTTTCTTTGTCAATTTTAAATTTCCATAATAATAGTAGTAATATGTGTATTATGTATAAATTTCCTTCAGTAATCATGATTGGCTTGCATACATTAAGCAATCATAAGGTGCATGTTAGTCTCTCTTCTTTTTTTAAGACAAATTCCTTTTGGTTTGTGTAAAGTCCTTTAAAGGCATGCATGCTCTTAAATGCAGTACACTCCGCAAGAATGATATTTTCTTTATGCACATCTACTCAATACAGTCAACGATTAGTATGTGATTCAAGTGCTCTCTCTCTCTCTCTCTCTCTCTCTCTCTCTCTCTCTCTCTCTCTCATTTGTAGAACAATTGATTGAATATGTTGATACAACTCAAAAAATAAGGTAATTAATAGACACAAATGATAATGACTAGTATTGATTCAATCGAGATTAGAGTGAAAAGTGTTTTCAAATTGATGAAAAATATCTCGTGCTTTTCTTATCTTTTTCTTGGTTAGTAATCTATGGCCTAGTCATTCTCATTCATTACTTTGATTAACGAGTGATTTGAATGGCCCTCATTTTAATTGAAAATATGTCACTTCTTATTAAGTAGTCAATTAAAGATTAAAAAGGTATTCTCAAAATCATTTAGTACAAATTAGACAAACAAGGGGATGGACTTCACCATTTAGGATTATTAACTCTTCAAGGAATAAAACAGAGAAGAAAAAGAATAGTAGTTAAAATATGTCACTTGTTATTTTTTTGGTTTCAAAAAACTAGAAGTTTGCGGAATTTTGTCCTTGTCCTCGTAATGGTGTTGGATGGGGTGTTATTTGGTGAGCATTTTTATCATTTGGAAGTGCACGAATTGCCTTCTCTGGTAAAATAACACAGAGCCCCCGGCAACTCTGTGATATTTCTTGCTCTCTAATTTTGAAGAACTGTACCTACAGGGGATTCATATCTTTTTTGTTTCTTTGTGGATCCATGTACCTTGGCCTTGTGATCTTGTCTTGAGGTATGATGTCCTTATATATAATTTTTTAATAAAGATATGCTGGTATGTTTTTTTCTAAAATTGTTTTTGTCTAGGATAATGCTAGGAATGACTGACATGAGGGACATGTTAGAAGCTGATTTATATTGTACAATCTCATGTGGACATTATCTCGGACTTTTTTTCCCCTCCCTTTTCCGCAATTGTCACATGGATGCTCCAAATATGTAATTATAGTTAGGAAAATCAACACCACTTATTAATAGCTCTTTACTTGTGATTTTCTTTGATGAGATTATTTGGTTTCCTCTGCCTACTAATTTCGAGTCAACTTTTAGAGCGATAAAGAAGTTTTGATTACTTTCTTGTAATGAAATAATTTGTGAATATGTTCACAAAAAGCTAGTTGTTTAAAATATTGTACTTTCCACGACACGCAATTGCTGTTGTCAAAGGTACTACTGGAAAAAAAAAAAAAAAAAAAAAAAAAAAAAAAAAATGAAGAAGAAGAAGAAGTAGCGCCAACATGAAAATTTTGAGTGCCAAACACCAAAAAAATCTTAAAAAATGAAAAAAACAATCAAAAGTATTTTATACATATTCATATACATATAGATATATATCCACACAACACACTCTCACTCCACAAGTACTGTACTTGTGCTTTCTCTCTCCAGACTTAGAAAATGCCGATCACAAGCAACAAATCGACTCCTCCTACGATCGGCAAGATCAACCTTACACATTTTTTTCTTTTTTTTTGCAGAAATTGTAGAGGCCAAAGGACTCTCTCCAGATCTCTCTACTCATCAAGCGAAACGAGAAACGAATTTCTTGTCGAAGAGTGTCATACTTCTCAGGATGAAGAACATCAAGATGGAAATGGTGAAGATGATGATCTCAAGAGCAGAATATTCAGGCTCAGATTCCCTAAACGCAACGCCTCCAACGTGCTCCAAAAATGGGCCTCTGAAGGCCGCAAAATTACCACCTCTAACCTCCGACGCATCTCCGGTGACCTCCGCAAGTTTCGGCACTACAAGCACGCCCTCGAGGTCTCTTTCTCTCTCCCTCAATTTAAATTTCTGTTTGGTTGCTAAGAAAATGAAGAGATAAAAAAAAAAAAAAAGGAAGTTCTTTTTGCCCCTTTTTGGCTGTCTTCAATTGGAAGAATGGGTCTCTTTATTTTGACCTATATATTGCTTATGCATGTGAATTTTGGTTTTTTGGTCAACTATGATTGGAAGTGTGATAAGAGAATTGTTTAAATTTGTAGATAAAAATTGTGCTAGGGTTTGAGTTTTATTGCGTTTTGGTCTAGGTAGAGACGACAATTTCTGGGGTTATTAAGAATTGATGAGATAGGAGAGTGTAATGAGAGAAGATAGTGTAAAAAGAATGCTACTGATCTCTATCAATGAACTCATGATGAGTAGTTTTAGTTATTGAATGCTAAAGAATTGCAAGGACAAAAGTTTATCAATTAATGTTTCATTATCTTTCCGCCTACACTCTATGGGCAAACAAACAGACCTTGAATTTTAAATTTGGTTCAGTTTTTTTATTGAAGGACTTGGGCATTTTTGCAGTGTTGTGCAACCAAAATTCAAATTATTGTCATGGTTGACCACAAGAGATTACTTGGAATTGTACAGTAGTGTGAAACAAAAGCTGAAATATCTATTGACTAGCAAATTTGTTGTAGTGAGGGGTGAGGGGAGGGGAAGGGGAAGAGGAAGGGGAAGGATTGTTTGGGTGACTTTTTTTGTCTCTTCATTTGATTGTTTGTCCACAAAATAGAATAGAGGTCAGAAAAACAAGTAAAAGAAATAAACTACTTCCTTAGGTTCTATTGATTAAAAAAAGGTCAATTAATGGTGTTTGATTACAATTCTAGATTCTAGATTATTTGATTTTTTCAACTTTTTGAACCCAAAAAAATTGAGATTACTTAACTTACAATTGAAATTTTTTTCAACTTAAGAATGTGCTTGATTCTTTTAAACATGAGTAGAATAAATTTGAAATTTCAATTTAGAAGCTAAATAGTATAATGATAGTAGGAAGAAATGAGAAAAAGAGTGATTACTTTTTTTTTTCTTTTTTCTTTTTTGTCTTCATAAATGTAGGTTTGAAGCGATGTGGTAAAAGTTGCGGGCTTAGATGGTTGAGAACTATCGTATTGTGTGGCTCACAGGTAGAATTTTGTTCCTCTTCTCTTTCCTTCAATTGTTTTTCTTCTTCGTTGTCGCTTCTTTTTTTCACCTTTACGTTTACAGTTTTTTGTGCAAAATAGATCCCATTTTTTTTTAATCTCTATAGCAAAGGTTAGCAGCCAAGTGTGAAATCTAGCTTGTTTTATAGGACTTTTATAAGGTCTGTTATGATTTATGGTACATAGTGTTGCGTGGTTAACATAGTCAAAAAATGCATATGCATCTAAATGCATCAAGTCGGTAACAGTAAATGCTGCAATTGATTGCTCATTGACTGAAGTCATGGAAAAAGTGTTACTTTTTCTTTTTGCAAATACACATCATTCTATAGATCCAATTGGCACATGATGATGAGTGTGTTTGAACTTAACTCCCAGGCACATACATTTTTTTACTTTTCTCAAAGATCTAGAACCCTTTATTTGTGATCTAAGATATTGGTTTCCGATTCAAGTCACAATTTTTTTTTTTTCCATTTTATCTCCTTTTCATATCTTTTCCATTGCAATTTCATCAAAATTTCATTGGAGACCTTTTTTGAAAGCTATAAATAAATTATCTTGCACGATATAGCTTCACTAATTGGTAGAGCTGGGGATTATACCCTCAACTCCGGTGAGCTGGGCATAAAGGTCTGACACTGGGCCACCCTAGAGGCTCATTAATGATTTGTTTTGTCTATATATTTGGTGTGAACAGCCTTTTTGGGCTTTTTTGCCCTTCTGTTTTAAATTATTCTTTTGCATTTTTTTGCATTTTTTTTATATAGATTACGTCATTTCAATCTTCCTATTCTCCTTGTGTGAGTTTCCCATTTTTTTCTGCTTCAATGCTTTCTCCTACTCCCTCATAATCTCTTCTCTTGTGTCTAGAATGAATACATAGGAATTTTTTTGCATCAATTTAGCTAACTATCCAAAGCTTCATGAATTTTGTAACAGTACCATGTGTTGAAAACTCAGACAGAGACTTACAGGAAGTAGGTTAGTGCATCATCTAATAGTAATTTTAGAACATTCAATTGTTTCTAGCACTTTTTTGTTGTTTCCATTTCGAAATTGTTTTTGGATTTGGATCATTGCTCTTATCTGTCATTGCAAGTAAGGAAGATGGAAGAAAGGCATGGAAATCTCCTACTGGACCATGTAAGTATCTTGAACCTAAAAGTTGTTAATGTGTTTTCTAGATAAAATACATTTATGCTTCCTAAAATAAGTTCATGCCACTTTCAGCCTCTAATTTTAATTTTGTCCTTTAAATATTCAATTTGATTGAAATTAGTTTAATTTCAATTGGACATTTCAGCCTCTCCTATATATTTATTTCTCATCAATATATACATGCTATGTATATCTGTATATATGTAATAGATGGTAGTCTGTAAATGTTATATGATATTAAGGGTCCTCTAACTGTTTGAAAAAAAATGCCTGACTAAAAAAAAACTGTGTTGGCACAATGAGGTTCATGATGGTAGGTATTCTTTAGTTTATTCAACTTTCTAACAATTGGCTTTATGATATTTTTCAAAGTTGTAAGTATTCTACATCTGCTTTAGCAGCTGAGAAAGACAAGGAATTTTTTGAAGATAAGCTATCTTCCAGTGCAGTGGCTCTTGATAATTTGCACAACCAAATGAAGATGTTGTCTTTGAGATTTGAGTCTTCAGAGAAAACTGTTGGAAATTGTAAGTTATCCTTATTTCCTATATCATAAAAAGTTTTCAGATAATTTCCAACAATAAGAACTGTCAATGCTGCCAAACTGAAGCTTATCATAAATTTGTAAGCAAAGAACCAGGTATTTCCATTTGCTTCACTTCTTTTCAGAGTTATGAAATGTGTTTGAATTCTGAATGTAGGCAAAAGAGAGTTGAAAGAACTTAGCATTGAAAAAGAGGAGATGGAGAAATATTTCAGAGATGAACAGTGCAAAACTACCAATGTCATTGAGGAAAAAGGTAGCGTCTTCATTGACTGCTTCTGTTTATGGTTTGTTTCTGGACTGGCTACCCCATCAAGACTCAAATTACTTTGGTTCAAGACCAATTCATTGAAATAATGTATTAATGAGTAGCAAATTAAAGCTTGCATCCTAAAAAAGTTGCATGAAAACACTTTGAGGTTAACATAACTAATGGTTCACATCTTGCCTAGAGTAGGTGCAGCCGAGGTCCATGCCTCACATGACCACCTTTCGTTATTTGAGAAATTAATAGATTTGACCAAAATATGGGTTGTCATAATATCATTAACATTTGAAGACAATCTGAACAGTTCTTGTAACAATAAGGAGTGCTGAGTGAGTTGAATTGAGCTCGGTTTCTATTACCAGTTTGCTGCTGCTACCACCACGCTCTTCCCATATTAGTGATAGTAGTAATATCACACATTTAACTTAGTGATTTATTTAATGAATTTTAATGCATTTGGAGTTTTACATAAGCTATTCCAATTGGAAACAGAGGCATACTTCTATACTCATGTGCTTGCATAAGTGTTTTTGCATGTGGGTTAGTGTCTAGGAGTTGTAAGTCTTATCACATGATAACAGCAATTGGCTTCTGATCTAAATTTTTATTAATAGACTTGCTTCTTGTTTTTCACACAGATGCTATGATCAAGCATTTGGAAGCAACTGTATCCTCTACCAGATTGGATATGGAGAGCTTAAACTCAAAGATGGAAGAGTTGCATGTTGGTTTGAAATTTAAGGAGGACGACATTCAACGTTTGAGAATTTCAGAAGAGATCTAAGAGAAAGAAAAGAGTGATCTTCTAAAATCTATGCAAGTGACATTGAATTGACAAAAAAAAATGTAGATACCCCTTACGAGGATGGAGGACAAGGTGAGGATGAGGGACACGAAGAAGAGTTGGGAAGAGATGAAGATGATGATGATGAGGGAGATGAAGAAGAGTCGGGAACAAAAGATGTTGAAGACGGAGATGAATTTTCTAAGGAGCCTTGACCTTGGCCTTTTCATTGTTTTACTATGCTTAGACTAAATTGATAGTTGAATATGTTATGGGTTTTGTGGTTGTCCCAATTTGTTTATGAACACTTTTTGCTTACTTTTGGGAGTTTAGTATGATATGTTTCGTGTATAAAAAAATTCTTATGGTTGGTGTTTTGGTGAATATGACCTCACCAGGTTGTTTATTGTTTGAAATATGGTAGTATATTGCCTTTTTTTTCTTTTTCTTTTTTTTTTCTTCTAAATTTTTGAAAATTGTCAATGAGGATAAGTTGCTTGATGTTTGAAATATGATGTATTTTGCTTGATGTTTAATGTATTGAATAGTAATTTATGAGGAGATTGTGAATGATACAATTTGTTAACTTCAAACCTTGTCATTATATTCATTTCTAATTTGGAAGCCCATAGCCTGACTAAACACTCAAGATTTTGGCTTTTAGCATTTATTTGGATTATGGCCAATGGATTGGCCAATTGATTTCTACCAAGGCAGTGCATTTTCCAATCGATTTGAAAATTGATTGGGGACCCATTAGTCAATAAATTCTTGCGAAAAAAGTGAAAGCACCAATCAATCAGCCAATCATTTTGGAGCCCATGGCCATGACAAACAAAAAAAAAAAAACAAGCCAAACTTTGGCGTCCTTGTATAATTTGCTTCAGTATTGTTTACAATCAAATCATGGTGAATCTATTAGGCACTAGGCATGTTCCAATCACACAATCATTTGTGCAATCAATTGTTCTGTACTCTTGCACTCTAGATGCATTTTATGCCGAATAGATTGGCATCCAAAATCAAATTTACAGCCTTACACATCAATAATCTACACATAAATGGATTACCAAAATCAAATTTACATCTACATTACATCATCCATAAATAAACCATCCAAATTACATCACGTTTATAAAAAAGAATAGTCACTGGTCACGTTTATAAAATTTATTTTTCGTTTTTTTTTTTTTTTTTTTTTTTTTGTGGCTACTAATTATTTAGTCACCAAAAATCTTTTATTTCTTTTGGCTACCAAATATTTAGTCGCCAAAAAACCTTGATTTCCTTTTGACTACCAATTTGGTTCGTTGTCAACAACTTACAATTCTTTTTGGCTACTAAATGTTTAGTCACCAAAAACTTTCTTCAGTTTTGTTTTATATTAATTTCACCCTATATTTATTCTATGCAACTTGTACCCTGTACATAAACAAAATAATAACAATCTAAGAAAATTTAACTTTTAATGTCAAATTCGAAATATAATGGAAATTCCATACAAACCAAGCATAATCTAACTTAAAATAATAATTCTATACAAAACAGAGGATTAAAAAAAAACTATGTCTTCCGTACACAAAAAAAGAAATATCCACAATAACATGTCAAATGGTAATCTATACCACGCCAAATGTAATATGTTCTATGCCAAAACTAATTTGTACGACGCCAATAGTTATCTGTACAAACAATAGTGATCCACAAAAAAACAAAGAACAACATAATAACAGATTATAAAAAAAAAAAAAAAAAAAGCAATGTCCTCCGCACACAAATAAAGAATATTCACATTTCCACGCCAAAAACCATCTGTAAAAATAAAATTAACCATTAGTATTGATTGAATAACATTATCATTTCAAATTATAAAAGAAAATTATATAAAACTCGAATGTATATAATGTTTTCAAAATTGTATAATTCTGGTTGTAATCGTATGTTGCATGTCCAGACAAGTTTCTCCCAAGTTTTCCCCTCCCGAAATGCAATTTTTCAGTTTAGTTTAAGGCATTTTCAACTTTAACTCCCAACCTATGTCTCCAACTTTAACTCCCAACCTATGTCTCCTGCTCCCAAGTTTTCCCCTCCCGGGGGCTGTTTTGAATTTTCGCTCTCAGAACGTTCCTTTTTGACTAAGTTTAAGGTGTTTTCGCCTCTAACTCCCAACCTATGGGTCTGAATTACATTCCGTCTATTGTCACAGGTCTTATTTTTCATGGAGAAGCTGTCTGTGAGAGCGACACGGTGGTTCGGGGGCTGTTTTGAATTTTCGCCCCTGGAACGCCCTCTTTTGACTAAGTTTAAGGCGTATTCGGTTCTAATTCCTAACCTATGAGCCCGAATTACATGCCGTCAGTTGTCACAAGTGCTATTTGTGAAGGGGAAGCTGTCCGTGAGGGCCACATGGTGGTTCGGGGGCTATTTTGAATTTTTGACCCTAAAACGCCCCTTTTCGACTAAGTTTAAGGCGTTTTTGGGTCTAACTCCAAGCCTACGCGTCCTAATTACATTCAGTCAGTTGTCACAAGTCCTATTTGTTAAGGGAAAGTTGTCCGTGATAGCCACATGGTGGTTTTGGTGTTGTTTTGAATTTTTAACCCCGAAACGCTCTTGTTCTACAAAGTTTAAGGCATTTTCGAGTCTAACTCCAAGCCTACGCGTCCTAATTACATTCTGACAGTTGTCACAAGTCTTATTTGTCAAGGGGAAGCTGTCCATGAGATCCATATGGTGGTTCGGGGGCTGTTTTGAATTTTCGCCCCCAGAATGCCCTCTTTCGACTAAGTTTAAGGCATTTTCGGGTCTAACTCCAAGCCTACGCATCCTAATTACATTCTGACAGCTGTCACAAGTCCTATTTGTCAAGGGTAAGCTGTCCGTGAGATCCACACAGTGGTTTGGGGGCTGTTTTGAATTTTTGCCCCTGGAATGCCCTCTTTCGACTAAGTTTAAGGCGTATTTGGCTCTAACTCCCAACCTATGGGTCCGAATTACATGCCGTCAGTTGTCACAAGTCCTATTTGTTAAGGAGAAGCTATTCGTGAGAGCCACACAGTGCTTTGAGGGCTGTTTTGAATTTTCGAGCCCGAAACGCCCTTTTCCAACCAAGTTTAAGGTGTTTTCGGGTCTAACTCCAAGCCTACGCGTTCTAATTACACTCCATCAGTTGTCACAAGTCCTATTTGTCAAGGGGAAGCTATCCGTGAGAGCCACACCGTGGTTCGGGGGTTGTTTTGAATTTTCGACCCCGAAACGCCATTTTTCGACTAAGTTTAAGGCATTTTCGAGTCTAGCTCCAAGCCTACGCGTCCTAATTACATTCCGAAAGTTGTCACAAGTCTTATTTGTCAAGGGGAAGCTGTCCATGAGATCTGCACGGTGGTTCGGGGGCTGTTTTGAATTTTCGTCCCCGGAACGCCGTCTTTCGACTAAGTTTAAGGCATTTTCGGGTCTAAATCCAAGCCTACGCATCCTAATTACATTTTAACAGTTGTCACAAGTCCTATTTGTCAAGGGGAAGCTGTTCATGAGATCCACATGGTGGTTTGGGGGCTGTTTTGAATTTTCGACCCTGAAACGCCCTCTTTCAATTAAGTTTAAGGCGTATTTGGCTCTAACTCGCAACCTATAGGTCCGAATTACATGCTGTCAGTTGTCACAAGTCCTATTTGTCACGGGGAAGCTATCCGTGAGAGCTACACGATGGTTCGGGGGCTATTTCGAATTTTCGACCTCGAAAAACCCTTTTTCGACCCAGTTTAAGGCGTTTTCAGGTCAAACTCCAAGCATACGCGTCCTAATTACATTTCGTCAGTTGTCACAAGTCCTATTTGTCAAGGGGAAGCTATCCGTGAGAGCCACACTGTGGTTCGAGGGCTGTTTTGAATTTTTGCCCCCGAAATGCCCTCTTTCAACTAAATTTAAGGCGTATTCGGCTTTAACTCCCAACCTATGGGTCCAAATTACATGCCGTCAGTTGTCACAAGTCCTATTTGTCTAGGGAAAGCTAGTTTATGGGTCCGTATCAGATTTCATAGCACAAAAGGTTTTTATTGCAATTATGACTTTCAGTCTTTCGCATAACTGGATCATGATAGTGAAGTTGCAAACTATTTTCATGGATCCCATCTAAAATTAAATTGTAGTCATCACTAGATAGTTGGCAATCATTGACCAGTCAAGATAGATGACCTTTCACTAGAAATGATGAAAGAAAAAATGAAAGTCTTAACTGGAGTTCTTAACCTACCGGTTAGAAATCATGGAGTGCAGAAAGTCAAATTCATTGGAGATGCTGCTGCAGCCACTAGCTGTCTTCCTTTCTCGTTTTACTTTTCTCTTTTGAAAAATCTATCCAGAAAAAAAAATAGTAATAGTAATAAAAATAAGAATTTATATGCAAATTGATAATGCCAAAAATGAAAATTAAACAGTTTAACAGATTATTGTTTTACTTCTGTCCATACGTCAAAAACACTTTTTGAGGTGTCCTTCCGGCCAACCATCTGAGAACTAATCTCCAACTAAGAACCAATAAACCATGCAAATTATTTTTGCAGGAGATCAATCAAGAGAATAAACATGTATGAAGAAAAATCCCAAGAAACTTTTCATGAGAAAGACTTGATCTTCGCCGAATGGTATTCTTTCTTTAAGTGTCAATTACCATTTGAATGCTTCTTCCTTATTTTTGTTATCTTTCTATATAACTACTAGCCTTTTTATTCAAGAAACCTTCAAGGAGGGAAGAAAAATTTATTCACAAGGTTGATATGCCTTTGTGGAGGAGCTATTACTCACCGGTATACTCTGCAAGTGCAGTAAGTGCAATGGAACTTGCCTTTAGTCTTTCCTTGTTACATATATACTTGAGCCTACAATAACCATTTTTCAACAAATCAGGCTGCATAATTGCAATCACAAAAAGGTGATAGTTCAAATACAGTCTCTAAGCACTTAGTGCATTATCAGCTTGTTGCTATCTTTATTAACTTCTATGAGACCTCTATGAGTGAGATTTTGAATACCAATTGTTATGGAGAAATCACATTCCTCTAGTATTTTAACCGTGTAATCTTTGTCCTTTCCAACAAAGAAACAAGCAATATCAAGGAATAAATTTTTCTCATGATCATCTAAAGAATCATAACTTATTTTGAGCACATTATGAATTTTCACGGGAAAATGTGTTCTTAATTTTGCTAATGCACTTTCTCTTCACATCAATAGTTTCACCATACAAAGAAGAGCCCAAGACTTCTAGAGCTAGCAGAGGCCACCACAGAGGTGTATTACCCTTTTTGAATGCTCCATTTAAGCTTCAATAGGTTTGTCTTGTCCAAAGGCATGCCGGCTGAAGAGACAGAGTGCTTCATTATCATTCAATTCCTTAACCACATACGACTTGTACACTTCATCAGCCTTTAGCAATTGCACATGTCTAGTAGTTATCATAATCTTACTTCCTGGATGAAGCCAATCACGCATCCCCAATAATGCATTTACTTGGTCCAAATCATCAACATCATCAAGAACAACTAGAACTCTTTTACAGCACATAGCATCTTTAATCTTATTGATTCCCTCAGCAACACAGTATATTCTTTCCTTATTCCACTTCAGAATATCTGAAACAAGCTGTCTCTGCAAACAAACCAAACCATTAGGTTGTTTTGCAGTTTCTCTAATATTTGCAAGAAAACTGCTACCTTTAAATTTGTCGAAGTTTTGGTTATAAACAATTTTTGCAATGGTTGTCTTCCCTATTCCACCCATCCCACAGATCACCATTACGCTGACATTGTTCAACCCACCTTGGAACCACAGATTAATGTCTTTTACATGAGAATCTATTCCAGTTTGATAGGGGGTAACACTTAAGACCGTAAAATCCAATTTACTCACAATCTCCTGAACAATTATTTGGATAAACTTTGACTCATGCCTGCACATTGCGTTCAAAATAGAAACTAACTGAATTAAGCATGTCATGAACTGAGATGAGATGATAATTTTTGGGATTATTATAATTAACAGAGTAAATTATACATCATAAAAGATGGGGGGGAAGGTTGTTTGCCTACTACCTCTCCCAAAACCTACAATAAGTGGGAGCCTTGAGCGCTGGGAACAAACTTTTCTTTTCTTTTTAAAAGGTCTCCATGGTTAATTTAACCCTATAACTGCACCAGAAAGATCTTCCAGGAATTTTAGCATTTGGATTGGCGAAATGTTAGTGGTAAATTGCTATAAGATTTTAGGGGTTTGTAATGGCAGTAAGACAGGCTTGGATTAACCAGTCCAAGTCCAAATCCAACCAAGTATCTCAATGTAAAAGAAAACCTATTCTTAATATAGAGGAAGGGAGAGAGAGAGAGAGAGAGAGAGAGAGAGAGAGAGAGAGAGACCAAGATTGACAGAGACAGAGAGACCGAGATAGACAGGGATCGACAGAGAGATCAGCAGAGAGAGAGAAAGAGACCGAGATCGACGGAGATCGATAGAGAGAGACCAAGATCGACAGAGATCGACAGAGATTGACGGAGAGACACCACGATCGACAGAGAGAGAGAAAAAAACCTGCAACAGCGGCGGTGGCGTGCGACGGCGGTGAGCAATGGTGGCCAGTGATGGTTGGGTGGTGAGCGGGGGTGAGGTTTGATGGTAACTGTTCTCTGTGTGTGTGTGCGCGCACGCGCGCACGTGAGACAAAACAGAGAAAGGGTTGGTGGTAACTGTTTAGTGGTTGTCCCAATTTGTTTATGAACACTTTGAAATGTTACTCCTTTTGTGAAATAATTCTTTTTATAAAATTTATACCTTTTATTAAAACTTATATCTGTTGTGAAAATGAAACTTACACCTTTTGTGAAGTCACTTACATCTTTTGTGAAATAACTTACACTATTTCTGAAAAGTTATACCTTTTATATAATAATTTCTTTCATAAAATTTTCACCTTTTGGCTAAAACTTACACCTTTTCGTGAAAATACTTACACCTTTTTTTGAAATGTTACTCCTTTTGTGAAATAATTTTTTTCATAAAATTTACACATTTTGTGAGAACGAAACTTACACCTTTTGTAAATTCACTTACATCTTTTGTGAAAAAAATTACATTATTTCTGAAAAGTTATATCTTTTGTGAAATAATTTCTTTCATAAAATTTATACCTTTTGCTAAAACTTATATATTTTCTGAAAATTTACACATTTTCATGGAAATACTTACACATTTTCTGAAAAGTTACTCCTTCTGTGAAATAATTTTTTTCATAAAATGTACACTTTTTCTTAGAACTTACACCTTTTGTGAAAACCAAACTTAAACCTTTTGTGAAGTCACTTACATCTTTTGTGAAATAACTTACATTAATTCTGAAAAGTTATGCCTTTTGTGAAAAAAAAATTCATAAAATTTACACCTTTTGCTAAAACTTACACATTTTCGTGAAAATACTTACACCGTTTCTGAAAAGTTACTCCTTTTGTGAAATAATTTTTTTCATAAAATTTATACATTTTATTGAAACTTACACTTTTTGTAAAAACGAAACTTACACTTTTTGTGAAGTCACTTACATCGTTTGTGAAATAACTTACACTAATTCTGAAAAGTTACGCCTTTTGTGAAATAATTTCTTTCATAAAATTTATACATTTTGCTAATACTTACACTTTTTTTGAAATGTTACTCCTTTTGTGAAATAATTTCTTTCATAAAATTTACACCTTTTGTTGAAACTTATTTCACAAATGGAGTAATTTTTCAGAAAAGATGTAAGTCCTTCCACGAAAAGGTGTAAATTTTAGCAAAAGTTGTAAATTTTATGGTTTTTTTTTCCACAAAAGGTGTAACTTTTCATAACTAGTGTAAGTTATTTCACAAAAGATGTAAGTTACTTTAGAAAAGGTTTAAATTTGGTTTTCACAAAAGGCGTAAGTTCCAAGAAAAAGTGTAAATTTTATGAAAAAAATTATTTCACAAAAGGAGTAACTTTTCAGAAAATATGTAAGTATTTCCACGAAAATGTGTAAATTTTCAGAAAATGTGAAAGTTTTAGCAAAAGGTGTAAATTTTATGAAAAAAATTATTACACAAAAGATGTAACTTTTTAGAAATAGTGTTAAGTTTTTTCACAAAAGATGTAAGTGACTTCACAAAAGGTTTAAGTTTGGTTTTCACAAAATGTGTAAATTTTATGAAAATAATTATTTCACAAAAGGAGTAACATTTCAAAAAAAATGTAAGTATTTTCACGAAAATGTGTAAATTTTTAGAAAATGTGTAAATTTCTTACAAAATGTGTAAATTTTATGAAAGAAATTATTTCACAAAAGGTGTAACTTTTCAGAAATAGCGTAAGTTATTTCACAAAAGATGTAATTGACTTCACAAAAGGTGTAAGTTTCGTTTTCATAAAAGGTGTAAGTTTCAATAAAATGTTTAAATTTTATGAAAAAAATAATTTCACAAAAGAGTAACATTTCAAAAAATGTGTAAGTTTTACCATATGAAAATTTTTAACATATGGTGTAACTTCTTCACAAAAGAAGTAAGTGTTCAAAAAATGTGTAAATAATTTCACAAAAGGCGTAAGTTCTCAGAAAAATGTGTAAGTAATTTCATAAAAAAACGTAAGTTTTCAAAAAAAATGTAAAGTTTTCACAAAATGTGTAAGTTTTCATAAAAAAACATAAGTTTTCCCAAAGGGTGTAAGTTTTCAAAAATCACTTACACCTTTTTTCTGAAATTACTTACGCCTTTTGTGAAAATTTACGCTTTTTTGAAATTATTTACAGCTTTTTTGACAATTTACACCTTTAGTCATATAATATATTATTTGATTAATTTACTTGGAAAGTGACCTGCTTAGCAGGTCACCAATATGTAAATTTTCAAATATTTTGATATAGCTCAATACATGAAAAGGTATAAATGCAAAATAAAAAGGGTGTAAGTGCCTTATATATCATATGCAAGGCACACCTAAAAAATGTCATATATATATTCTCATATCAAAACACATATACCAATGAAAAAGGTTTTTGTGTGTTCCAACTTTTTCTGTCTTCTCACCTCCATCATTTCTGTGCAACGAAAAGAGAATGGATTGGAGAGAGAGTAAAAAAGATTTTTAATCTCTTCTCTCGGTGAGATATCTTTTTTGGATCAGAGATTAGGAAAAATTATTTTTAACCTTTTTTTTAAAAAATCATAAATTATGAGATCATTAATATTTTTGAAGTTCCTAATTCAATGAGTATTTTAAAAAAAGTATTTTTAAATTTAAAAATTCATAAATTCATAAATTTAGTATGATATATTGGTGCTTTCACAGTATTTCTTCACATAATGTCACTTTGTTATAATATATAACTAGTGTTTACCCGTGCGATCCACTGGATTTTAAAAAGTCAATAATCATTAAAAAAAATTTGTTATTTGATTGTATTTCTTAATATTTTTATTTAATTTGTGTATATAAATAATTTATCTAAGATTACTTGAGACAACCAAAAATAGAGTAACAAAGGCATATTATAATTAATCAAAATGACTAATATATTAAATAAAAGTAACATTAGTTTTGTTTAAACAATAGTAGATACTGCATTAATCATCCCATATAATATAATAAATTAAAATAAAATTAATTTTAATTCCCATTATATTGAGTTAGTGGTTAAATTTTTTTTAGATGCTATTTGTTTTTTTGATTATATTGATTCATTAAACACATAGATTTGGAATGATTTAAAAAAAAAAAAAAAAAAAGTTTGGAAATACATTAAACTTGAATTGACAAACATCAAGAATATAAATATTTAAATTATTCAAAAAAAAATTAACATTTTTAATATAAGATATCTTCCATTTGCTCAATGTCTGAATCTAAATTAAAAAAAATTAAAAAAAATAGAAGAAATTTGTGATTTAGTTCTTAAAGGAAATGAGTTCCTAAAAATAAATTTAATCATGAGTTATTTCAACAAGATAATTAATAATAAAAAATCACAGGTTAATCTGTTGCTAATAAAATGTAAGGAAATAATGATTACATTAGCGATGGTTTATTATTGTCACAATAAAATTATTTTCATAAAATCAATATGTATTTTATTAATTCATTCCCTGTACAAATTATTAATATTTTCTAAAATAAAATCCATCGACATTCACATCCAAATACATCCACATCTACATTCACAAAATCATATGTATATATGTATCCTGTAACAATTGTCAACCAAATATTCTTTACAAAAATATATAAAACATCCTTCAACAATACTAATAATTTTTTATATTCAAGAACCTAAAATTTTGTATCTAAAGCAAAACAAAAGTATCGATAATACAAATATATATATATTATAACTTGTTTTAATATCAACAGTAAGTTCTAATATCGATACATGAAGATATCATCACGTACTCAAAAGGGGTTGCATTTGCAAAAAGAAACCCCCAAAAAACTCATCATTTACAATATAATTAATTTCATGCTTACAGAAAATGTAAAACATTTGATATTTATTTCAATAATTAAATAAATAATAAGATTGTAAGTTGCAATATCGATATGCGAAAATATCATCACGTACTCAAAAGAGTAGTATCTACAAAATTTTTTTAAAAAATCATTTACAATATAATTAATTTCAAGCTTACAAAAAATAAATATAAAAATAAGATTATAAGCTCCAATATCAATATGCGAAGATATCATCACGTACTCAAAACAGTTGCATCTGTAAAAAGAAACCAAAAAACAAAAATCATTTACAATATAATTAATTTCAAGCTTACAGAAAATATAAAACATTTGATATTTATTTCAATAAATAAATAAGATTGTATGGTCCAATATCGATATGCGAAGATATCATCACATACTCAAAAGGGTTTCATCGGCAAAAAGGAAATAAAAAAAATCATTTATAATACAATTAATTTCAAGCTTACAGAAATGTAAAACATTTGATATTTATTTCAATAAATAAATAAATACATAAATAAGATTGTAACATATACATGAATCGAGCGCCACACAATATATCTCCCAACAGCTTCTCCAACTATTCTCAGACCTCGGGATGTTGTTTCCAAAAGAGCATTTGACTTTTTCACTTTTAAGACAAATACTTTGCAATATTCAGGGACAATTGGAACTCCAACAATTTCACACAACGGATCGTCACTAATTAGAAGACCCTCCGCCAATTGGACTATTGGTATACATGAACTATTCAAAGAAACTTTAATTGCATCCTACAAGTCATTTGTACCTAGTTAGTAAAGTGTGTCAAGTTTGGTTGACACCTGACGCCATTTGAGCATTTTAGTGTGTCAACCTGTTCGAAAAAGAGTTTATAAAGGACAAGTTTTCACAAACGGAAATTAAGCTCTAGATTTAAAACTGAGAAATGGTTTTGAGTCCCATCTTTTTCTACAAGTCATTTGTGTCTAGTTAGTCGTGTGTGTCAAGTTTCGTTGATATCCGACGCCATTTTGAGCATTTTAGTGAGTCAACCGGTTTGGAAAAAAAGTTTGTAAATAACAAGTTTTCATAAACGGAAATTAGGCACTAGATTCAAAAACAGGAATAAGTTTCGAGTTCCGTCTTCTCTTAAAAGTCAGTTGTGCCTAGTTAGTCGTGTGTGTCAAGTTTCGTTGACATTCGATGTTATTTGAACATTTTAGTGTATCAACCCGTTCGAAAAAGAGTTTGTAAATGATAAGTTTTCACAAATGGAATTTAGGCTCCAAATTCAAAACAAGAAAGCAATTTCGAGTCCCGTTTTTTTTTACGAGTCATTTATGCCTAATTAGCTGTGTGTGTCAAGTTTCGTTGACATCCAATGCCGTTTGAGCATTCTAGTGTGTCAAGCGGTTCGAAAAAGAGTTTCTAAAGAACAAGTTTTCATAAACGGAAATTAGGCTCTAGATTCAAAACCAAGAATCAATTTAGAGTTTTGTCTTCTCCTACAAGTTGTTTGTGCCTAATTAGTCGTGTATGTCAAGTTTCATTGACATCCGACGCTGTTTGAGCATTTTAGTGTGTTAACTAGTTTGAAAAAGAGTTTGTAAAGGATATGTTTTCACAAACAGAAATTAGGCTCCAAATTCAAAATCGGAAAGTGGTTTCATGTCCCGTCTTTTTCTACAAATCATTTGTGCCTACTTAGTCATGTGTGTCAAGTTTCATTGACATCCGATGCCATTTAAGCATTTTAGTGTCAACCGGTTCGGAAAAGAGTTTTTAAAGAACAAGTTTTCATAAACGGAAATTAGGCTCTAGATTCAAAACCGGGAATCGGTTTCGAGTTCGGTCTTCTCCTACAAGTCATTTGTGCCTAGTTAGTCGTGTGTGTCAAGTTTCGTTGACATCCGACGCCGTTTGAGCATTTTAGTGTATCAACCCGTTCAAAAAAGAGTTTGTAAAGGAAAAGTTTTCACAAATGGAAATTAGGCTCCAAATTCAAAACCGAAAAGCAGTTTCGAGTCCCGTCTTTTTTTACAAGTCATTTGTGCCTAGTTAGTCGTGTGTGTCAAGTTTCGTTGACATCCGACGCCGTTTGAGCTTTTTAGTGAGTCAACAAGTTCGGAAAAAGAGTTTGTAAAGAACAAGTTTTCATAAATGAAAATTAGGCTCTAGATTTAAAATCGAGAAATGGTTTCGAGTTCCATCTTCTCCTACAAGTCATTTGTGCCTAGTTAGTCGTGTGTGACAAGTTTCGTTGACATCCGACGCCGTTTGACCATTTTAGTGAGTCAACTGGTTCAGGAAAAAAGAAGAACAGATTAAAATGGAGAGAGACAGCTGAGCAATACACTTTACAAAAGAGGGATACTTAGTGTTTTGTTGACATGTCTAGCATTTTCCAGGAAAAAGAATATCACAGAATCACAGTGCTCTCTTAATCAAGATGTAACACGATTTAGAGTCTCTCTAGAGAACATCCCTTGGGGTTGGGGCCAACGAAATAATTCAAACTCCATAATGTGAAAAATAGAGAAAGGGTAGTTCATATAAAAATGAAGTAGGGTTCAGTTAAGGATGAAACAACACTAACCTAGTGGTGGCCCAATCCCAAAATAATACAAAAGCCTCAACTTCAATATACTAAAATTTCATTGCTTCAGTTGGCAATAACAGATGATTTTTTAGTGCTTAAGTTGATGATAAAACTAAACCATTTCCATTAAATAAATAAAAAATAGAACAAACACTAAGGTTATTAAAAATCAATACCAATTGAAGTAACTGAGCAGCTAAAAATAAAAACCTTATGCTTGACAATGGGAAAGGGTCATGAACTTTAGAAGATGAAAAGGTGGTTAATTAATCTCAGAACATGGTGCTATGTATGAAGGAATGAATCATACAGGAAGGAATGAATCACAGTGGGGATGAGATTTCAATTCAGTAGTTACTTGTAACTTTGACATAAGACCCAGCTATGTTTGCCATTTTCTGAGTGTTGTGTTACAATTATTACCTCCTCTCTGAAAAGAAATAAAAAATAAAACAAATATACTATGATTAGCGTAAACAATCTCTAAAACATTACGATTAAGCAAGAAGCTGAACAGAGGCACTACATTTAAATCAAAAATGAAAAGGAATCAACATGAAGAAAGAGCACATGAGATCATTCACATAGGAAAATTTATGTGTATATATATACACAGTTACACAAAGTCACAAACATCTAGTAGTAGGCAAGCACTTTGTAAAGGTCTTCTAATAAATTATATTTGCATTCAAAAAGCCACCTAGAATTGGAGACCTAAAAGAAGGGACAACAAAGCAAAATGGATCAAAGGTCAACAAGATTTGAGTCAACTTGCTTGGCTAATAATGCAAAGATATATTATAATTATAGGCAGCTTCCATGCATGCAGCTAATTGTTGGTTAGTGTGTTTAAGCCATGGGATACCTGGTTTATTAGGTATGCTAGTGAATGCTCATGGCAAACTGAAGCTTGTAAAAACAAGACTGATAACCATAACAAGACTCAAGCTAATCAATTTCCTTCTTGGAATTTTGTTTCTCCCGCAGAACAAAGAATGATGTCATTAATGAGCACTTGAACAAGTTCATGGATGACAACAAAGCAAATGACCATAAGAACTTTGCTTGTTTACAGCCCTATAACATGAGCACTAGGCAAGCAAATGAATGAAGCATTCACAATCTAAAAAAATATTCATCAACAACATCAGGTTTCAAAGCTTGAATAAGAATTGGCTAGAACATCTAAAGAATGAGAAACAGATAAAACTATCATATTGAGTATCTAAAGTCAGTTACAAAAGAAGTGGCAACTCCTATCATTGGTAGAGAATAGCATACCTAGATCTTCTAGAGCTACTGCTTCAACTGATTATTCAGCTCTCCCTGCTAAGCCACACGTGCTCTAAAGTCGTAGAAACACCAAAGATTAAGTGCACGTCTGTGTATCCAACCCAAATGGCCACGTAACAGATAGCAGCTCACGACCCAACAAGCTGCAGAAGTTAGTTGCAAAAACCAGAACACATGACAAACACAAATTACTAAAATCAAAAAGGAAGAGAAAAATGAGAACCACAAATAAGCTTTGGCTAAAGAATCTATAAGTTCAGAGCATCCCTATGCACTATGAAGGGTCATATCACTGCCCAAAATTAAAAAGGCAATGACACTAACCTACATGCATATAAATATAGACACCTAGATTATACACTCGCATAATGAGATTAAATTGTTAGAAAGTTAAAGCACCTAGAACGAATGTAGCATGAATGCTTGACTTTCATAAAATTAAAAGCACATATGACACATTTGAAATATATGTAGATTCTCAATTTATGGTGTACATCAACCTACATTGATACATGTTTATTCACTTACAAGAACTTTATATGAACTAAAAATTTCAGAAAATAAAAAAACTCAAATAAAATACCTTACATTGAAATATATGTAAACACTCTAGTCAAACAAATCATAAACCTACCGAATTTAGCATTGTCATGAGTTATAGTGTATATCAGCCTACCTTGATACGTAAGAGCTTTACCTTCTTATAAGAACTAAATATATGCACATGTCTCTTGACCTCATTTCTGCCACTAGCACTTGGTTCAGGAGAATAATACCTAAATGGGAGCATAAGCCAAAGCACCTGGTTCAGGAGAACTTTGCTTGCCTAGTGCTCATGTTGTTGATGAAATTTGGTAATGCTTCACTCAATTGAAGAGAAAGGTAAGGAAAGAGAAAATTCAAATTTTTTTTCTTCTTTGCATCTCCAAAAAAATGTGGGTCTCACCAAAACAATTTCTTTGAAAGAAACTTTTCTCGAATTCTTTCCGTAAAAAGTACAGGTAATAATATATCTAGGGAAGATTTAAATAATTTTTGCATATAAATTGAACAACTAACAACAAAATAGAAAAGAATAGAAAGTAATTTATATTTTTTTTTTCTCAAAAAATATTTTCATGTACACTATTCCAACCAAGCACAAGCCTGACTGGTTAGTTTTTTGATTTGCTTTTAATGAAAGTTATAGTATAGTTAGTGTATACACATATAACCACCCAATGTTTGTCTGGAATGAATTAAAAAAAAAAGAGGTGGAGATACTCTGGATATTACTATAACTACCCAAATTTTGTTTTGGAATGGCTTCACAAAGAAATATTTAAATCCAACTTAGAG
This sequence comes from Camellia granthamiana, assembly GCA_036172215.1. Lineage (NCBI taxonomy): Eukaryota > Viridiplantae > Streptophyta > Magnoliopsida > Ericales > Theaceae > Camellia > Camellia granthamiana. Next base: position 5,149,033 of record JAXFYN010000017.1, on the reverse strand, counting down.
AATTCTTCAGATGCAGGGTAACTCAAAAAAACCCATGCTATCAACTGGGATAATGATGTCATATTCCGCATTTTGAGTTTTCTTCTTCTGCTCAATCAGTAATTCATTGCAGAAACAAAAACTAATTTTAGTAAACAAAGGCAGTTGAGCAGTGAATGAGTGAGTCTTGTTCCACTTAAAAGTACACATTCAAATTGAAATTATTGTTATGTAGTATTAGTATTACTTATAAGACAGGGTATGAAAGAAAGGAAGGAATGACAATCTAAATGTCCCAATAAGAGAAGAAAATTTTCAAAATGAAAATATAAAGTATTGTGCAAGAAAGCTTGTAGCATCCTATAACCCAACAACAGACATGGTTCCCTGACCCAAGCCCATTTCCTAAGCTTCCAATGTCCATTTACTCAGCTTAGAATCCTTCATATTCCCAAATAGTGCAAGTCATTCCCTTGATTTGGATAGCTGCTGGTTTATTGGCTGTGTTTTACAGCAGAAGTTTTTCTCCACTGCATGGAAGTTAAGGAGAAGCATAATAAGATTTTGCATTGTAAGTCACTTGAGAAAAATTTGGAGCATAGGAAAAACCTTTGCTGCGTTTTGCCTTTGTCACGATCAGCCAATGATCCTTTGTCATGATTCTCTATTGCAATTACAACCATATCAAAGTGGTCAGTGGATCACCCACATGCACTTGCTTAGGCTTTATTTTTCCAGTCAAAAAGTCTTATTCAAACTCCAAAACTAAAGCCATAGGTATGTAAGTATCAATGCACCTTCCCTATTAACTTCCTCCCAACCCTAACTTCATCAAATTAACCTCAGAAACCCTAGCTTCATCAAATTAACAGTTTTCAAAACTCAAAATTATACAAAATTAAAAAAAGCAAAATCAAAACCCTAGAAACTTTTGTGTTCTATACCAAACACTTGAAAAAGCATCCACACAAAATCAATTTACAAAACCTAAAGAAACATAACAAGAACACTCCAGATTTATAGATTACTATAAAATAAGAGTCAATCGACCAAAATATAAATTGAAATTACACTCTTAACAACAATCAAAATGATAAAAATCGAACAAATTTGAATGAATCAACGAGAACTCACCTCACGTGCAGATAATTAGTGTGATCTTGAAAGCATCTTCGATGACATCGAAAATGTAGAATATCAGAGATTGGGAACATAGCTTTGTACGTTATTATATATATATATATATAGAGAGAGAGAGAGAGATTTGCTGCACTTTCTCCTCGAATGACCGTTGGTGGGAAGATGAAAGCGTCGAAGGATGGCGGATTGGGGCAACATCGGTGGGAGGACGGCGGAGTGAGGCGACTCCAATGAGAGGAAGAGAAATAGCGTAAGAATGAAATGTAGAGAGTTAGGGCTTGTATTATTTGTGATGGACAGACAGATGTGCAACATAAAACTAGGTCGTTTTAACTTCTTTTTTTTCCACAGTTTAGTATCTGTCATAATTGATGGACCCTTTTGCGACAGGTAATTTGTTTTCGTCACTAATGATAATGCCTTTTTGCTAATTTATTAGCGACAACCACTTTCTATCTCAACAAATACTATTAGCAACGAATTATTTTATCCGTCTCAAATGTATAGCTTTTGTGATGGAAATCAATCTGTCACAAAAGTTTCACAACGGTTTCATTTGCCGTGGCAAAAACTTGCTTTTTGTGATGATTTTTAAACCGTTGCAAAAAGTTTCGTGTCTAAAGCCCTCTTTTCTAGTAGTGACATGAGGACTACTAGCTATTACCACTTGTTTTTTCACCGTTTTAAATCAATGGAGTTTTGGCAAGATATAAACAACTAGTACCCTGTCCTCATTCCAAGCGTTCACGGCTGCGGAGGAGAGTGGTATTGTGTGAAAAATTAGGAATGCATGGTGACAAAGGCCCCTCTGATCTAGTGTTCTTCATTGCAAGAACATGGAAAAATTTGGGATTGGTTAGTGAGGGAATGAAATAGACGAGAAAGAGAAAGTGATCTATCAAATCTAGAATTTCAATGTATTAGATAGAATCCCAAATCTTGGGTAAAAAAATATATATATATTATTAGAAATCTAAACGTCTATTTATTGGCATGGGATATATGGTATACCACACTAAACAAGCACAGTTGTACACTAGTTCAACTCCATTTGAACTACTTCAGCACTTCCTCTCTGAAAAGAACTTGTCCTCAGGAATCACTCACAAATTAAGGTACAAGGTTTTGCACACTGAGAATATTAGAGATAGTCAATGGGAAGGCAACTAGACATGGTAAGCATTATCATTGATCTTGCAAAAAAACTATTAGAAGTCTAAACACCTATATATAGGCATGGGGATATACAAAATAAACAAGCATAGTTGTACACTAACTAACTAAACTACAATTTGAACTACATCAAGACGAGAGGGAAGTATGGCAGATGCATATTGGGGTGATGGTGGTGGTGAGTTAAAGTGGCAATGGCCATGGAGGTCCTGAGTTTGTTAGAGAAAGATGCAAAGAGGAGCAAGAAGATAAACTGAGCAAAGAAGAGAGAATAATGCTGAGGTTGAAAAACCTTCCAAATACACCCAAAATATTTCTATCTACATCCGCTTTATGCAATTACGCCCTTATGCCTTATGAAAAAAACACTCGTGCTATGGATAATGGGTGTAGAAAGGATTTTTTTGGTGACGGTGAAAAAAATTATTTCCCCCTATGCCTTGTGTGAAATGGCCAAACAAGTCAATTTTATATTAGAATGTCTAGTGGCCATTATCGATTGAAGTAATTAAATACAAATATGCAAAAAATTAAACAACAAATTTGTTACACTTACAACTATAGACCAAAATTGACATGAGATACAAAGCATGGAGTATTAATGTGATTGGTCATTTTGATTAACATTCATTAATGGCTATAGCAAAACAAGCTAAATTGTTACTAGGAGGCTTGTCTCAAAGAACGTACAATTATTAGATCGTGTGAAAATTTTGAAATATAGAAATCTCAAGATATAATCACACTATGAATGTTTTTGAACATGGAGACAACAAGATTTGAGATAGAAAAATCACATACGACTCAAAAATGAAATGAGCATATTGTTATATACGAAACGTAAATACCAAATATTCATAATTAGTTGATTTACCGAACCCTAACCAAAAACATCCTCGATTTGTGCATCAATCATTAACCAACCAAAAGTCATAATATACCTAGTAAGACCACCCTAATGTCTTTAATTACACAAAAATACTGTACATCCATAACCCAAACACAAAAAAGTTGTCTTGTTGTTGTTGTTCTTCTTCTTCTGCTTCTGTATCAGTCAAGATCAATCCAAAAACCATAAGTTAGCTTACTGAAGTGATTCCAGAACTCGCTTTGTTTGCTCGCAGATCAATTGTGTGCTCCTCAAGAGTTCAAGTTGGCTGCTTTGGAGCTTCTTCAATTCTCTTGCAATTTCTGCCATCTTGTTAGAAACCTCCTCTTTTAGAGTTGGTTTCCCATGAACCACGTCCTTGTTATTGTTAGTGGTATCAAGTTTCACAGCATTAGTTTGAAAACCCCAAATCTTTTGGGACAAATTATAGAGTTGTTGGTCATGGGAGTTGGAGGGCCATTTAGCTTTGGTGGCATTAGTCATGTACTTTTGCTTCAACTTGCGGACTTTGTCACACAATTGTGTTTTGGTAACATGAACATGAATAAAATTCTTGATAGAAAGGTAAAAAGCATTTATGTTGGCAGAGGGGTCCGAACCTGTGTCGGCAGTGTACTTAATAATACCCTGCAGAATCACAATCTCATCTTCAGCACTCCACAGCCTCTGAAAATACACCTTCTTCGAAGCACTAGTCTTGTTCAACCTGTCTACCCCATCCGCATTCACATTCACTTTCCCTTTCACTGCCTTGGCCCTCTTCGATTTTCGATTCTTGCTCTCGCTCTCAACAAGAAGGCGTTTGAGAGTGGGGTTACATATGGGCTTCTTAGATGTGGGCTTCTTATTCTTAGCAGAAGCAGAAGCAGAAGCAGCAGCAGCAGCACTGGATTGCATCATCTTCATATTCGGATCCACTCCGCAATGATTGACGGGGGAAGAATCAGATTCCGAAGAAGAAGAAGAAGAAGATGATTGGGGATGTTGTGCTGCTGAACCCGATGAGGGTTTTTTGGGTAGAGGAGCAGGAATCGTATTCTTATCTTCTTTTTCTTCACATTCTGATTCAGATTCAGATGCTGATCCTTCTTCACCTTCATCTTGATCTTCATCTTGCTCTTCCTTTTCTACTTCTTTTTCTTCACATTCTGATTCAGATTCGGATGATGATCCTTCTTCACCTTCATCTTGCTCTTGCTCTTCGTTTTCTACTTCTTTTTCTTCACATTCTGATTCAGATGCTGATTCTGATTCTTCTTCACCTTCATCTTGAGATGACGACCCGCCTCGCGCTTCTGCTTCTGCTGCGTATTGTTTGTTCTTGGCCATGTTCGAAGAAACAGAGATACAAAATTAGGGCTCAAAGATTCTAGTTTATACACTTCCCAAGCGTTCTGCATATATAATCAATGCCCCCATCTATATATAAACCTTTTAGAAATTACTATCTTACTCTGTGAGGTTAAATTATTAAAGATTTTTTCTTAGCAATTTAATTTTTTTAAATAATAATTTTATTTTTACTGAGTAAATTATATTGACACTTCTCATATTTTAAAAATTACAATCCCCTCCATAAGGTTTAAAGTAGCATTACCAATTGCCCCCTCAATTAGTATTAATTGAAAAAAAAATTCATTAGAAAAAAATTACTTGAAAAAAAAATTAATTAAAAAAAAAATTTGTTAGTAAAATGTTTAAATTTCTGTTTAAAAACCAAAGTAAACTCATTTTTTGAATTTATGTTTTTTCCTCAAATTTACAAACTGAGACAACAATTTATAAACTAAAAAAATTATCAAACAAGTTTTTATGACAGTTTTTAAAATTTTTGTAAATATAAATTGAAAACTGAAAACGAAATGGTTACCAAATATGCTTCAGATGGTAAAAATGTCGTAAAATTAACAAATAATTAAATAAGTTACTAATGTAAAAAATGATTTGTCAAAAGATTCTTAGGTTATGTATGATTTGATTTTTAGAATGTTTTTTTTAAAATTAAAAATTAATTTGGTTAAGAAATAAAAAATAAAAAATAATTATTATTTAAGGGTAAAAAATAATTATCATTTTAACTTTTGGACAGGTTATATATATGCGTATGGCTGTTTTAATTTAATTTGTAAAAAATTATTTCTAACAACTCAAAAGATAAAAAATTATATAAAAATGATAATTATTTTTATTTTTTTATTTCTTAACCAAATTAATTTTTAATTTTTCTTAAAAAAAATTCTAAAAATCAAACTATACATAGCCTAAGAATATTTTGATAAGTCATTTTTTACGTTGGGAACTTATTTAACTATTTGTTAATTTTACGACATTTTTACCATCTGAAACTTGTTTGGTAACCATTTCGTTTTCAGTTTTCAATTTGTATTTACAAAAATTTTAAAAACTGTCATAAAAACTTGTTTGATAATTTTTTTAGTTTATAAATTGTTGTCTCAATTTGTAAATGTGAGGAAAAAACATAAATTCAAAAAATGAGTTTCCGTTGGTTTTTAAATAGAATTTTAAAAATTTTACTAACAAAATTTTTTTCAATTAAATTTTTTTTCAATTAATTTTTTTTTTCAATGAATTTTTTTTTCCAACTAATATTAACCAAGGGGGCAATTGGTAATACTACTTTAAACCTTAGGGAGGGGATTGTAATTTCTAAAATGTGAGGGGTGTCAATGTAATTTACCCAGTGAGGGCAAAATTAGTATTTAAAAAAATTAAATTGCTGAGGGGAGAATCTGTAATAAAACTTTAAACCTTAGGGAGGGAGATGTAATTTTTAAAAGGTGAGAGAGAGACTATAATAAACATAAATCTCAGAGGGTGTCAATGTAATTTACCCAAAAAAAAATACAAACCTTTCCAATACTAACAATATAATAATTATATAAAAATAATATTCATTACTAATAAAATATTTAATTTAATAAGAAAAAATCAATATATATATATTTTTTATACAAAAGAAAATCAAATGTTTCTTATCATTCATTCCTCTAAGTCAAAGATGCACTATACTTTTTACAAGTTTTTCTACAAAAAGTTTAAAAAAATCTTTTCAAATATATATTGATTTTTTTCTAATTATTTTGAAAAGTAACTAATTTAATTAATTTTTTAATAGTGACTTTCTGACGTGTTATCAAAAACAACCCCCATCTCACATTTTAACAAAAAAAAGTGATCCAACAACAACAACAACAACAATAATAATAATAATAATCTCTTCTCTAATGGGCCTAGTGCTCGTACAAATTTTTAAATTTTGTTAACAATATGAGTTTTCTTAAAACTTTGCACGTAATATGTAATTATATTCTCTCTAGTTGGATATTTTAATTAGACGGTCCACTCGGTTCATTGTGGATCCATTTTGGGTCTATTTTAATAATTCAATTCGTTCATTTTTTTGGATCTTTTGAGGAGATCATGTATAGCAAAAATTAGATTGATCGAACATCGAAATATACTCGATCAGATTACATGTATTTCACCATTAATTTTTTTTGAGACAAATGTGATCCAATCAAATGGCTCCCAATGTCAGATCTATTTGATTTTTGGTACGCATGATCTCTTCAAGGACCCTACAAAATAACGGTATAGATCGTCGGCCCCATAGCGGGTCAAATTGGATGGTCTAATGAAATATTCCAACTAAAAATAATCCAATCCTTAATTTTTTTAAGCACTATCTTATTTACTATAAGTTTATTTTAAGCTAGGGAGAACTACACTAACGGTCCTTTTTGTTTGAAACTTGTGTTATTTTGGTCCCTTAACTTTTCAATTGTGATATATTTGACCTTAAATTTTGAATCTCAATCGAAATAAAGATAATTGAAGACACTGTTGCTTTGTTTCAAGGACAAAGTCATCAATTTGATCAAACATAAATTAATTTGACAAAAAGAAATGTCAAAATGAAATTTTAAAAATTATTTCTACCCACCAAAGATAAAATTATATAAAAATGGTAAATCTTTTACATTTTTATTTATTTATTTTATTTTTTTACCAAATTAATTTTTAGTCTGCGTTTGGATGATGATCATATAATGAGTGATAGTTTTTGTTGATGTTTTTGGATGGTTATCATGTAATAGATGGTTGTATTTGTTGTTAACAGATATTTTTGGATGATTATTATGTAATGGATGGTTATTACGCTTTTAATGTGTAATAGATATGTTTAATATATGAAATATTTTTAGTTTTGAATTTTTTAATTTAATGGATTAGTTTAATAATGGCATCAAAATTGTTATCATATTTGACTTTTGAAAAAATAGAAACTAATTTAACGAAAATAGATATAAAAAATTATTTTTAAAAATTATTTCCTTCCTCCCAAAAGATAAAATTATATAAAAATAATGTATTTTTAATTTTTTTCACCAATTTAATTTTTAGTCTTTTAGAAAAAAATTTCTGAAAATAGATTTTAAAAACCAAGCTAAACAGAACTTTACAACCAAGAAAGTGTTGTTTAAATTGTGAAATTAAATAAATAGATTTATGAAGAAAACAAATTATATACCAAGAACATATGCTGATAATTACAACTAAATTTCAACAGAAATACACAAAACAATAAAAGGGTAAAGAGACGAAACCGAAGCCTGCACGGAAGCAGTTTCCTTAAAACAGATTTCGCCGCCTCACGGGTCGAGTGCTTGAGGAAACCCGGCGTCTGTCTCCCAGGATACGACGGTCAAAACCAGCTACGGCAGAAGCACTATCTGTCTAGCTTAGCGAACAAAACAATGGCAGCACTCTCTCATAATAGGAACTATCTGGCAAACTGACTTGTAAAATGGAAGCAAAAATTTCTATATTGAAACTTGACAGGAGGGTCTCAATTTATACATGTATAGGGGAGAGAGGAAGAGCCTCCAGCCTTTAAGGCTAGTCATTAAACACCAAGCATCCATAGCCCCTTTCCACAAAATGAAAAGTATGGATGCCCAAAGGATTCACACCCTTTAGCCAAGAAAAAAGATTTAAATACTCTTTAAAATCCTATTCATGAATCTAACATCATGAAGCAATTTCTTGGCAATTTTTTATTCAAAACCCAATGGTTTTTGGCTCACTTGGACCCAACACAAAAACTGGTTAGGACCCACTTTAATATTTAATTAAAGTCACCACACTTTAATATTAAATTAAAGTCCCCAAAAATCATTTTTTCCAACAGAAAGTTCTAACATTATTGGTTTAAAAAAAAAGGTCACTACATTTCAAATAACATATAAGTTAATCAACACAGAATAAGTTGTATGACAACTTTACCTTTGAAATAGACCGTTTGCAAATGAAATATCTTGATTGTCATTATTTGGAATAAGATTCAAATTCAGGGTCAAATGTATCATAATTAAAAAATCAGGAATTAAAGTGACAAAAACATTAAATTACCGGGACTATTGGTGTAAGTCACCCTTTAAGCTAATAAGTCAAGAGTACCAAAGGAAGACCGCAGTCGGCTCATTTATGTAATTAAGTTTAGTAGATCTCAAATACTTAACAAGATAGTGTTTGATAAAGTTGAAAATTGAAAACTAAATTCTGAATTTTTAAGTTGAAAAGTTATTTGATAAAAATTAAAGTGCTAAATTAAAACAAATTGTTTGATATGTATAAGATCAAATTTGAAATTTATTATTTTCAAATTGTGTCATTCAATTTTTATATTATGATGGTGAGTTGGTAGTGGTGGAGGAGGCAACGATGTTAGCTACAGAATTGATGGCAATGGTAATGGAGATAGATGGAGAATGGTTGTGGTGATGGTGGAAGAGTAATGTCGTAGAGACAAAAAAAGAGGTGGTGGTGGCTATGTAATAATGGTGGTGATTATGGAAATGGTGGCAGTAGTTATGGAGTTAAAGGGTTATAGCAATTGTTATAGTGGTAGTAGTAATGGCAATAGAGATTGTGGTAGTGGTATTATGACGGTTCCGGTTTAGACCTCACCTTTATCATGTTCTTAGATCTGGAATTCCATATCTTTAATTGCAGTTATAACCTTTTCACCTTTTTTCTTAGTTGAGTTTGGTTGTTTGGGAGTTGTTGGTTTTGTTTGAAATAGGTTGGGGGTTACTTTTTCAAAAGAGTTGCTGTCTAGTTCATTTCTTGTTCGCTCAAGCGGTGTTTTGGTCGTTCAAGCGGCCTTTGAGATCTCTCAGTATTTTTGCATGTCTATAAAACTTCTAGGAGTAGGGCGATTTTCGCTCTAGCGGTCATCTGCAGTCTACAAAACTTCTGGGAGGTCAACCAAGACGGTTCCAAGATGATCCTAGGTGTTGACGCTCAATGACCTAGGTGTAAGAGGTTCAAAATGTGACCTAGGTATGAGGTAACAAAGGTAGATAGCCTAGATTCAACACTGTGACAACCCTCACCTCTGATTAGTGCTAATCTATTGTAGACACCCCATTTTTGACCGACCTTAAAACTCAGACATCATCGATTGAGCACTCGGTGATAGTGCATGTTGTGCTCGTTTCGAGCTTCGGAGTTTTGGCTGAGAGCCTTGCCTCCGGGTCTCCGAACTCTTTGTGCTTTGGCTCGGTTTGTGGACCGAACCTTGTTTTCTCTTCCCAGAGGGAGGGAGAGGTCTTGTAGACCATCTCACTGTGGTCCGGGAGACCACTTTTGTGGTCGTGTATCACTTTTGGTGCTCAACAACTAGGTTTCGAGGCTCCCGGTTGCGCGCTTTGCCTCCCGAACTCTCGTCTTGCATCCGTTTTGGTTTGTTTTTGGTACAAACCTTGTTTTCCTTGCTTGAAAGGTGGTACGAGGGTGGGAGACCAATTTTTCCCCTTGGAGACCACTTTCCTTCCCGCCAGCCGGTTTTCTGGTCGCGAAACTGGTTTTCTTGGTCTTTGGGCCACCTTTTCTAGTCTCCCACCCCACCATTGGCTTGCTTTTAGTGTGGAGACCACCAATTCCCCCTGTCGACCACTTTTTTTCTGGGAGACCACTTGAAGTGGTCAGCCGACCACTGCAAGTAGCAGGCCGACCACTTTAGTTGGTCCGCAGCTCTCCCCCTGTTTTGGCAGACTGTGTGGATGCCAGCTGTGCCAGCTGGAGGGCACAGACTGTATCCTCCATATGGAGGGATTGCATCCAAGTTTTAGCTTTTCCAAGAAGCTTGAACCTTTGTCTTTCTATAAGAGAGGCTCTCCCTCTTCATGATTAGGGTTCTGAATTTTGCCTAAGACACAAGTGTATATCTCCCTCTATATCTCTATATTTGGTGCCTAAAGTGTGTGTTGTTCTTCACCTTTACACCACATCCCTTAACCATACACCCCACCATTGAACTGAGGTTCTTGGAGGACCTTTTTGGAGGTTGAAAAGCTGGCTTTTGGCTGAGAAACTTGCTAGTATTGCAGTACTTCAAGGGTAACCTCTTTTCTTCTCTTTTAAGCTTTGTCTTGATCATTCTCTTAGTCATATTTGCATGCTTATTTGGGCTTTGCTTTCAACTGAAAAAAGTCTTGTATTTAAGTGTTTTTGATGTTTGCTTAAGGCCTCTTGGGTATTGAGGGTCTTCTACCCTCTTGCATGCCCTAGTTGGCCTTGTACTGTGCCACGCCTTAGGGCCTTTGAGCTAGTCCTTGCTTGGCCTTCTAGCCACTGAAATCCAGTGGATTTTCAGTGGTAGGCATGTGGTTTTGAGGCCTAAAACCAGAGGGGGGTGACCCCCTCTCTTTTGGTTTTGTTTGCTTGCATTTTTGGCCTATCAAAGGAGCATGCATCTTCATACTTTCAAGGCTTGGTTCAGGCACTTTTTAGTGACTTTTAGGGCCTTCCTTAGCTCTGTCTATGGCTGTTTTGGTCACCTTGTGTTTGCTTCTTGCATGTGTAGTATATTCCCATTCATGGCTCATCAAAGTAGCATGTCAATCTAGCATGTATTAGCTCCATTTCAGTGGGTTTTTGGTCATCATGTGGCATGTCATGGCTCTATTTATGGCTAGTTTAATAGCATCTTGCGTGCTTCATATGCTTGTAGTGTAAATCTTGTTCATTAGCTTTGAATGCATGATGTTTTGGCTCACTATTCTAGCATATTTTGGCCATGCTCCAACATAATTTTGTTCATATTTTAGGCTGTCTTAGCTCTGTTTTGAGGCCCCTTGGTCAAATGATGCTCGCCTTGCATTTCTCTAGTGTAATATGCTTCACTAGCTTTTGATGCTTGAGCCTTTCAACATGCATTACATAAGTTGTTTTGCATGATTCTAAGTCATCTTGCATGCCATTTCAGTGCTGGAGCATATGCCGTTGTACTCTATGTTGCATCCTTTCAATGCTTTTGGAAAGTTGTGTTTTGTGCCTTAGACTTGGGCCCTTGCATTGTGCATGCTTGTATGTGTTTTATTGCCTTGGTTTCATCACCAATGGCCACTGATTTGGGCATGACTGAGGTTAGTCCATTTTGGTTTAAGTCCATCGAGCATTGTGTATGCCATGTCCATTCGCATTGTGTATGCTAGTTGTTGCTCATATTGTTGCATGCTTATGTTGTCTTGCATTGAGTATGCATGCATTAGCATAATTTGCATGTCATTAGCTTTGTTAAGTTAATCATGTCACATTGCATTGAGTGGGCCATGTGGTTCTTAGCACTGTGCTTTGTGCATGCCATTAGCATTGAGTATGCTAAGTTACATTGCATTGCATGTTTGCATGCTTGTCCCTTGCATGTTGTTTGCATGCTTGTTTAGTTGTATTGCATCGAGTTGCATGCTTGAGTCGCATTGGGTATGCCATGCTTGCTTTGCATTTGTGTTTGGAATAGGTGTTAGTCCAAACACGGGAAACGAGGGATGTTTCATACTTGAAGTGATGAAATGCACCTCAATTCTCAGTCGTCGACGCTCTTGATCATACATGATAGAGTTTTAGGCTTTATGTGTTTACTTGTGCATTCATTTCCATATTGAATTGTGCAACTTCGCTTCTCGGCCATCATGCATTGAAATGCGTGATTGATGGCCTGAGGGTCGAGAACCACACTCCCTTGAGCTTATGAAATGATAGGGAGGGTGGTTGTGCACACATATCTTGCAAATGCATTGCCATGCCCTTTCTTGCTCTCTGTTGTAGCAAATTGAAGTCTGGCAGCAGAAATTGGTCGGCTGACCAGGTAAAGTGGCTGGCCGACCACTTTTTCTGGTTTTCAGCACAAAAAGTGGTCGGCAGGTGGTCTCCAATGCCAACAACTGGTCAGCAGCATCCCTACAGGTTCCCATGGTGGAGTTTCAGCCTTCTGGAGCCTTGTGCAGTGTTCTGGGACCAGTTGCAAACAGAGGCAAATCGAGGCATCGCGATGGATTTCCGAGCGAGGCGATTCGAGCATGCATGCATCCCTCGTCATGAGGCCATTTCAGTGTATTGTTAGCTTAGAATGTATATTTGTTTCAATTTTGGTTGTGCAATAATTAATTAGCTAGAATAGTTAGTTAATTAGTCGGTTCTATATTATTCATTCGGACCCTCTGTCGAGAGGGCACAACTGTTGTAAATAAGTGTGCGTGTGTGTAATGCCTGTCTTCCAACCCCCATTTCTTTCTCCCTTTTATTTACCAGCTTACGATGGTTAGTTTTAGGGCATGTTTCAATTAGTATCCTTATGCTCGCATGTTTGCATTCATTCATCTGTCTTGCATGCACCAGGCTTGGCGCATCATACTAACTGCATTGTATTTCAATTCCTGTTTGAATACATGTATCTAGTTGCATTCACATGACATCGTAGAATAGCCGAGCCTATCTTAGTTGCATTTTGCATGTGTTACATTAGGCATTCTTAACATAGCTAGGATCACGCATTGATTTCTAACATAGCTTTTGTTTTGGCTCGGAGTACTCGGTGAGTGTTTATGCTTTAACATCCTTGCATGTGTGTGAGTGACTACCATGATAGCATGCTTGCCATGAAGCTAACTGCTTATGTGATATAACTACCTGAATGCCTGTGGGTGAAGGTTGGATTACTTGAATTGGAACAATTCATTGATTGCGAGTTTTAAGCCCACTTGAGAGTGGCAAATCGTCATGTTTTCTAAGCCCATTTGAGGGTGGCAAAATCCGCATTTTAGCATACTTGCGAGTAGCAAACCGCTTTAAAAAACAAACATGAGATGTTTTGTTCCAACTTAGGCGATCCAGTCTATACTTGTATGCTGTGTGCACCACATAGTAATTCTAGGTTAATAACCGGAATAAGAGCACATGTGTTTTCAAAAACAAGATATCATGTTAGTAAAGGCCGATCTTTGATCGGGCGAGCAGGGGTGCTCATTGCATGACCTTCCCCTCTCGTACCCAAGTTCCCAAGCCGAGGCAACTTTGGTGATGACAGACACGTGGCCTTAGGCACGAGTCAGGGTTTCCTAAATTTCCCAAAACTAAAATATTTAGGTGGCGACTCTGTATCTGGCAAAGCAGTCCATGTTTGGCACTTCTTTCTAAAAATCAGCTTTTCAAAACAATTTGCCAAATTTGGACTCTTTGGTGATTTATCAATCTCGCATTGCACTTTGCAAGATCAGATTAAGACCCGTGACATTGAGTCCGAACTGTAGTGAGCCTAATGAACAAAACGGGATTTTCTCGGGACGTTCGGGCGCATCTACATCTATGATTAAGCATGATAAGTAATTGATCGGACTAAAATTCTAAACTGATTACATGAGTATGTTGCTTTAATTGCATTTCTATCTGTTTGTCATTAAATGATCTGTTCGTGTTTTAGTTTCGAACGACGAATTGAAGGCCTTATCGGTGGCCGAATCAGAAATTGATTAGTGTTATGTGCTAATTAGGATTTATGTGATTTTATGGTAGATTTGATTGAAATTTGATTTGGAACGATTAAATTAGATTAAATAATGTTATATTACATTAGTTTGAGTTATTACATTTTTGCCATTGAGTGGACTCCCTCAAGAACTATTGTTTAATCCCCATTACCTACACACCATTCTTCACCCTTTTTTCTGAAGCAAACTGTGAGAGAGAGTGAGATTAGGAGAATTGGTTTCAACAAGAGATTAACTTGGAGAATTAGGAGAATTGAAGGGAAATTTGCATATTTGAGCTTCCACATCTTGAATTCAAGGCATAAGGTAGAGAATTCATCTTCTTAATTGTGAATTTAAGTTGTTCTTGCATGATTCATGGGAAAATTAGTGATCTAAGTCAAGAATTGGTTTGAAGTGTTGAATTAAGAGTCCATTCATGCATGCATGTACATATCCTTGGAATTTGAGGTTGTTTTCATGAGAATTTCAACATGCATGTCCATATTTTAGTTGTAGCCCATGAATTCACCATGATTTTGAGCTAAATCTTGCATTTGGTCATGTTTTGGAACATATGAGTTCATGGGAACTCATGCATGTATGATTTTGCATTGCTCTTCATGTTTACACTTAATTTTTGTGTTCTATTGGCTTACCTTGGGCTTGATTTTACAAAATGATCTTTGAAACATGTTATATTATGGGTTTCTAAATGTTTTCCCGAAAATTAGCCCAAGAAAATAGAATTTGAGGCTTAAATGCTTGAGTTTTGTGCTTGGGGATCAATCTGGAAATTCCAGATTTTGGATCCACGCTCGAGCGGAGAATTTCACGCTCGAGCATACCCTCTGAGTACATGCACTTCCGCTTGAGCTTGGAAAGACACGCTTAAGCGTGAAATGCATATGCCCAGAAGTTCTTGTGTTTTGCAGTTCGCTCGAGCGAGAGACTTCACGCTCGAGCGAGGATCTGAGTCTTACGCTCGAGCATGGGTCGAGCGTCCATCGAGCGTGAATTTCGTGCATCTAGTACTTTTCATGAGTTTGCAGTCTGCTTGAGCGGGGAAAGCCATGCTCGAGCGGAGCTCCTTTGTTTGCATGTCTGCTCGAGCGTAGAAAGCCACGCTCGAGCGAGACCCCTGTTTTCTGAAAAATTTTGAAAAGTGTCTTAAAGTACATTTTTGCATCCTCATTCCATCCTAGGCATTCCTAGGCCAAGTTTTAGGCATCTTAATAAGGATAATGTTATAGAACCGCACTAGTATAATTAGGGGCTAAGTTATTAATCCCGAGTGTGTGTTCGTTCTGCAACTGTGGGGTTGGCATCCGAGGACGCTCATTAACTTGTCTATAGCCCATTGCTCTGTGAGTAATAATGTTGTAAAGATATGTTCAATTATGATTATTTTCTGAATGATCAACTGTTCTGCTTACTGAAACATTATTGTTTAATGAATGAATGTTTGTCCTATTTGCAAACTGTATTCGTGGCATCCATAGCAATTTACTGTACTGTTACTACTACTGTCACAGAGATCTCTATCGGTTCCCATGTTTGGAACCACTACTGTTTACTGTTATGATGGCTATCAACTGACTGTTCGGTCTGTTAAGACCTACTGTACTGTTTTGCTATGGGACGTACCACATGTGACTACTATGGTCCTAAATGACTGATTTACTGATGAAATTGACTGTATAATTACTGAAAGGACATTCATTCTTAACCTCTTTACACTGCTGTTATTCACTGGGCTTTAGCTCACAGTTCATATATATATGTAGGTGTCCAGGCACCGGGCCGGAGCTAGGAGCGTTGGGTTAGCTCCTGTTTTGTCAAGCCAACCTTTGTGCCTCGCCTCGAGGTTCCAAGTCCGTTCAAGCCACGACTGTTTTTGGGGTGTCCAGATTCACCCTTTTGTCTCCGTCTTGTAATAGATGAATAAGACTTGACTGTACAGTTGGTTAGGGATTTGGTCCCTGACAGGGATGTTTGCGTATATGTCACACGTATATATATGTTTTGTTTATGAATGTGGTTTGTTTATATAAGTCTTTTCGCATTCAGACTGTCACAACTCATTGGACATCTTTTAGTTACTGTTTTGGCTTCTGCCAGCCCCTTTACTCTGTATTATTATTGTTACTGTTAAGCAGGCCTTCAGTAATCTCGAATCACTGGCCGGTCTCGATGCTAAACCCATAGGGGTGGGTTTGGGTCGTGACAAACACACAAAGTAAGGAACAAAGTATGGATCTTACACTTAGACAAAAACACAATAGCACAAAATAAGACATGATCCCATACTTAGACAAATTTTCAAAGTTCACAAAATGCAAGCTTGCAGCATCTCCACTTGTAGGCTTGCATATAGAGATGCTGGGAGCTAACAAACCAAAAACCATGCAAATTCTCAAGAATATGACTAAGGCAAAATGAGGGATGTTCTAAAATGTTAGAATGTTTTTGGTCTTGTGAACTAGAATGGTTTTTTTTGCAAATGTTTGAAACTCATTCATCTACCTCTTTACTTTGGTATTATTTGTGAGGCCCCTAACCTTTGTAAAACCTATGAAGTCCTTGACTTTTGAATTCTTTCAATCAAGACCCTCAAATCCTTATTTGTCTTCAATTCTAGTTATAGAGTCGAACATGCGTGTAGACTGCCCGAACTTCTTCCGCGCGCCCCCCTTTCGGAGAGGGTTCGGATTTGGGTTCATAGCTACTACAGTTTGGACTCCTGTCACGGTTCTGTATTTAGTCTCACAAAGTGCAATGTAAGACTGATAAATCACCAAAGAGTTCAAATCCGGCAAATTGTTTTTGGAAAATCGATTTTAATCAAGAAGTGCCAAACATGGACTGCTTTGCCAGATTACAGAGTCGCCACCTAAATGTTTTGTTTTTTGGGAAATTTAGGAAACCCTGACTCGTTCCTAAGGCCACGCGTCTGTCATCACCAAAGTTGCCTCGGCTTGGGAACTTGGGTACGAGGGGGGAAGGTCATGAAATGAGCACCCTCACTCTCCCGATCAAAGGATCGACCTCTACTAATCATGATATGTTGTTTTGAAAACACATGCATTCTTATTCCGGTTATTTAGCTAGCTTACTATATGATACGCACAGCATACAAGTATAGACTCAATCACGAGAATTGGAACAAAACAACTCGTGTTTGTTTTCGAAAATGGTTTGAAAGTGCTACTCGTTAGTAGGCTAAAGCGCGGATTTGCCACCCTCAAGTGGGCTTTAAAACATGATTTTGCCACTTCACAAAGTGGGCTTAAAACTCACAATCGTTGAGTTGTTCCAATTCAGGCAATCAAACCTCTACCCACGGGCATTCAAACAGTTAATCAGTTAAGCCACTAGCCTCATGGCAAGCATGCTATCATGGCAACACTCACACTCATGCAAGGATGCTAAAGCGTAACACTTACAGTGTACTCCGAGTTAAAATAAAAGCTAGTTAGAAACAATGCATGATTCTAGCTATGTTAACAATGCCTAATGCAACACATGCAATAATGCAACTAAATAGGCTCGGCTATTGAAGATGGCATGTGAATGCAACAATTTGATAACATGCTTTGAAACACGTATTCAAATAAGTACTGAAATACGATGCAGTTTGAATGATGTGCCGAGCCCGGTGCATGCAAGACAAATGAATGACACACGCATGTAAGCATAAGGTATGCTAATCGAAATATGCCCTAATCTAACCACTAAAAGCGAAAAAGTAAAAAGGAGAAAGACGTCGGGTTGGAAGACATTCACACACACGCACACTTATTACAACATTGTGCCCTCTCGGAGGAGGGTCTGAATAAATAAGCTAAGCTAAGCTACGTACTACAAATCAACTAATTAACTACTCTAGCTAATTAATTATTACAAAACCGAATTGAATAACTAGCTACACTAAACTAATTAATTATAAACCGAATTAATCAATTAGCTAATCTAAGCTAATTAGAATATTACAAAATAAACTAAGCTAAATTAATTACAGCACATGTAATTAACTACAACTAGCTAATGAAGCAATGAAAATGGCCTCGCAGACGAGGGAGGCATGCATGCTTGGTCGCATCCTTCCGGAAATCCACTCTCTTGCCTCTAAATGCCTCTGTTTGCACTCTTTTGACTTCTGAAAATTGTGCCAACCTCCAGATTGTTTCTGTTTGATCCCAAGAACACACTGGTGGTTGATCGGCTATGATTGGTGGACATCGGCCAACACTGGTGGCCGGTCGGCTAGGGCATGTGGCCGGTCAGCCACTAATTCCTGCAATTTCTCCTTTTGCTGCAACAGAGCACAAACAGAGGCATGGCAGTGTATTTGCAAGGAAATGTGTGTGCAACTACCCTCCTTATCATATCTGAAGCTCAAAGGAGTGTAGCACTCAGCTCTCAAGCCACCAACCATGCATCTCAATGCATGGTGGCCAAAGAGTCAAGCTTGCACAATGTTAGTGAATGCACACGTAAGACTCTAAGTGTCGTCACCCTATCATGCATGATCAAGGGTGACAACGACCAAGAAACGCAACACGATTTATCACTTTGAGTATGAAACATGCCACATTTCTAGATTTGGATTAACGTCCGATCCAAACACATGCAATGCAACACACATATGTTATCTTGGCATGTTTTACTTTGCTCGATTCTTGTTTACACATTTTACATTACCAATCCATTCTTTAATTGGTTAAGTCCAACATGCAAGTCCTCTAAGGAGAGGAGGTCAACCAAAAGAATGGTTTAAGGCATAGGAGAGACCATGCCTTTGACTAGGAGAAACCCTCAATAGAGGGTTAAAGCCATTTAAGCATAAGTCTCTGTGGAGAAGTGGTTTGGAAATACTCTTCAGATCCTGGGAGACGCTAGTGATCCTCAGCTAGTCACCTGAAAAGATACAAACACTCCGGTCGGGGGTGTCGGAATTAGCACTCTGACGGACAAGTCAGTTCAGACACTCAAGATAGCTTCTCTACTAAGTTAAATGAAGTGATTCTTACATACCTTTCTATACCCGTTGTTCCTGTATTTATACCCGTTCCTTTTGATCCTCGGGGCCGGGGCCTACTTTTTAATCATTGTCCTTTCTTTTATTCAGCCCTAAGGACTTACACTTATTTGGCACATATATTATATTCGGCTTCCCACTCTCGTAGGATACAGCCGATTAATATCAGTCTTCCAATGGTACGCACCTTATGATTTTTCCATATATTCGGCCCCCACAATTGCCCCCCAAACTCTCCATTGACGGTAGTTAATTGGCATGCTTGGTCTTGAATTGGAAAAGTTAAAATAGGTCAGGCAGCTTCGCATACCCCAATATAGATGTCAGGATGCACACACCTTTTCGTTCATCATTACGCTTTCCCGCCTCAATTTATCGTGCGTCTCACATTTATTGTGATTTGAAATTTCTGTCCTTTCGAATGCACAGTTCATCGAGTATTCGAGACTCTTGGACCGCCAGCGGATATCCCTTCTCTGACTTGCATTTTCTGCAACTCTTCTCTGTCTAACCTCGTCTCCCTTGCTCCTCGTAAGTCTTCTTCTCTTTTCTTTGCAATTCTACTTTCTGTTTGTTATTTTCATTTTGGCGAACCCTTTATTCCCCGTGAAAATGGCCAAACACTTGAAAGACCTCATTTCTGAGGGTCGTGTCTCCGGATTTCGGCGACACTTTTCCATCCCCGACGATGTTCATCTTTCTCTAGTGACGGACAACACTCTGGATATGGAAAGAGAGGATCGAAATTCAATTGTCTTTCCTCTCTTATCCATTGCGGAGGGCGGGGTCCGTTTTCCCCTACATCCATTCCTTAGGGCCGTCCTCCGCTATTGGGGTCTGATTCCTTCTCAGCCCAGTGCGAACTTTTTTCGAATCGTAATGGGGATCATAGAGTTGAACCGGCGCCACAGGATCGATCTTGGGATTCCGACCATTCAGCACTGCTATGCTTTAGACAAATCTTCCAGTCGGCTTACTTTCTTAGGGCCAAGGATACTGACCATCATTTGGTAACCATGCTTGCCAGTTCTGGTAAGCGTGTGGATGACGTAATGGTCAATATCCGAGGGAACTGGGAATTTGGCGAAGGCGAGGGTCGCCTAGACCCTATTCCCAGACGGAGGGGTGAACCAGGTTACCGTGTGTCTCCTAGTGTTTACTGAACTTTTCTTTTACTCGGCCTTCCCTCCGTGTCTAACCCTTTGTCTTTGCAGGTAGTAATTTGAAGATGATTCTGGTTTCTACTGACGACGCGGTCCTTGTGCAGATTGTGACTGCACTCGGATGCTTCGGCCGTCCAAACTTACAGAAGCAAGGGAGAGCGGCCCACATACTTCTTCGATACGAGCCTACTTACACTACTTTTTCGGCCGTTGACAACATTCCAATTCCATCCGGCGATCAACAGCTTGCGGATCTTATCTTCCCTAGCTTCAAGAGCCTTAGGCAAGTTGGTCTCTAAGCTTCTGATTCGGGGCAAGACGTCGAGCCGGTGGTAGAGGTAGTCGCTGAACCAGATAGAGAGTTTGCTGAGGAGGCTGAAGAGGTTGACAAGGCCCTAAACTCGGCGTTTGAGGCAGCCAGACATAGTCAGCCTACCTCGCCGTCCGCTTCAGGTCGGGCGGAGTTTTCTTCTGGAGATATTTTTGGAAGTTTGGGAGACCCACCAGGCGATTTTTTTGAAGGTATGGCTGGGGAAAGCCTCACGCAGATGGCTCGAAAGAAAAATGCCGAGCATATGGCTGCCTGGAAAAAGGCCGAGGCCGCTCGTTCTGGACCTGCCTGGGTTGAGTCTTTCAAACCCGTTATTGAAGAGCCGGCTAAGATTGTTGTGGCCGAAATGGCGAAAGAGGTTGAACAACCGGTCATTGACGAACGGCTAATTCTGGAAGAGCGGGGCAAGAAGCGTAGCGCCGAGGGAGAGGCCAGTTTAGAAGATAGTCTTGTCGACAAAAGGCCTCGCTTAGAAGAATCGGACGTGGTTGTTCCTTTTATTGTTCAGCCAAAGATCAGAGACATGCCGATTCCCTCTGACGCATCCATCATTACTGACCCAGCAGTAGCCTTGACCCTAGCGGCGTCAGTCTCCCTACCAGCTGATAAGGCATCCTTTCATGCCGTGCCGGATTTGGTGGCCATAGCCCTATCTGCGCAGTCGGCCCTTTTGGTAGGTGAACTTTGACTTGTTTTGATTTTGGTTGCCTGTGGCATCTAACGATCCCAACTCGTTTTGCAGACAGTCGGCAGGATTGCCGACTTGGGCCACCGCCTACATGATGCCCTTGAGAGGATTGACCGTTTGCAGTCAGAAGTGGTCGATCAAAAGAGTAGGGCCGAGTTTGAGATGATGAGAGCCGCTATGGAGACTGCGCGAGCCGAAGCCGAAGTGGAAAGGGCTCGGGCTGCCAATCAGCTCCGTTCTGATGCCGAAGATAGGGCGAACACGAGCAAACAATCGCTTAGGCTAGCTGAGGAGGCACTTAACAAGATGGAGACTGAGTTAGCAGAGTTGAAGGCGGCCAAGGAAAAGGCAGAATCTGAGGCTTCTGCCGCATTCGAAGCAGGAAAAGGCGCCGCCTTCAAAGAATACGTAGATGAAGTCCCCAAGTTTGAGAATCGGGGGTTCAAACACGGGTGGCTCAAGGCCCTTGATGCTACTGGGGTTACATTGGCCTTGCCAATTCTTTATGAGCAGGTGGACGTTGAGCCACTTGAGTCTGACCCCGAGGATTGATTTGGGAGTCATTTGAATTTTATGATATGCTTTCCCTTTTAATGTATGTTTTTGTTTTTAGGACTTTTGTTGGTTCCGAGTAGTTTTCATGTATAAATTGGCTACTGTCTGCGCTCAATTTATTAATGAAAATTATCTTGTTGTTTCACTACTAATGCGCAGTTTGTGATGTTATGTTGGGGTAGAATGTTTGCCTTTCACTACTTTAGATAGAATGATTACTCTGTTGAGCTTTCTATGATTGAATATCTTGGCAATCTTATCATTCGTATGCCGAATAGTTTGTTATTATGCTGAAACGATTCATGGTCCGGCTGGGGCACTTAATCCGAATAGATTGATTAATCTGCCCTTGCCCCATGTGGTGCATGATCATGTAGGCGCCGGATTCATGGGCCGGCTGGGGCACTTAATTCGAATAGATTGATTAATTTGCCCTTGCCCCAGGCGGTGCATGATTATTCGGGCGTCAGATGAGACGAACTCAGGAGTTTTGAAGTCGATTCATCGATTCATGGGCCGGCTGGGGCACTTAATCCGAATAGATTGATTAATCTGCCTTTGTCCTAGGCGGTGCATGATCATGCAGGCGCCGGATTCATGGGCCGACTGGGGCACTTAATCCGAATAGATTGATTAATCTGCCCTTGCCCCAGGCGGTGCATGATCATGCAGGCGCTGGATTCATGGGCCGGCTGGGGAACTTAATCCGAATAGATTGACGATTAATCTACCGTCGCCCCAGGCGGTGCATGATTATTCGGGTGTCAGATGAGACTAACTCGGGAGTTTTGATAGATCTATCTGCCTTTGCCCCAAGTGGGCCGATCCAGTCGGCGCCGGGCGATTGAGGTTTTTACAATTAATGAGATTGCCTCGAGGGTGCTGCCTCTGTAAAGGATAAATGATTAAAGGTACAACTTTTATGAGCATAGTAAACAACTGACTCCATCTTTTGAAGGTATCGTGTGAATGTCGAACAGACTCTTCTTTAACAGCAGAGGGGAAGCGAGGACGCTAGCTGAGTTGCGTGGAGACATGAATCGAGGTGGTGACCCTTCGCGCACAAGGAGTAGGAGTTCCAGGGATCGAGAGAGGCGTCAATCTCCTTGACGTCGAAGCAGGTCGCCCAGGCGGGACAAGCAGTCGTAGGGCAGATCTTCTCAACCTCGAGTCGAGAGGGGATCTGAGGTGAATCCACGCCCATTAAGCTTTGTGGTATTTGTGGGGAATAGACCCATGACAAAGGCGGACTCGATCGTTCGAGACCCAAATGTAGCGGTCAAGTTTGCTCGACAAATTTTTCCTCCTGAGGTTCAGCAATCGATGGTAGGTTGTCAGGATTACGAAGTATTTTGCGAAGGCGTTCACGGGGCAGTGAAGGAGCCGTACACTGCCTATGAAATTGGCATGCGGTTGCGCGCTGCCCGCCGAGAAATGGAGAAGAAGGAGGAATGTATTCAAAGTTTGGAGGCCCGCGCGGAGGCGACTAAGCGCGACTTAAGGAAGACCAAGGCAGCTCAGGCACAACCCGCTGGGCAGGGAAACCCAATCGTGGAAGAAAGGGTTACTAGTCGGCTTACCAGTACAACACTTGCCGATCGTAAGACGGCGAGTATGTTTGCAATGGAGACCACGAAGGAAAGGGCCTATGAGAAAGGTTTTCATGAAGGCCGAAAAGTTGGAATCGAAAAGACCAAGGAAAAACTTGCCGAAGAAGTTTGCCGATGTGAAAATCGTGGATTTAGGCACGGTTGGATCAAGGCATCTCAAGCCGTGGAAGCTCTTTGAGCGTCGGGCATTGATTCGGCATCGCCACTCTACCACAATAAACATTTTCCATTTTCTGCTTTTGAAGTCGAGAAGAGTGAGGATGAGGGTGACGTCGTATAAGTATATTTATTGTAAGGCTGAAATGCAGATCACATTCAAAACTATGTAATTTATTGTTTGTTTTATTGAATAAAAAATGTTCTATTATAAATATTTTGTTGCAATTCGTACTCGGCATGTATGCGTTTCGTTTTATTGTGAATGTATAAACGTGGATCGGCAAGGTCGACCCATACGTGATAGCCGTTTATTCCTGAATGAGGCCATCGTAACCTGAGGAAGCTGAAAGCCAGTGGGTAGAGTGGCTGCGGTAAATTCAACTCGGCTCGAGGCTCAGATTCACAATTAATTAGATTTTGCTTAGATTTTGGGGCCTGATTTTTGGCCAGTGCATGTGCTTCAAAAAGTCGTTTGGATAACTGCACCATGGCGAATGTCAACCGATGTTTGTCTCATGGAGTTTAACGTTAATGAAATTGCCTCAGGATTGGGGCCTCGAGATCGCTGCCAGTATTGAAAATAAAAGGAGTGGGGATGTTAGTTTAGAGAGGCTGGGAGTTCAGCCAGACTTGGTGTTACAATGAGCGTGGCAGAGGACCCATCCGTATGGGAGGTAGGACGTCCAAAAGTTGGCATGAATCTTCCAGTCATTGAAACAGATCACCCCGAAAGGAAAGGCAATGACCGTTGGGTTTATCCTTCCTTTTCCTGGATCTTTGCCTTGACATTGTCAATGGTATTCGGGGAAGTTTGGCAATGCGCTCGCCATGGGCTTGGGCAAAGTTGGCTCAAGGCTCCGCAAACAATGGAGGACTTCTTGGTGACGGGAGTTGATTCGGCGTTGCCGCTTTACCAATGCGTCTTTTCCTCTTTTTAGATTTTGAGGTTGAAAATGGGTATTGTAATGCTCAAAAGCGGGTTGCGTTTATGTAACAGCTGTTTGATCAAATAAAAAGTTTTATTTCAAACATTTGAGTCTTATTCTGAATTTTTTATATGCTTAGTTGAGCGTCATATTTTGGATATTGGCGTGTTTTTTGTTTTTATTCGTACCGAAGGGCACTCCGAATTCGGAGGCTTAATCGGCCCTAAGGTGTCATGCACCAAAGGGGGCTCCGAATCCGGAGGCTTAATCGACCCTGAGGTGTCATGCACCAAAGGGACTCCGAATCCGGAGGTGTAACCGGCCCTCAGGTGTCTTGCACCGATGGGCGCTCCGAATCCAGAGGCTTAATCGGCCCTAAGGTGTCATGCACCGAAGGGGCTCCGAATACGGAGACTTACTGTGGCCAATCGTGATATCCACGAAGGGCGCTCCGAATTCGGAGGATTAATCGGCCCTAAGGTGTCATGCACCGAAGGGGCTCCGAATCCGGAGGCTTAATCGGCCCTAAGGTGTCTTGCACCAAAGGGCGCTCTGAATCCGGAGACTTAATCGGCCCTAAGGTGTCTTGCACCAATGGGCGCTCCGAATCCGGAGGCTTAGTTGGCCCTCAGGTGTCATGCACCGAAGGGGCTCCGAATTCGGAGACTTAATGTGGCCAATCACGATATCCACGAAGGGCGCTCCGAATCCGGAGGATTAATCGGCCCTGAGGTGTCTTACACCAATGGGCGCTCCGAATTCGGAGACTTAATCAGCCCTAAGGTGTCTTGCACCAGTGGGTGCTCCGAATCCGGAGGCTTAGTCGGCCCTCAGGTGTCATGCACCGAAGGGGCTCTGAATCCGGAGACTTAATGTGGCCAATCGCGATATCCACGAAGGGCGCTCTGAATCCGGAGGCTTAATCGGCCCTAAGGCGTCATGCACCGAAGGGGCTCCGAATCCGGAGACTTAATCGACCCTAAGGTGTCTTGCACCAATGGGCGCTCCGAATCCAGAGGCTTAGTCGGCCCTCAGGTGTCATGCACCGAAGGGGCTCCGAATCCGGAGACTTAATGTGGCCAATCGTGATATCCACGAAGGGTGCTCTAAATCCCGAGGCTTAATTGGCCCTAAGGTGTCATGCACCGAAGGGGCTCGGAATCCGGAGACTTAATCGGCCCTAAGGTGTCTTGCACCAATGGGCGCTCCAAATCCGGAGACTTAATCGGCCCTAAGGTGTCATGCACCGAAGGGGCTCCAAATCCGGAGACTTAATGTGGCCAATCGTGATATCCACGAAGGGCGCTCCGAATCCGGAGGCTTAGTCGGCCCTAAGGTGTCATGCACCGGAGGGACTCCGAATTCGGGGGCTTAATCGGCCCTGAGGTGTCTTGCACCAATGGGCGCTCCGAATCTAGAGACTTAATCGGCCCTAAGGTGTCTTGCACCAATGGGCGCTCCGAATCCGGAGGCTTAGTCGGCCCTCAGGTGTCATGCACCGGAGGGGCTCCGAATCCGGAGGCTTAATCAGCCCTGAGGTGTCTTGCACCAATGGGCGCTCCAAATCCAGAGACTTAATCGGCCCTAAGGTGTCTTGCACCAATGGTCGCTCCGAATCCGGAGGCTTAGTCGGCCCTCATGTGTCATGCATCGAAGGGGCTCCAAATCCGGAGACTTCATGTGGCCAATCGTGATATCCACGAAGGGCGCTCCAAATCCGGAGGCTTAATCGGCCCTCAGGTGTCATGCACTGAAGGGGCTCCGAATCCGGAGACTTAATCGGCCCTAAGGTGTCATGCATCGAAGGGGCTCCGAATCCGGAGGCTTAATCGGCCCTAAGGTGTCATGCACCGAAGGGGCTTTGAATCGTTGACATGAGCGCTACAATGGGGTTTGAGAAATGAATTGAGCGATGAACAAAAATGGTTTGCATTGCAGAAGTGATATATATACAAGTATCAAAGCCCACAGGTCGGGTCAGTGATAGGGTTTTCATAAAATCTCGGCTTGTACTGATTGCGGGGAGCTACGGATTTCTTCAATGCCATGGGCCATCGGGAAGCGCACAAGCTGATCATAAGTGCTTGGAACGGCCTTTATAATATGCAACCAGGTTCGCCCCATGATGACATTATACGGCGAAGGGAGCTTTACGACCAGGAATTCTACTTCTACCGTTCTGGAGCCCGCTCGAACAGATAGTATGATCTTCCCCAACGGGTACTCAGGATTCGTATTAAAGCCAAACAGTGGATGAGGCACCAGGGACAGATCTGACTCATTGAAGCCGAGTTTGATGAAGGTTTGGTAATACATAACCTCTGAAGTACTCCCTGGGTCTATGAGAATGCGTTCAATGGTGAACCGATTTACGCGTAATTTGATGACCAACGGATCGATGTGGGAGGCTGTTGTGCCCCTGCGATCGGAGTCATTGAAAGTGATTGTCGGAGCTTCTCTGGGCCATTCGGTCTGAATACGTTGCTTTCGGGGGATTGGATGCGATTGAATTGTGTGCACGGTTGGAGATGCAGGCAGGCTGTAGATTACATGGATCACGCCAAGTGGAGGTGAGTCCTGCCTTAAGGCTAGTGCCTTGATTGGCTTTCCCTTTCTCACGTACTACTGCAGTCGGCCATCTTGCACCAGCTCTTCCAGGTGATCCTTTAGTGCGTAACAACTCTCTGTTTCGTGGCCATGATCTTTGTGATACTCGCACCGCCTCTCCCTTCTTTGCGTGTCGGGTGGCCCCACCATCTTTGACGGCCATTTGAAGAATGGAAGGTGCTGGACTTTGGTCATTATTGCAGCGATTGGTTCTGACAACTCTGTGTACTTCTTGTCAGCATGCCTCGAACGCCTGTTGTCGACTTGCAGTTGTTCATTCGTCTGGTGGGAGCATTGATCGCTTGGTCGGCGAGTGTCCCGCCTTTTGTCTCGTTTAGCGCGTTGCCGTGGCTCAAGGCTCGGAGGTGGCACGAAACTTATTGGTTGAGCGATTTCAGTGGGGGCCGTTTTGTTGGACATTTGGCCGGCTTTTATTCTCAAGGCATCATCTTCCACTTTGCAATACTCTTCAACTTTCTTCATCAACGCCCAGACTGTTTTGGGGGGTCTCCTGGTCAGGGAACTGCGAAGAGCACTGTCGGGACGTAGTCCCATTTTGAAGGCGGTGATGGCCATGGAGTCGTTGCAAGCGTCGTCGACGAGGTTAAAGCACTCCCAATAGCGCGTCGAATACGCTCTGAGCGTTTCTCTCGACTGAATCTGCATAGCCCAGAGAGAGTCGGCCTATTTCGGCTGTACCTCGTTGGTGATGAACCTAGCCCTAAAGGATTTCTGTAATTGATGGAAGCTTTTGATCGAAGCCAGCTTTAGCTTGTAGTACCACCTGACAGCTAATGGCCCCAGGCTGCTGGGGAATATTCGGTACATGAGGGCTTCGTTATCTGCATGCAATGTCATGGCCTGCTTGTAGTGACGGATATGATCAGTGGGGTCTGATTTTCCATCGTAAAGAGTGAATGACGGAGCTTTGAACTTCTTGGGCAGGGCCGCCCTTGCAATCTGTCGGACAAAAGGATCATGCTGGTCCTCTTCGTCTGAACTGCTCCTCCTGCGCTTGTTCCTTGTATGTAGACTCTTTTCGGAGGAGCTGGAAGTTTCGGATCGTCCCTTCTTGTTGAGCTTCGTGGGTAATGAGTTGGAGTCGCTATCGGTATCCTTTGGTCGAGCTCGAGGTCGTTGTCCACCGGCCCTCGGAGGTCGTTCGAGATCTTGGCGCATGGCTTCTCTCGATTTTGCTACTTTGAGGGCCAAATCTTGACGGAGACGTTCATTTTCAGCGATCATGTTCTCCAACCTTTGTTCATTCTGCTTTGCTTGTTCCATGATCGCCTGTATTGTCTCTTGCACTGAAGTTGTTGGTGAGTCGAAGTTCAAGGCGCGTCTTGCAGCGATGGTTTCCTTTCCGAGCATATTTGCTGGAGTAAGGTCATCTCCCTGTGCCGTCTCGTCAATGGTTATCGGAGGATCTTCAGTCACGCCTGCCATGGATGTATTTGAGTATTCCCACAGACGGCGCCAATTGTGGAGAAGTGGTTTGGAAATACTCTTCAGATCTTGGGAGACGCTAGTGATCCTCAGCTAGTCACCTGAAAAGATACAAACACTCCGGTCGGGGATGCCGGAATTAGCACTCCGACGGACAAGTCAGTTCAGACACTCAAGATAGCTTCTCTACTAAGTTAAGTGAAGTGATTCTTACATACCTTTCTATACCCGTTGTTCCTGTATTTATACCAGTTCCTTTTGATCCTCGGGGCCAGGGCCTACTTTTTAATCATTGTCCTTTCTTTTATTCGGCCCTAAGGAGTTACACTTATTCGGCACATATATTATATTCGGCTTCCCACTCTCGTAGGATACAACCGATTAATATCAGTCTTCCAATGGTACGCACCTTCTGATTTTTCCATATATTCGGCCCCCACAGTCTCAATTCCAAGCTCAAACACAATCTCAAGGCCAAACAACCCTCAAATGAAATGGAAGAATGAAGAAATGAGGGAGGTGGGAGATCTTTAGTGCTGAAATGGCATGCTAATGACCTTAAAGCATGCAAGCAATGCAAACATGGCATGTTGAGGACCAAAAACATCAAAGCTAGTAAAGAGCAATACACAAGAGGCATGCAATACATAGCACAAATGTCCAAACCAGCCCTGGATAGAGCGCAATCATGCCAAAATAATGGCCTAAACATGCTGAAATGGAAGCTCAAAATGCTAGAAGAACATGTACACATGTTAGCCTATAAGCAAGGCATAATACACAACCCTCAAAGGCTATAAAGAAGTGAAATATATGAGAGTGTGACTACACTATATGCACTAAAATTACATGCTAAATGGTGCCATACTATGCAAACATCACAAGCATAACATGTTAAAGGCCTTAAAACTCAAAGCTAGTCAAGGCCCTTTACACTACAACCATACTAAGCAATGCTCAAATGACCTTGACCATTTAAAATAGAGTTAAAGCATGCTAAAACATGAGTAAAAGCATGCAGAAGTATAGACAAAATAAGCTAGAATAATGGGCTAAAGTAGCAAGCATGCAAAGCTAGTGAGCAAGGTTACACTACAAGTGTAAGAAGCAAGCAACCAATGATCAAACAAGCCAAAAACAGAGTCATGGAAGGTCTAAAAAGTTACAAAAGCATGCTTGAACAAAGCCACAAAGAAGTAGAAACACGTGCTCATTTAGTAGGCCATCAACACATGCAAGCAAGACAAGAGGAGAAGGGACCACCCCCTCCTATTTGGGACTTCAAAACCATCTTTCTACCACTGAAATTCCTCTGGAATTCAGTAGTTAAAATGCCAAAAAGAGATAGTTTGAATAGCCTTAAAAGGTGGTACAAAAGCTTAGCAAATAAGCAACCAAAGAGGGTAGACCACCCCTAACCCCAACAAGGACTCAAACCAACATTTTTAACACTTAAAATAGAGCTTTTTGTAGTTAAAAACCAAGCCTAAAACAGCATGCAAAGGTGGCTAAGATGGTATACAAAAATAAGCTTAAAAAGGGAATATGCTCACCCTTGAAGCACAGCAGCAAGAGGACAACTTCTGAGCCAAAAACCAGCTTTAGGAGGCCCAAACAAGCCTTAAGGAATCTCAACTGCAAGGTCAAGATGTTTGGCTAAGAGGGTTGTGTGCAAAAATGTGAAGAAAACACACTTTCAAGCTCAATATAGCACAATAGAGAGAGAGAGAGAGAGAGAGAGAGAGAGAGAGGGAAATTTCAGCTCTGAAATTTTGTAACCCTCAAATAGGGGGAGGGAGCTCCCCTTATATAGGAAATGCAAGGAAAAAGCTTGCTTCATCCCTCTATACACGTGTATAGAGAATGAGCTCAGTGTTCAACAGTTGGAACAACTGGCACCAAAAATATTTGCGAAAGCAGAAAAAAGGGCTTCGGCCAAAACTTGTGGCCGACTGGTCATTAAAGAGGCCGACCGGCCACCACTGATGGCCGATGGAAGCAAGGCCTAGTCGATGGGTTGTAGGGCTGGCCAGCAGGTCACCCTCTTCCCCCAGAAGCAAAGATGCAAGTCCTTGGTGCACAACCAAGCACAAAACAGACAAGTCGAGAGGTCCGAAGGCAAGGCACTCTGCTAAGAACTTCAGGCGCTCTAAACGAACACGAGCATGGATGATTATCGAGTGTTCAAACAATGATGTCTAAGTCTTAAGGACGGTCAAAAATGGGGTGTCTACAATGCGCGCCAACCGAAAACTCGAAAACCCTAATTGAACCTGGAACTCAGTAATCATTTCCAAAACCCTAATAATAATTAAATTAATTTTCTAATTATCTTTTACACACAAAAATCCTAGGTTTGCGATTCTCAATATGATTCACCATTTAATCCGAAATAAAGAAATTTTAACCGAATTGAAAACCCTAAATGAAAATTTGCTTGAATACATGATCTAAGGGTGGTGAATACACGAGGGACATAACTTTTCGCAAGGAGCTTCCACTAGGAAAGTGCAAGCAACTTGTAGGAATCCCACGGATGATGAAGAGGAATGGACCAATGGAGTTCGCTGTACAGGCAAGTATCCATCCAACTCGCACAAACCAATCACAACTCACGGACCACAACGTACACTATGCACCAGCCCCCCAAAACTAATCACACCCCGAAGGACTAAGAAGCTTGATGAATGTAATAAAAACATTTAAAGAAGCCGAGCAAGCACTGGTTAGCGCGACTGCAAATAACAAAGGCAACAGGCAACTTCTGAGGGACATACTTTTCGCAACAAGCTTCCACTAGGAAAGCACAGGCAACTCATTCGTAAGTCAAAGCCAACCAAATGGCCATTACCCGAGGGACATGCTTTTCGCAAGGCAGCTTCCAACGTAGGTAACTTGTAGGCAAGTCAAAGCCAACCTAATGGCAATTACCCAAGGGACATAACTTTTCGCAAGGAGCTTCCATTAGGAAAGCGCAGGCAACTTGTAGGCAAGTCAAAGCCAATCTAATGGCAATTAACTAAGGGACATATCTTTTCGCAAGGAGTTCCACTAGGAAAGCGTAGGCAACTTGTAGGAATCCCACGGATGATGAAGAAAAATACACTAGTGGAGTTCGCTACACAGGCAGGGATCCATCCAACTCACACAAACCAATCACAACTCACGCGCCACAACGTACACTATGCACCAACCCCCCAAAATGAATCACACCTCGAAGGACTGAGAAACCCGATGAACGTGCAAAAACATTTAGGGAAGCCAAGCAAGCACCGGTTAGCGTGACTGCAAATAACAAAGGCAACAGGCAACTTCCATGGGACATACTTTTCGCAACAAGCTTCCACTAGGAAAGCATAGGCAACTCGTTCGTAAATCAAAGCCAACCAAATGGCAATTACCCGACAGACATACTTTTCGCAAGGCAACTTGTACGTAAGTCAAAGCTAACCTAATGGCAATTACCTGAGGGACATTTTTTTCACAAGGCAACTTTCGCAAGGGAAGGGCAGGCAACTTGGAGGCAAAAGTCAAAGCCAACCCAATGGCAATTACCTGAGGGACATACTTTTCGAAAGGAGCAGAGCAAGCAAGGCTGTGAAGGCTGCCCGTAGGCTAGGCTGGCATGCTGACAAGGCCGCAAGCAGGCCTGGCTGCCAAGGCCGTGCACATATGATGATACCATGCCACCTTAGATAGGCGCATGCCACGCGTATGCCAAACAGCCATGCTGCCTAGGCCGTGGGCATGCCATGCTACCTAGGCCTAAGGCTTGACATGCTACCAAGGCCACAGGCATACCAAGATGCTAAGGTCGCACGCAGGCCAAGCAGCCATGCTAGCTAGGCCGCAGGCATGCCACGCTGCCTAGGCGTTTCGTAAGCCAGGCTGCCATGCTGCAGTCTTAACATGCTGCCAAGGTTGCGTGCAAGCCAGGCAGACATGCTGGCTAGGCTGCGGGCATTCCATGCTACCCAAGCCGCACGTAGGCCAGGCCGCCGAGGACGTGCGCAGGCTAGGCTGGCATGCTGCCAAAGCTGCGAGTTTGACATGTTGCCAAGGCCGCGCGTAGGCCAGGCTGCCATGTTGCCTAGGTCGCGGGCAGGCCATGTTGCCAAGGCCACGCACAGGCCAGGCAGCCAGGTTGGCTAGGCTGCGGGCATGCCATGTTGGCATGCTGCATAGGCTGCGGGCACGCCTTGTTGCCAAGTTGGCTAGGCCACAACCATGGCATACTGCAACATCAAGAGCGCGGACCTGCATGTGTGCATGCCAAGCTGGTATACTGACCAGGCTGCGGCCAATGCCGTGCACAAGCCATACAGCGCTACTATCCAAGGCCGCCATGCCACCGCCACTATCGCGGGCCGCCACTCGATACATTCCATGCTTGGCTATGGAGTTTCAATACCACAAGCCAAGCAATGGCATATGCCAAGCACGCACCCTAGCACAGGCATGGCCTGTGGCCTGGCCATGTTGGCTAGCCTTAAGGAAGGTGTCCCTTTTATAGTATCTTGTTAAGCCTTTTTCCATCCGGTAGGAGGAAACATCACCTATGCTCGAGGAGTCATAATGGGTTTTTTTTTTTAAAAGTAACGTTTTTTTTTTCACGAATTTTCAATC
The DNA here is from genome assembly GCA_036172215.1 of Camellia granthamiana. Lineage (NCBI taxonomy): Eukaryota > Viridiplantae > Streptophyta > Magnoliopsida > Ericales > Theaceae > Camellia > Camellia granthamiana. The sequence goes on along the minus strand of JAXFYN010000017.1, from coordinate 5,115,868 downwards.
ATAACTCAAAGAAAATAAATCAAGACACCATAAAAAAATAAATAAATAAAAAATAAAAATTGGCCACCGGAATATTTTATTTTAATATTTAAAAAATAATAAAAATTAGTAAAAATAGTGAAAAAATTGTAGAAATGAATCCAATAATTAAAGGATGAGGCACTTGTAATTATATTAATTTTTAAATATTTTTTTAATTTTTATTTATTTTATTTTAATTTTTACAAATAAATAAATATTTAAAAAATTCAAAAAATTAAAAAAAAATCGCAGAAAAAAGAAAAGGAAATGACATTAAAAAAAAATACTAGTCCATTATTAATTATATATGGCATGGTTTAGGTAAGAATATAAAACAATCATGTTCAAAACAAACGTTAAAAATGTACGAAGTACGACACATTGTCGGACAAAGTGCTAAAAGACACAATAAGTGATACAAAATAACCAGTGCAATGTGACAGGAAATAATTTGCAATTGGATAACGTGATGATGCCTCGAAAAGTATTCGCGGCTCGATGTGCAAAGCCGAGGATGCTGCTTTCACCGTGGGCTTGGTGGCGGCATGGGCTGCGGATTGTGTTGTGGCCAGTGTTGCTGCCTTGGCTGCGACCTAGGGTGCGGCACGCACTGCTGCTTTGGTTGCGACCTTGGCTGTGCTACAGCATGTGCTGTTGCCTTGATTGCTGCCTGGGTTACTGCCTTGGCTGCGGCCTTGGCTGTGCGACCTTGGCTGCTGTCTTGAGTGCTGCCTTGGCTATGGCCTATGCTACGGCCTTGGCTGCGGTATGTGCTACTGCCTTGGCTGCTATCTTGACTACTACCTTGGCTGTGGCCTATGCTGCGGCATGTGCTTTTGCATAGGTTGCGGCCTGCGCTACTGCTTGGGTTGTGTTACCTTAGCTATAGCCTGGGCTACGGCTTGGGCTGTTGCCTTAGCTGCGGCCTGGGTTGTAGCCTTGGCTACTGCCTATGTTGCGGCACGTGCTGCTGCCTTGGCTATGGCCTGGCTGCAGCATGTGCTGCTGTTTTGGCTGCTACCTGGGCTTCGACCTTGGTTGCGGCCTACGCTGCTGCTAGGGTAGGCGCCAGAGCCATGGCCTGCGTTGTTATTGTTATCATTAGAAGTGCGTGGCATGCCAAGGCGTGCTAAGGTGTGCGCACAACTCACGCACTGCGATCAAAAGATAACCGCGCGGGAGGCGCACAAGCCACACTACATAGGCCGTGTGCAGGATAGGTTGCCCAAGCCACACGCATGCCAGGCCAGGCTGCCAAGGCCACGAGCAGGCCAAGCCATGTAGGCCTCTTAACAGAATGCCATGCTACCCAGGCCGCGTGCAGGCCAGGCAGCCAAGGCCGCTGGCATGCCAGACCATGTTGCCTAGGTTGTGCGTGTGCTAGGCGGCCCAAACCGCGCGCATGCCAGGCTGCCAAGGCCGCGTGCATACCATGCCGCCCAGGCCGTGCTCATGCCAGGCCGCCTAGGCTGCGTGCAGAAGAGGCCATGCTGCCACGCTACCTAGGCTGTGCGCAGGCTAGGTTGCCACGCCACTTAGGCCGTGGGCGTGCGAAGCTACCTAGGCCACACGCAGGCCAGGCTACTACGCTGCTGAGGTCGTGAGAGTGCCATTCTGCCTAGGTCACGCGCATGCCATGCGGGCAAGTCGACAAGGCCGCGGGCAAGGCTGCAGCCCAAGCTGCGGGCATTCTGGGCTGCTAGGCCATGGCTTGGATGCATGCACGCTAAGCAGGCATGTCGGCTAGGCCGCACATGGGCCTTGCCACGCCGCTGGTGAAAACGGGTATGCCACTGCTACCACCACAAGATGCCATTCGACACATCCCATGCTTGCCATAAGCCAATCAACAGCATGTGCCAAGCGTGCGACGTGGCCTGAGCATAGCTTGTGGCCTAGCCTACGGCCTGGCCTTGCCTTGCCTTGCCTTGCTAGGAGGTGCCCTCTCCTGATAGTAGCTTGTTAATCCTTTTTGGCCCCGGCCGGAGGAAACATCACCTATGCTCGAGGAGTCATAATGGGGTTTTTTAAAAAAGTAACGTTTTTTTCCATGAATTTTCAACCATAACTTGAAGAAAATAATTAAATACACCATAAAAAAAATTGAAAAAAATATTTGGCTACCAGAATATTTTATTTTACTTTATTTATATTTTAATACCTAAAAAATAATAAAAATTACTAAAAATAGTGAAAAATTGTAGAAATGATTCCAATAATTAAAGGATGAAACACTAGTAATTATAGTAATTTTTAAATTATTTTTTTAATTTTTATTTAACTATTTTAATTTTTATAAGTAAATAAATATTTAAAATTTTTGAAAAACTAAAGAAAAATAGCAAAAAAAATAAGAAATTACATTTAAAATTAATACTAGTGCATTATTAATTGTATGGCTTGGTTTAGGTAAGAATATAAAATAATCATGTTCAAAACAAGCGGTAAAAATGTACGAAATACGACACATTTGTCAGGCAAAGCGATAAAATACACAATAAGTGATAGAAAACAACTGGTGCAATGCGACATGAAACAATTTCCATTTGGATAAGATGATGATACCAGAAAAAGTAATTGTGGCTCAATGTGTGGCGGCCTGGGCTACGGCCAAGGTTGCGGCATGCTGGTCAAGGCTGAGGTCGCACAATGGATTGTTGGCCAAGGCAGAGACCTGTGCTGCTGGCCAAGGCTGTGGCTTATGTTACTGGCCAAGGCTGCGGCTTGCGCTGCTGGCCAAGGCTATGGCATGGTATGCTGGCCAGGCTGCGGCGTGTGCGGTAGCATGCGGTCCAAGGTTGTGGCATGGCATGCTGGCTAAGGCTGTGGCATGGCATGCTAGCCAAAGCTGTGGCGTATGCTGCAGCATGCAGGCCCAGGTTGTGGCATGGCATGTTGGCCAAGGCTGCGGCCTGTGCTGCAGCATGTTGGCCAAGGCTGTGGCATGGCTTGCTGGCCAAGGCTTTGGCCTGGCATGCTGGCCAAGGCTGTGGCATGCCATGTTGCTGTCCAAGGCTGTGGCATGCCATGTTGGCCAAGGCTATGGCATGAGATGCTGGCCATGGCTGCGGCATAGCACGCTGGCCAAGGCTGTGGCATGGCATGCTGGCCAAGGTTTTGGCTCGGCATGCTGGCTAATGCTGTGGCCTGTGCTGTAGAATGTTGGCCAAGGCTATGGCATGGTCTACAACATGCTGGCCAAGGCAGCCGTCGCACAACTCGTCGCAAAGTGTTTGCAATCCCCTTAGGCCTTAGGACCTATGTTTCGGCATGCATGCGAATCGTTTTCTTGTCTCGAGGCGCGCACTTGGGCTATATTATGTGTTCTCGGACCTGGCATACCGGCCAATGATACAGCCTGTGCTGCAGCATGCTGGCTAAGGCTGCTGTCGCACAACTCATCATAAAGTGTTAGCAATCCCCTTAGGCCTTAGGAATTTCATATCGGCACACATGTGAATCATTTTCGTGTCTCAAGGTGTGCACTTGGGCTTAATTATGTGTTCTCGGACCTTACGATCAACCGGTTGGAGGAGGGACAAAAAGTGGGGGAAAGGACGAATCGGAGCGACGCAAGGCTAAATCTTAGTGGATCATGGTAGCAAGGCCACTCTACCACTTAGAATACCCCGTTGTGTATTTAAGTCGTCTACAAAGGATTCTACCCGTTGCCCGAGATAGGAATTGTACTCCGTGCGAGCTTCACCGACGGCACGTGCCTTTGGGGGTCGGACGGCCCCTACTGCGGGTTGGCAAATGGGCCGCAGGCACAAGCGTCGCTTCTAGCCCGGATTCTAACTTAGAGGCGTTCAGTCATAATCTAGTGTACAGTAGCTTCGCGCCACTGTCTTTTCAATGAAACGCGATGACCAATTGTGCGAATCAACAGTTCCTCTCGTACTAGGCTGAATTACCATTGCGGCACTATCATCAGTAGGGTAAAACTATTTGTCTCATGACAGTCTAAACCCAGCTCACGTTCCCTATTGGTGGGTGAATAATCCAACACTTGGCGAATTCTGCTTCACAATGATAGGAAGAGCGGACATTAAAGGATCAAAAATCAACGTCGCTATGAACGATTGGCTGCCACAAGCTAGTTATCCCTGTGGTAACTTTTATGACGCCTCTAGCTTCAAATTCCAAAGGTCTAAAGGATCGTTAGGCCATGTTTTCACGGTTCGTATTTGCGCTAGCAACTTGTTGGAATCCCATGGATGATGAAAAGGAATGCACCAGTGGAGTTCGCTGCACAGGCAGGGATCCATCTAACTCACACAAACCAATCACAACTCACGCGCCATGATGTACACTATGCACCAGCCCCCCAAAATGAATCGCACCCCGAAGGACTAAGAAGCCCGACGAATGTACGAAAACATTTAGCGCAATTGCAAATAACAAAGACAACAAGCGACTTTTGATTGACATAATTTTCGTAACAAGTTTCCACTAGGAAAGTACATGCATCTTGAACGTAAGTCAAAGCCAACCTAATGGCAATTACCCGAGGGACATGCTTTTCACAAGGCAACTTGTACGTAAGTCAAAGCCAACCTAATGGCAATTACCCGAGGGACATGCTTTTTGTAAGGCAACTTCCACAAGGGAAAGGTAGGCAACTTGTAGGCAAAAGTCAAAGCCAACCCAATGGCAATTACCCAAGGGACATACTTTTCGAAAGAAACAGGGCAAGCTCAGCTGCCAAGGCCGCCTGCAGACTGGGCTGGCATGTTAACAAAGCCGCAAGCAGGCCAGGTTGACAAGGTCGCCCGTGGGATAGGCTGCCAAGGCCGTGCGCATGACATAAAGCCAAGGCTGCGCGCATACAATGCTGCCATACCACCCTGGACAGGCGCATGCCACGCTGCCAAGGCTGCGCTCATGCCAAACAACTATGCTGCTTTGGTTGCAGGCATGCCATGCTGCCTAGGCCACGGGAACACCTTGCTGCCAAGGCAGCTAGGCCGCGAGCATGCCAAGATACAACGTCAAGGGTGTGGACCTGGATGTGTGCACGCCAAGCTGGCATGCCGGCCAAGCCGCAGCCAATGACGCACACAAGCCATATAGTGTTGCCGGCCAAGGCCGCCAAGCCACTGCCACCACCACGGGCCACCACTCAATGCATCCCATGCTTGGCTATGGAGTTTCAATGCCACAAGCCAAGCAATGACATATGCCAAACCCGCACGCTGGCATTGGCGTGGCCTGTGGCCTGGCTATGCTGGCCAGCCTTAAGGAAGGTGCCCCCCTTTATAGTATCTTGTTAAGCCCTTTTCCATCTGGCACGAGGAAACATCACCTATGCTCGAGGAGTCATAATAGGGTTTTTTTAAAAAGTAACATTTTTTTTCATGAATTTTCTATCATAACTCAAGGAAAATAAATTAAGACAACATAAAAAAAATTTAAAAAAAATTTGGCCACCGGAATATTTTATTTTAATTTATTTCTATTTTAATATTTAAAAAATAAAGAAAATTAGTAAAAATAGTGAAAAAAAAATTGTAGAAATAAATCCAATAATTAAAGGATGAGGCACTTGTAATTATAGTAATTTTTAAATATTTTTTTTTAATTTTTATTTATTTTATTTTAATTTTTACAAATAAATAAATATTTAAAAATTCAAAAAATTCAAGAAAATAGCAAAAAAATATGATACAAAACAACCAGCGCAATGTGACAAGAAATAATTTGCAGTTGGATAACATGATGATGCCTCGAAAAGTATTCACGGCTCGATGTGCAAAGTCAAGGATTGGGCCAACGTCGTAGTGTGATACAAAACAACCAGCGCAATGTGACAAGAAATAACTTGCGACGACATGGGCTGCGGCCAGTGCTGCGGCTAGTGTTGCTGCCTTGGCTGTGCTGCCTTGGCTGCTGTCTTCACTACTGCCATGGCTGTGGCTTGCGCTGCTGCTTGGCCTGCTGAGGGGTGTGCGCAACTCGCTACCGTGGTCAAAAGATCGACGTGCGGGAGGCGCACAAGCGACAATGCACAGGCCACACGCATGCTAGGCTAGGCTGCGTAGGCCGCGCGTAGGAATGCCATGCCGCCCAGGCTGTGCGCAAGTCAGGACATGTTGCCTTGGCCGTGCGCATTCTAGGCCACGCTGCCCAAGCCGCACGCATGCTAGGACGCACAAACCGCTCGTATGCTAGGCCACCCAGGTCACGCAGGCAAGGCCATGCTGCCCAGGCCACGCGCATACCAAGCCATCGAAGCCGCGCTCATGCCAGGCCACCCCGGCTATAGGCATGCAAAATTGCCAAGGCCACAAGCAGGCCAGGCTTCCACACCACCAGGCTGTGGGCATGCCATGCTGCCTATGTCGCGTGCAGGCCAAGTATGCCATGCTACCTAGGCCACGAGCATGCCAAGTAGACAAGTTGACAAGGCCACGGGCAAGGCCGTAGCCCAAGCCGTGCGCATGCTGGACCTAGATGCGTGCACGCCAAGCTAGTATGTAAGGCCACCGCCACCACCACGGGCCGCCACTCAACACATCCCATGCTTGCCATAAGCCAAGCAACGACATGTGCCAAGCGGGAACCGTGGCCTGGGCGTGACGTGTGGCCTAGCCTGTGGCCTGGCCTTACCTTGTTGAGAGGTGCCCCCCCTTATAGTAGCTTGTTAAGCCCTTTTCCATCTGGCTGGATGAAATATCACTTGTGCTTGAGGAGTTATAATGGGTTTTTATAAAAAGTAACATTTTTTTTCATGAATTTTCAACCATAACTTGAAGAAAATAATTAAAGACAACATAAAAAAAATTGAAAAAAAATATTTGGCCACCGGAATATTTTATTTTAACTTATTTCTATTTTAATACTTAAAAAATAATAACAATTACTAAAAATAGTCAAAACAAATTGTAGAAATGATCCCAATAATTAAACGATGAGGCACTAGTAATTATATTAATTTTTAGATTATTTTTATTTATTTTATTTTAATTTTTATAAGTAAATAAATATTTAATAAATTTGAAAAAATTACTAAAAATAGTCAAAAAATTGTAGAAATGATTCCAATAATTAAAGGATGAGGCACTAGTAAATATAGTAAATTTTAAATTATTTTTTCAATTTTTATTTATTTTAGTTTAATTTTTATAAGTAAATAAATATTTAAAAAATTCAAAAAACTCAAGAAAAATAGCAAAAAAATAAGAAATGACATTTAAAATTAATATTAGTGCATTGTTAATTATATGGCATGGTGTAGATAAGAATATAAAAGAATCATGTTCAAAACAAGCGGTAAAAATGTACGAAATACGACACATTTGTCGGACAAAGAGATAAATACACAATAAGTGATAGAAAACAACCAGTGCAATATGACATGCAACAATTTCCACTTGGATAAGATGTGCGGTGGCCTGGGCTGCGGCCTATGTTGTGGCCAAGGTTGCAGCATGCTGGCCAAGGCTATGGGCCATACGACGGACTGTTGGCTAAGGGTGCGGCCTGTGCTGTTGGCTAAGGCTGTGGCATGGCATGCTGGCCAAGGTTGTGGCATGGCTTGCTGTAGACCCGACTTTCTTCGTGCGTCCCCCTTTCGGAGAGACGCAAATTGGTCTTCTGCAGTTCGGACTCCTGTCACAGTTCTGAATCTAACCTCACAAAGTGCAATGTGAGACTGATAAACACCAAAGAGTCCAAATCCGGCAAATCGTTTTGGAAAATCGATTTTGAATAAAAAAAGCGCCAAACATGGACTGCTTTGCCAGATTGCAGAGTCGCCACCTAAATATTTTATTTTGGGAAATTTAGGAAACCCTGACTCATGCCAAAGGCCACGCGTCCGTCATCACCAAAGTTACCTCGGCTCGGGAACTTGGGTACGAGAGGGGAAGGTCATGCAATGAGCACCCCCACTCGCCCGATCAAAGGATCGGCCTCTACTAAGCATGATATGTTGTTTTATAAACACATGTGTTCTTATTCCAGTTATTAGCTATCTTTAATATGTGAAGTGAACAACATACAAGTATAGACTCAATCACGAGAACTGGAACAAAACAACTCATGTTTGTTTTTGAAAATGGTTTGGAAGTACTACTCGCAAGTAGGCTAAAGCGCGGATTTGCCACCCTCAAGTGGGCTTTAAAACGTGATTTTGCCATTTCGCAAAGTGGGCTTAAAACTCACAATCGTCGAGTTGTTCCAATTCAGGCAATCAAACCTCCACCCACGGGCATTCAAGCAGTTAATCATTTAAGCAAATAGCCTCATGGCAAGCATGCTATCATGGCAATACTCACACTCATGCAAGGATGCTAAAGCGTAACACTTACAGTGTACTCCGAGCCAAAATAAAAGCTAGTTAGAAACAATGCATGATTCTAGCTATATTAACAATGCCTAATGCAACACATGCAATAATGCAACTAAATAGGCTTGGCTATCGAAGATGGCATATGAATGCAACAATTTGATAACATGCTTTGAAACACGTATTCAAATAAGTATTGAAATACGATGCAGTTTGAATGATACGCCAAGTCCGGTGCATGCAAGACAAATGAATGATCCAAACATGCAAAACATAAGGTATGCTAATTGAAATATGCCCTAAAACTAACCATCAAAAGTGGTTAAGTAGAAGGGAGAAAGAAGTGGGGTTGGAAGACATGTACACACACACGCTTATTACAACATTGCGCCCTCTCGAAGGAGGGTCTGAATAAACAAGCTAACTAGCTACGCTAAGCTAAGCTAACTATTACAAACCAACTAATTAACTAATTTAGCTAATTAATTATTACAAAACAAATGAAATTGAATAACTAGCTAATCTGAGCTAATTAGAATATTACAAAGATGAATTCAATTAGCTAAACACATTAACTAATTAATTATAAAACCGGTAAATTAACTAGCTAAGTAAACCAGTAAAATGGCCTGGGGGGGAAGGGGGAGACATGCATGCTCGGTTTGCTTCGCCCCGGAAACACATTGCCTTGCCATGAGTTGCCTTTGTTTGCACTCGTGGTGATCTCAGAACATCATGTCAACTTTTAGATTGCATCTGCCCCAACACAGGAACACTTTGGACAATTTTCCCTGCAGGTGGCCGGACGGCCACCTCAACTGGTTGGTAGGCTACCTCAATTGCCCGTCCGGCCAGTGCAAGTGGTCGGTAGGCACTAAGCAAGTGGCCATCCGGCCACCTCTCTTTCCAGAATTCTGCCTTTGCTGCAACACAGAGCAACAAAGCCAAGACAATGTATTTGGCAAGAAATATGTGTACTACCACCTTCCTCATCATGTCTCAAGCTCAAAGGAGTGTGGTACTTGGCTCTCAAGCCACCAATCAAGCATCTCAATGCATGATGGCCGAAGAACCAAGCTTGTACAAGTTTAGTGAATGTGTACATAAGACTCAAAGTGTCGTCACCCTATCATGCATGATCAAGGGTGACAACGACCAAGAAACGCGACACGTTTCATCACTTTGAGTATGAAATGCGCCACATTTCTTGTGTTTGGATTAACGTCCGATCCAAACACATGCAATGGAACACACATGCTTATCTTGCACATGTTTTACTTTTCTCATTTTGTTTACACATTTTAGATTACCGATTAGTCCATTAACCGATTAAGTCCAATGTGAAAAGTCCACTAATTGGAAAGTTGGTCTAAGCCACAAGTGCCTTGAACATGAAAGAGGTTTGTGCTGTTGGTTAGTAGAAATCCTCAAGGGAGGATTAAAACCATTAGGCATGCGAACCTCAATTCTACATTCGAGCCATCAAGGGGCTCAAGACTACTTTCAAAGTGAATGAAAGATTGAAATAATGGGGTGCAATGACATATATTTCAACACTAAAATAATATGCTAAGTGGCTCAAAATCATGCAAACAAACCATGCACAACATGTTAAGAGTCAAAAGCATTGAAACTAGTGAAGGACACAACACTAGAGGTATGCAATACAAAGCTCAAATGACCAAATCAGCTATGGATAGACCTAAAACATACCAAATTAGTGGCCTAATCATGCTAAAACTTAGGCACAAAAGGCAAGAAAATCGTGCGCACATGTTGGCTCGCAAGTAAGGCACAAAGCTTAACTCTTAGAAGCAATGAAGGAGTGACACATGCAAGAGTGTGGCAAAGATATATGCTCTGAAATCATACGCTAAATGACGCCATAGCATGCAAACAACTCAAGAAAAGCATGCTAGATGTTCCAAAACACAAAGCTAGTAAGGGCCGGTTACACTATAGCTATACAAAGCGAAGCACATGTGACCAAGACCACTTGAAATAGAGTTAAATCATGCCAAAATATGAGCAAAAACATGCTGAGACTGAGTCACAAAAGAGTAGAAAGATAGGCTAACTCATTAGGCATGCTAGGCTAGTAAGCAAAATTACACTACAAGTGCAAGATGCAAGAAACCAATGGCAAAACCATCCAAAAACAGAGTTATAACATGTTAAAATATGGCCAAAAACATGCTTGAACTAAGCTAACATAAGCGATAAAAAGATGCTACTTTGTAGTGCTAACAAGGCATGGCATAGAGAGACAAGGAGGGGAGGCCACCCCCTCCCATTTTGGACCTCAAGACAAACTTTCTACCACTGAAATTCCCTTGGAATTCAGTGGTTTAAAGGCCAAAACAAGATGCTTCAAAAGGCTTTGAAAGGGTGGCTCAAAAGGCTTTGCAAGCCAAATAGCAAAAGAAGGGGGGGGGGGGGAGGGAACCACCCCCTAACCAAACAAGGTTCAAACCTCAATTTTAAAACCTTAAAATTAGAGTTTTTAGAGGTCAAAACCAGCCTCAAAGTAGTGTAAAAAGATGGCCAAGCACTTAGTTAAAACAAAGCTTAAAAGGGACAAGTTCTTACCCTTGAAGCACAGCTACAAAATAGGTATAAATCTGACCTAAAACCAACCTTAGAGCTCCAAATAAGCCTCAAAGAACCTCAGCTCCAAGATGAGGATGTTTGATTAAGGGTCTCTTTGCAAAAGTGTAAAGAATTCTAAGCTTAAGGCACAAAACAAGAAGAGAGAGAGGCTTCTAGAGAGAGAGGCTGAGATTTTGCTCACAAAATTTTGTAAAGAGAGAGGGATTTTAGAGAGAGAGCCTCCCAAAACTTGCCAACCTTGCAAAATATGAGATATGGCCTCCATATATAGCAAAAAGGAGAGCCTTGGTCGAAATATCTGAATTGGGACAACTGAAGCTTGTGTGTAACAGTTGGAGGGAAAAGATCTGCGAAATATTTGACTTTGGGACCTTAGTGGCCGGTCAGCTACTTCAAGTGGCCGGTCGGCCACTTGTCTTGCCGGTCGTCCACTTGTGGTGGCCGGCCGGCCGGCCACTAAAAATCTGCTTCCAAGCCCGACTTCAAACGGGCATAACTCCTTCATATGGACTCCTTTTCAGGTCATTCTTATGTCTAAATTGAAGCCCCAGAAGTAAGATTTCCAATGGTGGTAGACTCACATCAAAATTCCAAGTGTGAAAAAAGTTATGCTCCTTTTAGTGAAGACTGCTCATTTCCAGCTCAATCGGACTGATGCCCAACTTCAACCAACCATATCTCCCTCATCCGGACTCGGCTTTAGGAGATTATTGAGTGAAAAATGAAGCCCCGGAAGTCTTATTTCCAATGGTGGTTGCCTGATAGTTGAAATCCAAGTGTGCAAACGGATAGGCCTAATTTAGCGAGGGCTGCTCGACTCTCTCTTAACGATTCATGCCCAACTTCTTCCCCAACTTGGTTTCTTCTCTCCTCTCCTCTCTTCTTCAACTCCAAACCCATAAACAAGATGTTTTAAAGATTTTTTCAATGAGCTCACCTCTCTTTCATTCATTTCCACTTTGTCCTTGCTCGATTTACTGAAAAGCGCAACATTTAACAAAATGCGAGCGTCAGAACATCGTAGGAACTTTTTTTCAAAAATATTTTGAAAGAGAGGATTTTAAGGTCTAAAATCTTTGGTCAAAATAGTTTTAGTCCAAAAATGGGGTGTAAGGTTGGGATTTTAGACCAAAGAAATCGAACCTTTGCATAGCATAGCCTGCACCATCAAATGATCCAATCAGTAGCGCCCAAGTCTTAAGGACGGTAAAAAAATGGGGTGTCTACACTTGCTGGCCAAGGTTGCGGCCTGTGCTACTACATGCTGGACAAGGCTATAGAACAGCATGCTGGCAAAGGCTTTGGCTTGTCATGCTGGCCAAGGCTGTGGCATACTATGCTGCTGGCCAAGGGCGTGGCATGGCATACTGGCCAAGGCTGTGGAATGGCATGCTTGCCAAGGTTGTGCCATGGCATGCTGACCAAGGCGGTGGCATGGCATGCTGGCCAAGGATGTGGCATGTCATGTTGGCCAAGGTCGTGGCCTGGCATGCTGGCCAAGGTAGTGACATGGCAGGTTGGCCAAGGCCGTGGCCTGGCATGTTGGCCAAGGCTTTGGTATGGCATACTGGCCAAGGCCATGGCATGGCATGTTGCTGGCCAAAGCTGTGGCATGGCATGTTGGACAATGCGGTGGCATGGCATGCTGGCCAAGGCCATAGCCTGGCAAGCTAGCCAAGGCTTTGGCATGGCATGCTGGCTAAGGCTGTGTCATGGCATGCTTCCTAAGGCTGTGGCATGGCATTCTGACCAAGGCTGTGGCCTGGCATGCTGGCCAGGGCTTTGGCTTGGCATGCTGGCCAAGGCTGTGGCATGTCAAGCTGGCCAAGGCTTTGGCCTGGTATGCTGGTCAAGGCTATGGCATGGCATGCTTGCCAAGGCCGTGGCATGGCATGCTGGCGAAAGCCGTGGCTAGGCATGTTGGCCAAGGCTTTGGCATGGCATGCTTGCCATGGCTGTGGCATGGCATGTTGGCTAAGGTTGTGGCATAGGATGCTGCTGGCCAAGGCTATGGCAAAGCATGTTGGCTAAGGCTGTGGCATGGAATGCTGGCCAAGGTGGTGGCATGGCATGCTTGCCAAGGCTGTGGCATGGAATGTTGGGCAAGGCGTTAGCATGGCATGCTGGCCAAGGCCATGGCATGGCATGTTGGCCAAGGCTGTGGCATGCTGGCCAAGGTTGTGTTATGGCAAGCTTGCCTTGGGTGTGCCATGGAATGCGGGCCAAGGCCGTGGCATGGCATGCTGGCAAAAGGTTTTGGCCTGGCATTTTGGCTAAGGCTTTGGCATGGCATGCTGGCCAAGGCGGTGGCGTGGCATGCTGGCCAAGGCTTTGGCATGGCATATTGGCTAAGGCTGTGGCCTGGCAGGCTGGCCGATGCTATGGCATGGCATGCTCCGCATGGTTGTGGCATAGTATGCTCCCCAAGGCTGTGGTATGACATGCTGGCCAAGGCTGTGACATAGCATGCTTGCCAAAAGCTGTGGCATACCATGCAGGCCAAGGTTGTGGCATGCTGCTCCTGGACAAGGTTGTTGCATGGCATGCTTACCGAGGCTGTGGCATGGCATGCTGGCCAGGGCTTTGGCATGGCATGCTCCCTATGGCTGTGGCATGGCATGCTGGCCAAGGTTGTTGCATGCCACATTGTTGGCCAAGCTTGTGGCATGGCATGCTGGCCAAGGCAGTGGCATGTCATGCTAGCCAAGACCGTGGCCTGGCATGCTGGCCATGGCTATGACATGGCATGTTGCTGGCTAAGGCCGTGGCATGCCATGCTAGCCAAGGCAGTGGTATGGCATGTTGACCAAGGTGGTGGCATGGCACGTTGGCCAAGGCTGTGGCCTGACATGTTGGTGTAGACACCCCATTTTTGACTGCCCTTACGAATTGGCCACCACTTGCGCACCCAATGATGAATGTGTATATGCCTAACAAATTCTCTAAGTCCTCAGTAGAATGCCACAACTTTGAGCTTTCAAACCCTATACACCTCTTGCCTTGTTTTGGACCACAACCATAGTTCTTCAAGCCTGAAAAAGCTTGGGACCTTCTGGCCACTGATCTTGGCTGCTCGCCACTTGTGTGGCCTGCTAGCCACAAATGTGTTTTGGCAGATATTTATGCCAGCTGTGCCAGTTGTTTCCGCTTATGCTTGCATTTACCTACACGTGCATGTATGGATATTTTTGAGGGAGTTCGATGTTTTTCTATATATTGGAGACCTCCCCTTCTATTTTTGGGGGTTGAACATTTTGGAGCAAAATTATCTTTCTCTCTCTCTCTGTCTCTCTACAATTCTCTCTCCCTCTCTTGCAAATTCCTAAGCTTTTGCAAACTTTTTTGTATACACTCAAAACCAAACCTTGTGGTATTGGAGCTGAGGCACTTTCGGGCTTACTTTGAGCTCTTGAGGGTGTAAGTGTTGATTTGTTGCTTGGAAAGTGTTCTCATTTTCAAGAGGTATAAGTCTTAGCTTATGGCTTTGCTTTAATTGCTATTTTGCCTACTATTTTCGGGCTGTTTAAACTCTAAAATTTTGGACTGAAACTTGTGATTTAAGGCCAATAAGGGTGGAGGGGTGGCTCACCATTCCTTCCACCTAGCTTCTTAGGCCTTTACGCTTGTATTTCCCACCTTGTTGTCTACTTTTTTTGAACTTTTAAACACTGATTTTTAGAGCTTTTTTAGTGGCTAAAATGTTGTTTTGAAGTCTAAAAAATGAAGAGATTGCCTTCCCTCCTTGTGCTTGTTTACTAGCTTAACATGTTCCATGTTTTAGCTTATTGTTCTAGCTATTTTTGTCTTAATTCCAGCATGTTTTAGGACTGATTTAGCACTGTTTTAGGACTTTTTTTTGGTTGTTCATTGCATTTGAGCTTTGTATTGCATGCTTGTAGTGTAATTATCCGCATAGGCTTGGTGGTTTAGGTCTTAGCCACCAACCTATTTGAGTTGATAGTGTTTATTTCAAGCTTTCCATACTTGTGATCACCTTTAATCACCTTTGCAACCTCCCTCCTTTCTTGGCTTTTGCTTTACTTTGAAAGTTGTTTCAAGCCACTTGTTTGTTTAAGCTTGAGATTGAGGTCTTGTGCTTAATGGTTTAATCCCTTTGGTGGTTCATTACCAACGACATGACGTTTCTCTCTTGCCGAAAATAACTCTTGGTTTGGTGCTCCTTTCCAATAGAGGATTTAAAGCTCACCTTTGGACTTAATTGACTAATGAATGGTTGGTAATTAAAATGGAGTACTAAAAATGATGCAAGATAATAACTTGGTTTGGGTTCAATCGAACGTTAATTAAACCGTTGAGTCTTGAATCATTTCATACTTGTTCATGATGAAAACGGTTCAAGAGTCATTGTCAACCACTTCCCTTGATCAATCCATGATAGGGATAGGGTTTGAGAGTCTTTATTTGTTACATTTATTGAAATTCTACCCTTTGGTTCATAGGCCATCATGCAATGAAATTGCATCGATTGATGGTTTGTGAATCAAATCTACCACTCCTTTGAGTTGATTGATGATAAGGTGGGGTAAGTTGTACAAACAACCCTTGAGAGTACCTTGGTTGTGCTTTGTTTGCTCTCTGTTGTAGCAGGAAGAACTAGGATTTTGTGGCCGACAGGCCACTATTTCTGGCCTGCCAGCCACTTTTATCAAATGGAGTAGTGGTCTTTTGAAACAGAACGTAGCTGGTTTTGAGGTGAAAAATAGTGCAAGTGTTCTAACTGTGCAACAGAGGCTTTTTGGCAGTAGAGCAGTGACTTTTTTGGGTGGAAATCCACGCGCATGCATGAGCACTCCTCGCTTCCTGGGGCTGTTTGGTTTAATGACTTAGCTTAGTCATTTCTTTAAATTTTGTAAAGTGTTGTAATTAATTAGTTGTAGCTAGCTAATTTTTGTCTTGTAAATAATTAGTTAGTTTTGTGTTCTAATTATTTCATTTGGGTTTGTAATAGTTAGTTAATTAGCTTCAATTAGTTAGTTAGTTAGTTTATTTGGACCCTCTTGCGTGAGGGTGCAAACTTGTAATAATGTGTATGTCTTCCAACCCCATGTCTTTCTCCCTTTTATTTACTGCTTACGATGGTTAGTTTAGGGCATCTTGTTTCGTTTAGCATCTCTCATGCCTTGCATCCATTGTCATGCATGCATTGAGCTCGGCGCATCATTCTTACTTGCATTGTTAGTTTAACATTCTTTGAATACGTGCTTAGACCGCATGCTATCAAATCAATTCATATGCCATATTGGTAGCCGAGCCTAGTAATTGCATATCGCACGTGTTGTATTAGTCATATTGCATAGTTAGGATCATGCATTATTCTAACTTTGTCATCTTTTTTGGCTTGGAGTACTAGGTGAGCTTTTATTTTCTTTAACATAATCGCATTGTATGTTAGTGTTGCTATATCAAAACATGTTCACCATGAGGCTAAGTGCTTAAATGATAAACTGTTTGAATGCCTGTGAATGAAGGCTAATTGCTTGAATTGGGATAGTTTGATTCATGTACATTTGAGCCCACTTTTTCAAGTGACACATTAGCAAACTCTTTTAAAAAACAAACATGAAATCAAGTGTTCCAGTTTTTGCAATCTATACTTGTGTGTATGCGCATCACATAGTAATGCTAGCCTAACAATCGGAACAAGAGCATATAATGTAAATAAGATTCACATCATGATTAGTAGAGGCCGATCTTTGATCGGGCGAGTGGGGGTGCTCAATTCATGACCTTCCCCTCTCTTACCTAAGTTCCCGAGCCGAGACAATGTTGGTGATGACAGACGTGTGGCCTTTGGCACGAGTCATGGGTTTCCTAAATTTCCCAAAAATATTTAGGTTGCGACTCTGTATCTGGCAAAGCAGTCAATTTTTGGCAATTTGCTTCAAAATCAATTTTCCAAAAGATTTGCCGGATTTCGACTCTTTAGTGTTTATCTATTTCATGTTGCACTTGTGAGATCAGATTTAGAATCGCAGGAGTTCGATACTGTAGGGCTTATTCGTCTTCCGAAAGGAGGCACGAAAAGTCGAGCTATAGTTTCTGGCAACTCTAGTGGGGAATTTAGAGAACTGGACTTGAACTTCATAATATAAAATTTTATCTACACTTAGATGTTTCTTTGCATTGCATTTGCATTGGTGCGCTTAAGTCACTGTGTTTGCCATCTGCTATTCCTGGACAGTTTGCTGGAGGCTTGCCTAAAAGCTTGCCAAAAGGCTGACCAGTCATGGGCTCTTCCATGATGCGAACACAACTCTTGGATCTGGACTACTGCTGTGCCATTTGATCCTCCTTTCACTTCTAGGTGTTAAGTGTGAGAGGTATATTAGGTAGTCTTGCTGAGGTACCCTTTTTGACCATTCGGCCTAATTGCATATTGAAAAGCCATAGAGACTGTTCCAAACTAGGACAAGATGCTCACCCGAAATGCAAGATTCCGTGAAAACCGCTTTGTTTGAATAGTGAATCCTTGTTCTTGATGAAACTAGGACAGGGTAATCCTACCCCCTCATAGGGGTGTTTTGGCTCTCACTTAACTGGTATGTGCTTTACAGTGAAACTGTACAGGAATGTGCATAGCAGTTACAAGTTTGCAAGTTTGGTATCTGTTTTGGGGGCGGAATTCAGTGTGGAGTGCAGTCCTATAGCTTTGATCATGTCTGTGTTGATAGGGTCTTAGCTGAGGTGCTGTGTGGTTTCTGATTATCGTTTTCTTTTGCTTTATTTCTTTTTGCTATGTAGTTTAACACCATAGCTTCAGAAAGTTTGGATATCCCCCAAGTACTCTGGACTCAAGTCAGAAGGCTTTGTAAAGCCGGGGAACTTGTTTGGGGACAACTCGTGTTTACCTCACTTCCACCGATTACAAGATGGAGGAGAATCAGGCAGAGCTCACTGGTTCAGTTTTTACAGCAATCACCCCTTAACTCATCTATGTCTAGTCCGGGTTAGGGACAATCATCTACTTCTTGTCTAGCACGAGATCACTCGCCTATTCCGATGACACAGTATCCCCCAGTCAGTATGGAAGAATTGATACATCATCTGCAGCAGATAGTTGGAACCCTACAACAAGATGCTGCTTGCTAGGCTGAGGTCACGGCCTTTCAAGCTGAGGTAATAACTAGGTTACAACAACAGCAACTGTAGCCAGCTACAGCCTTTACATCCCATGCACCTCCCACGGGTATCCTAGCACCCAGAGCCACTGCTCATACTGCCAATGTCCAAGAAATCCAGGGCAATCCAGCAGAGCCAATCCCAGCACAAGCCTCCAAAGCACCTGTTTATCAGACTGAGGCTCCATTTGAGTTTGAGGTTGACCCAACTGTACTTAAGGTCAATAAACTGGAGAAGTTATTCAAGAGAGCACAAGGGGTTAACTACATCTCGGACATAGAGGACAAGTATACCGATTCTGTAGTGACATTACCGGATCGATTTAAAATGCCGCACATTGACCGTTTCGACGGTTCCAAAGATCCCATGGTTCATCTACGGCTGTTTTCGGACATCTTTCGGTGGATGGGCTTGACTAGATTACAAAAGTTGTCTCTCTATGGCCATACCATGTCAGGTATAGTGGCCATATGGTATGCAGAGTTGGAAGACTTTGTCAAGCAGAATTGGAAGGAGATGACCGAGGACTTCATTGCGCAATATTCGTATAATACTCAAATCGAGGTCACAACTTGTGATCTCGAAGCAACACGCCAAGAGTCGAAGGAGGGCTTCTCTGAATTTGTGACGAGGTGGAGAGCTAAAGCCTCAATGATGACCACAAGGCCTTTCGAGAAGGATCAAATTAGGATGGTTTTTTGGAATCTGCATGACAAACTGTTGCAAAAGATGATTGTCCTACCTCTGTTCACATTTACAGAACTCCATGAAATGGGAGTGCAAATCGAAGATGCCATGAAATAGGGGCTTATTACAGACAAGAAGGAGCTGGCAAAAATGCTGTTTGTCCATAGTTCCAATGCTACCAGTGGTAGCATAGTTGCGAGGCCATCAGATGTAAGTGTTGTCACCACAACCAAGACTGTCGACCCCTTTGCCAATACAAGCTAACAAACACTGTCCAACCTTGTCCGATCCCAGAGGACTTTCAACCAGTTGTACATGACCCTGTCTCAAGCCATGAAGGTGCTAGTCAAAAAAGGGCACCTCAAACCATTAGAATCCTGTTGATTGCTTGATCCTCTTCCACCCAAACACAACCCTGCAAAATACTGCGCGTTTCACCAACAATAAAGTCATGACACCGACCAGTGCTTTCGACTGCGTCATGAGATTTAGGATTTAGTTGACAACAAGGTGATTGCACCACCCCAGAAGCCAAATGTAACCACAAACCCACTCCCGGCCCACAATCAAGTTCCTCCACCTTGAATTCTCAACCTGATCCATACACTGGCCACCTCTTATGACTCCAGTGTATATATTACTCCCTCCTACCTACCGAAATCGACGTTGTTCATTTCAGAAAGCGCAGATCTATGCATGATGGACACGTCCAATCCTCAACCCAAGCCTGTGGTGATGCTTACAGTGGAAGAAGAGTCTACCTTGGAGGAAGTTACTAGTTCATTGTCGGAGCGAGCTAAGGACTTACCTGATGGGGTGTATGACCCAAGCTGCTACATTGTGCCGACTGATCAAACCAAGCCTGAATTGGTGCTGTCAACCTTGGTAGACATCAATGTGGTCAGGGAAGATGGCCCGGGTCAGGGGTTGGATGATCTAGCAGAACTTGAGGAAGATTTGGACAACTTGTAGTTCTTTAATGAGCAGGATCAGGGGGATGTACAGATCGGCTGGTTTGACTTGAACAGATCAATTAACAATTTTGGATGGCCGAGTGATGAGCCTGACAAGGAGGAAGAAACTGAAATGAAACCAAAGGGAAAGGAAGCAGAGATTGCTGTAATGGCCGGAAGGGCTGATGAGCAAGGAAAGCTACTGGAAAGCGCTGGTGTGGAAAACCTAGCTTAGGAAGTGGGCACTATGAGCACTGCGGATACAAACAAGAAGCTGTATTGAGGCAGTTTGAACTAGAAAGGATTGAAGACATCCGGGAAGTTGTGTGGGGGGCACCTATGATGTGAAGGTGATACAGGTAGAGCAGGACAACTGTTTGTCTGCCACTGAGGGTGAATGGTGGGACAATGATGATCTCCATCTAGCCCACACCGACGAAGAGTGGAGTGAGTGCCTTCTGGATGATACATAGTATGCCAAGGAAATAGACCATTTGACAAGAAATGGGCGGTATTTTAAGCCGTCACATCTGGATCAAGCGGAAGCATCTAGAAAAGACAGAGAGGCTGAGAAACGGAAAGAGAAACAACTAGAAGAAGAGGCAGTGTTGAAACAACTTAAGAAAATCCAAGCTAACATCTCCATTTGGGGTCTTCTCATGGCCTCCCGGGTATACCGACAGGCAGTGTTGTCGGCAATAGACAAGGCTAAATTGTCCATTGACACTACCCCCGAACAGCTTGCGGGATTGGTCTTCCCAAGTGGTGCCAAACCAACTTTGACCTTCTCTGACAAAGAACTGCCGCCAAAGGGCTCGGCTCATAACAAACCCTTGTACATGTCTGTGGAATGCAGGGAGAAATGGGTGCTGGTGGTGTTGGTAGATACCGGTTCGACCATCAATGTCTGTCTTTCTCGCACCACCTATGCAATTGGCCTCAAACCAGCGGACTTTGTTCCCACAACCCAAGTAATACGGGCATATGATAATACGAGCAGAGAGGTCATGGACACGGTGCAAGTCAAAGTCCAGGTGGGCCCAGCTGAGCATGAGGTCGAGTTCCATGTTTTGGATGTGCTGGCTACCTTTAATTTGATGTTAGGGATGCCCTGGTTGCATCATAAAGGCCGTCTCCTCCACTCTCTATCAGATGTTGAAATACCCTCATGGGAGAAGAGTGGCAATTGCTTTTGGGAATTCATCTATCCATCCACCGCCAGAGGTAACTACGCCAGTGCTGGAGATCACCCATGGCGAGGAGGATGTATTCCTCTCGGGATTCACTCTGGCTAAAGCCCGAGTAGTGCAGGCCATCCTGGCCACAGACGAAGGCATGTTTGTCAGCACCCAGTCTAACTATTTCATGAACAAGCTACAGCATGTTCCAGGAATGAGACTTGGAAGAAGTGGCCAGAAAGGTGTTGCTGCACTAACAGATGTGCCGCACAACCCACATGCCTTTGGTTTGGGCTATGTGCGCACCAAAAAGGACTGGATCAGTAAATGAGAAGAGATGAAAGGTAGAGCCAAGGCCAAGCAAGCCGAGAAGCACTATGAGCTCATCCACAGGCCAATCCAGGGGACACTGAATGGCCGCTTTGTTTGGGAGGGAGAAGATTTCCCTTTTTGCAGCTTTCCCGAGCTTTGGGTGAATTCCTCAAAGCAGCGTGTCTCCAAGTTCGAGATCTTTTTTGACCTGTAACTACAGAACAGTGATGATGAGGAAAGGGATGAACCAAGCATCAAAGCTGAACAGAGCATGGAAAGTGACTTAGATGGCAGCAAACTTGGAGTAGGGGCAGCACTGGCTTGTCTCTTGACAAATCCTGTGGCCGACCTAGAGAACTTGGGGGATAACCTTATCGTCTTCATGATCAGGGAAGAACTGGGTGTGAACCCAACCAGTGGCATCTTGGATGCATCAGGGGCACCATTTCTTACCTGGTAGCTGGAGGAAGGCTATCTGTCCAGTTCTAAATCGGGTGATGAGCTAAGATCTGATTCCATTGAGTCTGTGGGATCAGGATCAGATTCAAGTTCTTCTGACTCTGAGTCTAGTATTCTTGGGGGTGGTAACCTGGATACCAAAGTCCTATCTGGGTCTTCATTCAGCTTTTCATTTGAGTCTATAACCGAAGATCTGGCCCTTTTGAGTGAAAACTCTACAGATTTTGTGTACTTCTCTGTGCCGTTGGCTTATTGTATTGACCAAGATTTTCAGAATTTTAATGAAAAGAAAGGGAAAAAAATTCCCCTAGCTTTGAAAAACTTGATTAATCGAGAGGAGGAGAGGTTTACTAAACCCTGTGCTGATGAAATCATTACCATTAATGTGGGTACTGAAAAGGATCCGCACCTGGTCCAGATCGGGTCCACGTTGTCTTCGAAGGAGCGCGAGCGTTTAATTGCTTTGTTAAAAGATTTCAAAGATGTGTTCTCATGGTCCTACAAAGACATGCCTGGAATCGATCCCGAGATTGTATAACATCAGATTCCTCTTGACCCCCAGGTTCGACCAGTCAAGCAGAAGTTGCGTAGAATCTGTCCGGATTGGGCGCTGAAAATCAAGGAAGAGGTCACCAAGTAGATCGTGGCAGGTTTCTTGTTAGTATTTGAGTATCAGACTTGGTTGGCCAACATCGTCCTAGTGCCAAAGAGGGATGGTAAAAGCCGAGTGTGTGTGGACTTTCGGGACTTGAACAGAGCCAGTCCGAAGGATGACTTTTCTCTGCCGCATATTGATGAGTTAGTGGACTTCACTGCGGGCCATGCATTGCTATCGTTCATGGACGGATTTTTCGGGTACAACCAGATTCTGATGGTGCTCGAGGATAGAGAGAAGACCGCATTCACTACACTGTGGGGTATCTACTGCTACCAGGTTATGCCGTTTGGTTTGAAAAATGCTAGAGCTACCTATCAGAGGGCTGCGACCACCATTCTGCATGACATGATCCACAAAGAGGTCGAGGTGTACGTGGACGACATGATTGTCAAGTCCAAAGAATGAGAGGGCCACTACACCACCTTGAAGAAATTCTTTCAACAAATTAGGGAATACAGATTGAGGTTAAACCCACAAAAATGCACCTTCGGCGTAACAGCAGGAAAAATGCTAGGCTTTCTAATCCCACAGAGGGGCGTTGAACTAGATCCTTCCAAAATCAAGGCCATCCTAGAAATTCCTCCACCGAGGACTGAAAAGGAGGTGCGAGGCTTTCTGGGTAAAGTGCAATTCATAAGACGGTTTATTTCCAAATTAACCTTGACTTGTGAACCACTATTTGGTCTCTTGAAGAAAGGGAAGAAATTTCGATGGGATAATCGATGTCAATTTGCCTTTGAGCAGGTTAAGCAGTATGTCCAGAATCTGCCTGTGTTGTCGCCACCAGAGCCAGGGAAGCCTTTAATTCTGTACTTGTCAGTAATAGACACGACCATGGGATGCATGCTTGCTTAGGAATCTGAAGATAGGGTGGAGAAAGCCATCTACTACTTGAGCAAGAAAATGCTAGATTACGAAAGTCGCTATACTCCTTTGGAGAAAGCTTGCCTAGCCTTGGTATGGGCTACTAGGAAATTGAGGTACTACTTGTTAGCTCACTTTGTAATCCTGGTTTCGAGATTAGATCCCATCAAATATCTGTTTGAGAAACTGGCGCTTATGGGTAGGCTAGCCCATTGGTTGCTTCTTCTCTTCAAATTTGATCTCAAATATGTCACCAGCAAGTCAGTCAAGAGAAGAGCTGTAGTAGAGTTCCTGGTAGACCACCCAATAGAAGGAGATGAGGCAGTGGAATACTTATTCCCAGATTAAGCCATTCTGCAAGTTGAGGAGAAAACTTAGACGATGTACTTTGACGGAGTGTCCAATCAGTACGGTTATGGGATAGGTGTGTTGCTGATAGCACCCGTCGATTTCCATATACCCTTAGCCTTCAAACACCAGTTCAAGGTATCCAACAACCAAGCAGAATATGAAGCGTGTATTATTGGTTTAGAAGCCGCCCTGGAACTAGGGGCAACAAGATTAGATGTCATTGAGGACTCAAACTTAGTTGTTTCTCAAGCAAATGGAGACTGGAAAGTCAAAGAAGAGAAGATGAAGGTTTACCATTAGACCCTGAATATTCTGATTCCTAGGTTTAAAAAACTGACTTTCACGCATCTACTAAGAGAGAACAATAGGTTCGTTGATGCTTTAGCAACTCTATCTTCTATGGTAGACATCCCACTTGGAGTCTGGATGCGTCCGATTATTATCGAGCAGAAATACACGCCGGCTTATGAAACTATTGCCGCGATAGATGAAGTGCAAGACAAAAACCCCTAGTATTACGAGATTTGGAACTTCTTGGAAAAGGAGAATTATCCACTAGGGGCAATTGCCAAGGACAAATGGGGAATACAGCTAATACCCATCCAATTTATCATCTGTGGCAGTAAGTTGTATAAAAGAGGTCATCTGGGAATGCATAAGTTGTGTGTGGAAGAAGAGGAATCGAAGTGCCTTATGGAGGCTATCCACGGCGGAGAATGCAGGACGCATATGAATGGTTTGATGCTAGCCCAGAAGATTCTTAGGCAAGGTTACTACTGGTCCACCATGGAGGCGAATTGTATTGGTTTTGTGCGGCGATGCCACAAATGTCAAATTCATGCCAATCGCATGAATATTCTGCCGTCAAAGTTTTACAACATGACTTCGCCATGGCCTTTCTCGGTCTAGGGAATCGACGTTATCGGTGCAGTCACACCAAAAGGATTGAATGGGCATGAATATATCTTGGTGGTGATTGATTATTTTACAAAGTGGGTAGAAGCTCAGTCCTATGCAGTGTTGAAGGCATCGCATGTAACTAAGTTTATCAGAAACAATATCATTTGCCGGTACGGAGTGCCGAATGAAATCATATAAGATAATGGCTCCCACTTTAAGAAAGAGGTGATAGTGTAACAACCCCGATCCCTAATTAACTTTAATCCATACTTAATTATGCCTAATCATTAATTGAGGAGGAATTCTGAATTAATTGGCATGTGTGTGTTGCATTATCTATGGTTATATCTATTTTGCGTAGGAAGATCTGTTCATGTTTTGGTTTCGGTTTGTAAATTGAAAGCCTTATCGGCATCCGACTCAAAAATTGACTTGATTTGTATGTTAATTAAGATTTATAGGATTATATGGTAAGTTTAAATAAAAGTTGATTTGGAACGTGTCACACCCCAAACTCGCCCCTAAAAGTTCGGGCATGACCTATTCAGAACCGGACACTTAACTTGACATACATATCATATGGGGCCTAACGGAAGCATTTAGTATCATACAGAAATATAAAATAACATCCATTGAGCTACCACTACTATGCCAGGATCACGAACAGAACATAAGGCAAATAAACATATAGTGACATGCATCTAAGAATCTAGCTATGTACATATACATATACAGTCCCAGCCCTCGAGATTGGGCGTAAAAAAAGACATGAAAGGAAAAAAAAAGGTCATGTACACTTCAACCTTAGACCGACAATTAGGGCACAAAACCAAAAGCTTAGCATACTCCATAAAATGAGTTGCCTTCATTTAGGTGCCTGGGCACTTTGAGGTTGACACAAGAGGAATGGATACCAAGCGTTAAGAACGACCTCTAGGTTGAGTGCCTACAAAAATAAACATAACATAAAGTGAGCCAAGCTCAGTGAATAATAGCACATAAACAATTCAATGCTCAACTTGAATTATAATACATATCCATGCATTTATAAATAAAGAGATTATATGGTTAATTTGTTTCTTTACCAATTCCAGAACGGCCTTGGGCCCAATCTTAACAGAGTGGCTTTAAGCCCTTAACAGAATGGCATAAAGCCCTTAACGGAATGGCATAAAGCCCTTTCATGCATGTATGAATTCAAGAGGTGTCTCGTATGGATTCTAGAGGTGACTCGCATTGCAGAACTTAGTTCTGTACAACACTTTGTTTCATACCAGAAATATAGAATGGCCTCTGGCCTAATAGATTATACAGAATGGCCATAGGCCAGATTGGCTTCAAGCCTAGATCATATATGTATGGACTCAAGAGGTGTCTCACACGAATTCTAGAGGTGGCTCACAATGTAGCACTTAGTTCCGAGTAGCACTTTGTTCCATACCAGTATCAGTAGGTCTTACAGACCGAACCATTCACATCATGTCATACCATAAACAGAAACAAATTCACATATAGTCTTAATTATGCTTGAGTCATAAACAGAAATCAGAGTTCATGTTTGATTATACATGGTACATTCATTAGCGCTAACAAATCAATATAGAGCATACTTGGTAGTTCCATAAAGGAACTTCCGGTACCGGAAACTTGTAACATACTTGAACCACGGTATTATTACCCCCGGGCAAGGGCCATAAGACCACGGTATTATTACCCCCGGGTAAGGGCCTTGTGCTAAGGATGCCATGAATACTTTTATATAGAGCATTCCTTATCATATCATGTTATTACTTACACTTAACAAAGATAGAATAATTCACATTCTAATGTGGGTCACATAATGATGCTAAACTTTTGCGTTTATGTCGTAGATTCTGAATAACTTCAGGTCCATATGGAACACAACAAAATTACTTCAGATTTATATGGATACACATAGCTTTTCCAATTATTTTGATTCCTCGAAGGTGTCCACACTTGATAACTTATAACTGAATGGCCTGTGGCCTATTAATAACAAAACGGTATGCTCTCATATCTACACAGAATCCGTTGTTCAAGAGTGAACATAAATTCTCTTTATTCATTAAGAAATGACATAGTTCACTTGAGCTATTAATCAGAAGCATACAGAAGTATACACATTTGTTTTATCGTTCATATACGTTAACATAGTTGACCTGCAATTAACAGAGTACTAATGGTAACCGTTGCATCATTCACATGAGTTAACATAATTAGTTTAAGTTTAATAGAACATTGCTGATAATTATTAGCGAAAGGTAGGCACATTTTACAGATTGAACGATTCCAGAGATACGTGGATACCGTAGTTCCATAATGCTCATACATTCCATTTGTTTGTCATGAATCACTATAGCTATCTTGCAGATAACAGAATGTTAGTATTCACTATCAACAGTAAACAGAACATACTGCTCAATAATTCCTTTAGATTTTCCAATCAACATATTGTTAACATAATTACTTGAAAGGAATAGGATGTTAACCATGAGATTCATTAACGATAATTAAATGTACAACCACAATACTACTACTCACAGTGCTATAGCGGAGCGCTTGACCCTTCCGAGGTATGACCTACACATGTGCATAACTTATACATTAGTTCTTGTTCTTTCTTTCATTATTCCCTGCATCATTTTACTTCGAACGAATTTACAGACATCTTAGGAACATCAAACATAAATTTCAAAACTACCAGAGGGTTAAGCACGCAAAACAGAGCGAACGAATTTTTGCAACATGGGCCGCACGTGTGGCTATGAGCCCCGCATGTGCGGCAATGATCCCCGCACGTGCGGCGATTCTGGCAGTGCAGTCCGAAATTTTCCAAACAAAACCCCATTTTTTGGTAAGCTTGTATAAGGTTCAAAATAGGTTCTTTAATTGATGAAACATGGTTCAAAAATCATGTACAAAGATATTTCAAACATACAGCAATCTCAATATGAATTGATTCCACAATTCCTTGCAATTTACAAATATAATTTAAACATTTTGAATCCCTACTATAAGTTCCCAAATATATATACAATCATCCAAATCCATAAATGAGTTCAAATATGCAAAGATAAGAACTAGAATGAAATTCTTTTCCATATACCTTAACTTAACCCCAAATCAATTCAAGGATAACACATCTTTTAATTCAACCATCATCACAACACAACTTCAATACATACTCTAATTTGCATAATTAACAAAAGAAATCTTACTCATTTTCAATAGAGGAATGATTCTAAGTAGGCCACACATACCTTGAGCTTTAAATCCTACAATCCCTCTTAACTTCTCCATCTTCTTCTTGATGAGCTTCTCTCAAACCCTTTCTTTTCTTATTTCTCTCTCTCAGGAGGTTTCTTTTTTTTTTCTTGCAATGACCCTCTAGTCAAGCATATAAGGAATATAGGCATATATAAAAGGTGAATAGGACAAAACTCAATCGTTTAATCATTCCAAATTGAAATTTCACAAAAACGCTTATTATTACCTAAAAATTATACTGATCTCAAATATGAAATTAATTTCAGATTATCAAGCCTCTAAGGCTCTCAATTTCTGATCCGAACATTCTAATTGTGACAGATGCTTTCCTTACTAAACAGATATAGGTTTCAAATCATAAGATCCATGTGCTTAAACTTAATTTCCCATGAAACTTTACATTAAGCATTTAAATGCATAGAATAAGGGACTAAAAGTATATTAGAAAACATGTACGAGGGTCGGGTTATTACAGAACGATTAAATTAGATTTTTATTTTGCTTTAAATTAATTACACTTTTGTCCAAATCTAATTAAGGCCTTAGTGGACTTCTTTGAGCACCAAAACACTCCCAATTCATTCCTTGGATGATACAAACGTGAGAGTGAGGGAGAAAGGGGAGAATTGGTTCAAGACTTGAGGAATTTGTGCTCAAATCAAAGGATTGCTAGAATTGTTGCCATTTGAAGAAGATTTAAGAGTTTTAACTTCACCTCTTGGGAATTCAAGCCCCCAGGTAAGAAATTGAACTCTTCATTGAGTCGTTATGTTGGATTCTATAAGATTATTGATGAATTAAGTGAATTCATGGAGGAATTGCATTAGAATTGAGAAGAATTAGGCCATACCATGCATGCATGTGCATTTTCCTACAAATTGAGCATGATTTCAAAGATTTCTTTCATGCATGTGCTCATCTCACTTACATTTTGAGAAATTACCATGTTTTCCATCAATTCATCAAGTTTGATCATGTTTTGAAGTGTTGGGCTTCAAGAAAGTTCATGCATGTTATGTTCATAAAACATTCTTGAATTTCATGTTGAATTTTGTTCAATTGGCGAGTCTTTAGGCCATGATTTCTTGAATTAATCCTTGAAACATGTTACTTTATGAGCCTCTATGAGTTTTCCAAAGTTTTGGCCCATAAAATTTGAGTTTGGTACCTTAGAGGTTGAATTTGAACTTGTGGATCAAATCTGGAAATTCCATAAATTTGATCCACGCTCAAGCGGGGGACTTCACGCTCGAGCAGACACTCTGAGTACGTGCACTTCCGCTTGAGCGACGTAAGTACGCTCAAGCGTGAAATGCATATACCTAGAAGTTCATATGTTTTGCAGTCCGCTCGAGCGAAGGGATTCACGCTCGAGCGGGGATAGAGCGTTTGTCGAGCATGAAAAACATGTAACCAGTACTTTTTCAAAGTTTACAATCTGCTCGAGCAGGGAAAGTCATGCTCGAGCGAGCCTTCACATCTTGCATGTACGCTCGAGCGGGGAAAGCCACGCTCGAGCGTGGACCCTATTTTTAGCAAAATTTGAGAACTATTTTCAAGTGCATTGTGGCATCCTCTTTCCATCTTAGGCATTCCTAGGCTATATTTAAGACACTATAATGAGGTTAAAGACTAGAAACGCACCCAGAACAAATAAAGCAAGTTACGCATAATTTGAGCGTGTGATTCAAGTGTGAATTTGTATGTAGGTTCATGTAGGTCACGTGCCTCGAACTATTTGATTAATCTGCTCTGTTTGTCTGCACCCAAAGCCAATTGTAAGTAATAACTCTGTAAAGTTATGTTTAACTTTAAGTATTTTCTGACTGATATGATACGATATGTTTTCTGAAATGCTATTTTATGAGTTATGAATGAATGTCCAATTTTCTAAAATGTATTTGTGGCACCCTTAGTTCATGTGGCCCTCGCCCGGGGGTAACAATACCGTGGCCAATATGCACGTGGCCCTCGCCCAGGGGTAACAATATTGTGGCTTATATTCACGTGGTCCTTGCCCAGGGGTAACAATACTGAGGTCTATATTCACGTGGCCCTTGCCTGGGGGTAATAATACCATGGCTACTTGCGCACAAGATGTGGACCTTTATGGTCGTTGGTACCGACTATGCATGTGGGTCTTAGGACCAAGTTGATATGTCCGCTAATGAGTGTACCACATATAACTGTTTACAAATCTGAATATGTATATGAAACTGTTTCTAATATTAACTCTGATCTCTGAATCTGTGATGGACATCATTCATTTAACCCTTTACCTAGTTATTATTCACTGGGCTCTAGCTCACTGTATTATTTATATGTATGTAGGTGAGCAAGCACGTGACCAGGCCTAAGGTGCCACCTGGTGAGTTTTGGTGTCAAGCAGCTATCACGCCTCCCGTGGAGGTTCCCTTTTGAGATCTACCCGGGTTCATTGTCTATGGGACTTTTGTATTTTTGAAATGTTTATGTCTGGCCTGAACATGTAGTAATCTTGTATATGTGGCTCGGATGATGTAAGGCTACTGCATTTAAATGCCTTATATGTATGTATGCAAAAATGTATATGAAAAGTTTCAAATATTCTATCCTATATATGTTTGCACAGCTCTATGGACTATGTAACTTTGTATATTTGCTTCTGCAGCCCCTATTATATATATTATTTTGTTCAGAGGCCTTCGGTAATCCAAGGATTATTGGCCAGTTACGATGCTAAACCCTTAGGGGTGGGTTTGGGTCGGGACAGAGTGGTATTAGAGCACGTGTTCTATCGGACACACGGGTCCATATGAGCTTAGGATGTCCTAGTAAGGATTAGGGGCATTCCATCTGCATGTGTGAGTGTGTGGTAATCTCAATGGATATGAAAACTGAATGTAAATCTGAGTAAATGAATTGAAAGAAATGAATGAGATTATTCCTATGTTTATTATCATTTGGTGTCTCTATAGCAACATGGAGAATGCGAGGGGAAATGATGTGAGAGAATCTTCAGAGGCTCGCATCAGCCGAATGGAACAAATGCTTGCGCCATTGACTGAAGCTATGACACAACAACAAAGACAACAACCTTTACCTCCTCCGCCTCTACTAGTACTAGCTGAACAGGACAATAATGACATCATCAATTTGACTCAGAAATTTATGACAATGAAGCCACCGACCTTCTTGGATGGTATTGAGCCATTGAAGGCAGAAACCTGGTTATTGGAAATGGAAAAGCTATTTTAAGTGTTTCCATGCTCTACAACTCAGAAAGTCCTTTTGGCTACTTATACCTTAAAAGATGAAGCCCGGAGATGGTGGCTGTTGGTTTGAAATAACGATGGGGACATGACATGGGCACAATTCAATGAGATATTCTACAACAAGTACTTTCCCCAATGCTTCAGGGACCGAAAAGTTTCTAAATTCCAAGAACTCAAACAAGGCAGAATGTCTGTGGCTGAATATGAACTAGCTCGTTTTGCTCCGCACATGGTAGACATTGATTACAAGAAAGCACGGAAGTTTGAGGGAGGACTAGACCTGGAAGTATTTGACCGAGTGGGTGTCCTGAAATTGCCTACTTATGTAGAGGTGCTCGACAGGGCACTGATGGCCAAAGCCATAATAGCAGCTAAGAAGCAGACTACAACTCCGACAACTGAATGGGAAGGAAAGAGGATCGGGTTTGATTTTAAGAAGGGCCGGTCATTTTCAAAGAAATGAAATACAGGGTCTTCCAGCAGCTCTAGTCAAAGTAGCGGATCTACTCCAAACTGCCCCGATTGTGGAAGGAAACACAAAGGTGCTTGTTATCGAACATCAGGCGCGTGTTTTCGATATGGCAAGACTGGTCACATGGTTAGGGATTGCCCAATGAGACCCAATGAGGTTAGCCGTCCTATGACAAGTTCAATCGGGTCTGTTTCTGCAGCAAGATCAAATGCAAGGACCAATGCTAGAGGTGACACTAACAATGAAACGTTGAGGCAAGGGAGGGTGTTCACACTTGTGCCTGGTGATGTACAGAATACCAAATCTGTGGTGTCAGGTATAATTTCTATTTGTGCTCAGAATGCCTATATACTGATTGATTCTGGCTCCACACATTCATTTGTATCGCATGCTTTTTCTCAGAAACTAACTAGACCCTTAGAATCCATGAATTATTTATTGTATGTATCTACGCCATCTGGGGGTTCTATGGTATGTGCATATGTGTATCCGGCATGTGATGTTTTGATTGGGAGAATGACGCTATACGTAGATTTGCTACCTTTGAATATCGACCATTTTGATTGCATCTTGGGTATGGACTGGTTGACTAAATACTGTGCTACTATTGATTGTGCAAGTAAATCTGTTGTATTTAGACCACCGAGTATGCCTACATTTAGTTTTACTGGGAATGGGGTAGTTCCTCCACCATATTTGATTTCGTTTATAAAAAGCTAACAAATTGTTAAGGAAAGGTTGTCGAGGCTACTTGTGTTGTGCACTAACTGAATCTTTAGATAGCACTGGTGTGGAAACCATTCCAGTGGTTTGTGACTTTCTTGATGTGTTTCCCAATGATCTACCCGGAGATCTAGTTGATAAGGAAATTGAATTTACCATCGATGTAATACTTGAAACATAACCCATCTCCAAGACTCCATATAGGATGTCAATTTCTGAATTGAAAGAATTGAAAATCCAACTTCAGGAACTCATAGACAAGAAATTCATCCGTCCGAGTACCTCACCTTGGGGTGCTCTAGTCCTGTTTGTCAAAAAGAAAGATGGATCCTTGAGGTTATGCATAGACTACCAAGAATTGAACAAGGCAACTGTTAAGAACAAATACCCTTTGCCCCGAATAGATGATTTGTTCGATCAACTTCAGGGAGCCCAAGTGTTTTCTAAGATTGACCTTAGGTCCGGGTATCACTAGTTGAAAGTAAAAGCTGAGGATGTGAAGAAAACTGCATTCAGAACTAGATACGGACACTATGAATTCTTGGTCATGCCTTTTGGGGTAACAAATGCACCAGCAGCTTTTATGGACCTAATGAATAGAGTTTTCAAACAATACCTTGATGAATTTATCGTTGTGTTTATTGATGACATTTTGATTTATTCTAAAGGCAGGGAAGAACATGAGAATCATCTGAGAACTGCTTTACAGATTCTGAGAGAAAGGAAATTATATGCAAAACTATCCAAGTGTGAGTTCTGGCTGGACAGTGTAGCCTTTTTGGGCCATGTAATCAATCAAGATGGTATATTAGTGGACCCACAGAAAATTGAAGCCATTGTTGACTGGCCAAGACCAACCAATGTATCAGAAGTTAGAAGTTTTCTGGGGCTTGCAGGTTACTACAGAAGATCTGTGAAGGACTTTTCGAAACTTGCCATGCCATTGACCCAGTTAACTCAGAAAAATGTTTCATTTGATTGGAATGATCAGAGAGAGTCTTCCTTTCAAGAGTTGAAAACCAAGTTAGTAACTGCACCGATTTTGACTTTGCCCAATGGAACTGATGGATTTCAGATTTGCAATGATGCATCCTACAAAGGTTTGGGCTGTGTACTAATGCAAAATGGGAAAGTAATTGCATATGCATCTCAACAACTTCATCCTCATGAAAGGAATTACCTGACCCATGATCTCGAACTGGCAGCTGTAGTATTTGCCCTGAAAATTTGGTGACATTATCTGTATGGAACAACTTGTGAAGTGTACACGAACCACAAAAGCCTTAAATACTTCTTCACGCAGAAAGAATTGAATATGAGACAAAGGAGATGGTTAGAATTGATTAAGGACTATAACCTACAAATCTTGTACCACCTAGGGAAAGCTAATACCGTAGCAGATGCCTTAAGTAGAAAATCAATGGGGAATTTCACATGTTTACTCACCAGTCAGAAAGAACTACTATGTGATTTAGAGAAGAGTGAGATCGAAATTGTTTTGCGAGGGCAAGGTGGAATTTTAGCTACCATCACCGCTCAACCTGCAATTATTGAAGAAATTAAACGGAGACAACTCAAAGATGAGTACATGAAAAAGATTGTGGAGGAGTTTGACTCAAAGCCGAGGCCAGGTTTATGTTTGAGAATAATGTGTTGAAGTTTCAAAATAGACTCTGTGTACCAGATTCCTTTGGCTTGAGAAAGCGTGTTATGACAGAAGCTCACAGCACTAAGTTTGCCATGCATCCGGGGAACACGAAATGTATCATGATTTAAAACAAAAATTTTGGTGGCCTAGAATGAAGAAGAGTATTGCAAATTATGTGGCTAGATGTCTACATTGCCAACAAGTTAAAGTTGAACATCAACGACCCGCTGGGTTGCTACGGCCACTTCCAATACCAGTATGGAAATGGAAGCACATTACCATGGACTTCATTATGAGTTTGCCTCGCACTTCTCGAGGTATGGATTCTATTTGGGTCATTGTGGATCATTTAACTAAGTCTGCTCATTTCCTACCTGTTAAATCTATTTACAATGCTGACAAATTGGCCAATATTTATATTAATGAGACTGTGAGGTTGCATGGGGTGCCAGTATCTATTGTATCTGACAGGGACTCGAGTGAACCTGAACCGAACTACGTAAGGCATGATTCCCATCTTTGGGATACATAGGCAACTTAATCCTGAAGTTCGGTCGTAATCACCTCCAACTCAACTGTCCTATCCTTGTGTGTGATCAGGTCATGAGAGCTTGGTTGTGATCTTTATTATGGGAAGAAGAGTAGGTTACAATGCAGAGCAGTAATGTATTCAATCAGGGACAGTTATGATCTTTTGATTCAGGGTTGTACATCTTGAGGATTGATTCTGCGTGTGTCAAGTAGTGATCATTTTCGAAAATGGTTTTGGAAAGTTTTAATAAAAGTTAATTTTGTTCAAAATTTTACCTTTTGCAACTTAGACCATTTTTGGACCAAAAGGAAAAATTTTAGTACTCACAACTTTAATTCCATTGATTTCAAACATAAAGTTCTCCAACTCTTTGATACAAATCAAAGTTGCTTTTACATCATAAAACTTGAAAAGAAAGGTCAAAGCAATAAACTAGGGGCATAGGTGAGTCAGGTGCTCCTACATCCTCTACTCGTTCTAGTAGAAGCTTCTGAAGCCAAAGTGGGCCCGGTTTGTGCCTCATCCTCTAGCCAAGCCAAGCACTTCCCAGAAAGGGAATAATTGAAACTAGGGATAGGGGCCATAAGCTCTCTCATCCTCCAGGCAGTGAGGTATCTAGCCAAATGTGAAGCATGAATTAAGAATGAAGCCGGATATTCTACCCCCTCCTTTGGATGGGTCTGATCATACCCAAATTAGCGTCTGAACCAGAAGGGAAATTAGAACATACAGTACATGAGGCTAATCAACTGTATGTCAGGCTGACAAGTCATGCTGTACCTCATCTCAATCAGATAAAGCCAGAGGCAGTGCCAAGCTATGTTAGCCGTAGACCTGCTGCACATCCAGTTGCACGACCATCTCTCGTTGGGAAAATCCATTAGTCGTTGGCAGAAGAAATAAGCTTAAGCTGAGTACTCGGGGCAAGAGTCCACTACCTTCAGCTTATCCATGAGCCATACCTGGGAAGGGATGAAAAATAAGAGAGATTAAAGAATAGAGAGATGCGCGTGGAGAGAAAAGTAAAGAAAGGGCTTTGAGAGAAAAATAGAGCTTGAGTATCGAGTGATGTAAGAAACACATATGAGAAAGGGTGGGAAACAATACTTGAAGTAGTGGACTCCCCACAAACCTGGTGGTCTATCACTGATGAAAAGTATCCAAGCCCATCAAGGTCTCAGCCAGGGCCAAACCGATGCAACTTTTACCTTCTTTCAGACATTGGGCCACTTCGATCAACCGAATGCTAGTTCCAAAGTAACTAAGGGCAAGAAGGAAATGCGCAAGCATACATAAACAGAGGGCATGTTGCTGAAAACCTTGCCAGAGGAAGTCATCCCTATCGCCGATGTTAGAAAATCGATGAATCAAGCTGGGTATGTCTAGCTCTCTGTCATGGGCCAAAGATCAAGCTTCATGTAAAGTGAGACCACACATTTGTCCCAAAGCTTGGGCATGGCCAAAATAGGGCTGAGGTATGATTTCCTCATCACGCTGGGTTTCCATCAATACCCAAAATTCTTCAAGAGTCGGGCACATTTCTTGTGTTCCGAAGCGAAATACATGCGTAATTGGGTCCCAGCATCGGGCCGCGGCATGAAGGAACGGAAAGCAAAGTGGAGTATGGCTTAACGAAAAAGGTGCATTTATGCCAAAACCCCAAAATTTACCTTTTCCGTGTCGTCTAAAGTAGCTATCCAATCCGTAAGCTTCTCAACAAGGAATATCTCAATTTTTAGAAGAAACAGTAGCTAAAATGAGGTTCTAGGGAAGAAATCACGAAGGAGGACCTTTTGTAGAAGATAAGGCTGTGAGTAGAGGCTAGCTATCAGCAATTTGGTGATCCTCACATTTATGGCCGGAGGCCACTAATTGTGGTCTGAAACCTACCTTTTATGGTCGGCAACCCCCCTTTCTGGCCTGTTGTCCCCTTGTGTGCTGGGCAGTGTTGGCAGCCTGGTTTTTTGTCTTGATCTTTACGTTTTGAGGTCTTTTTTTGAGTCTTTTGGTTTTAGCAAGTGTGTATATCTGTGTTTGAGTTATTTTTGCTTTGTTTATCGAGTTGTATTTTGTATTTTGATTGTTGGTCGGCTCATTACCCAATTAAGAACATCATGCCAATACAAGTTTTCATTTTCAAAATTCAATTCCATTTTCATTTTCATGCAAATATGGTGCTCATGATGCAAAAATGATAACACTTTTCATAAAAACTACGAGGTTTTATTCCGATCATGGTTTTTACAAAAGAGAGTACAAGTTTCAAGAGCAAAAGTAAAACCTATCTGAAGCTATACATGTGCTAATGCTACCAAACAAAAAGAAACTAAGCAAAAAGAAAAATACAAAAAAATCGGCACCAATCATCTCAAGCTAGAGAGGCCCTCTTCGTCCTTTTCCTCAGAGAGGACTCGGGGGCATTGTCTCCATCAGCACCGCTGTCAGAATCAAACTTTGAACCAGAGCCAGTATCATCTCCGCTCCCTGCCTTAGAGCCCGCCTCGACATCATCTCTGCTCCTAAACCCCAAGCCAGCATCATCATCTCCGCTCGCAGATGACTCAGAATGTCGACTTGATGCCTCTTCGGAGTCGCTAGTCTCAGCATCATCATCGCTCAAAACGGGCTCTAAGGGACTGTTTTGGCCTTGGGTACCCCTATCCTTGCCTCGATTGCAGTGCACATCTCTGCCACGAACTGAGGCTTGCCTTTCTCTGCTCCTTATTGCTGGAGGAGGTGCTACCGGTGCTGGTAATGGTGTCATTGCTGCCACTAGTGCCCTCAGTATAGATGGAATCTAGAAAAAGTTGTCAACATCTAAGCTACAGTGTGTATATCAGATACTAGCATATTATGTAGAATGAGTGTCATGCAGAAATCAGATACAGCATGAGTACAGTGTGCCAATGCAGCGTATTAGTGCAGTTTGGGGAAGACTACAGTGGAAGTGCCAATGTATCAGTGGGAATAGTGTGGTGCACAACAGATTTAGTAGTAAAATACGTGCTGAAATAAAGGAAATTACCTGAATACCGTGGAGACCAAGCAGCGTCTCTCTCCTCTGTACCATGCCGATCAGAGAGGTAACTAGCTCAAGGAGGCTCTTTGTATGCTCAGTAGGTGCCTACAAGTGCATTTGAATAATCAATAGCTGGAATAAACATATTTGAAATGGAAAGTGTGGGGTGCAAATTGTAAAGTGTGGTTCATACCTGAGGTGCACCTCGAGCTCTAATATATCCGTGTCATGTCTCTGCTAGCTCGATTAGAATCTGGTAGGCTGTCCCGATCGGCTGCCAACATGTGAGCGCAGTGGGAATCTCCAGCCAACTAGTCATCTGCCCAACAGGAGGGGCCCCTCTAGTGTTAGCCCGGGTTGCTCGAGTCGCCTCACCCGCCACAGGAGCTCCTGCTCCCTCGCTTGTGCGAACGCCCATCAGAGGAGGCATAAGAGGAGTCTAGATGAATGTCGCATAGTCGCCCTCTGCTCTGAAGAAGTTAGCGTCTAGGCCCCCCTTGAATTGGATGATCGCATCAACCGGTAGGCTATCTGCTGTCCTCATAGACGTTGGGGGTGGCATGGAAATGACTAGATCAAGCGAGCCTACGGTCTGGCGTACAAATCACTTGCTCAGAAACCAGGCCCGGCAGACTAGGCCCTCTAGCAAAATTTGGAAGTGAGATGTGGACCAGGACTAGGTGTACTGGTCCCTCACACTAGCCAGCATCATCACCCAGGCCTACCATGTGATCTGCAAACAGAGAATGTACAGATTGTTAGTTGTCTCTAGTTTTCGAAGTATGAATCAAAGCAGTAGAAAAGCAAAAATGATTGTGAGTTTCAGGTTACCTCGTCAGTTGCCACCATGTCGAAGTATCGACAGAAGAAGGCGAAGGTTATGTCGTCGCGGCTTCGACGCTGACATCGGTTGTCATACTGTTGTGAATACAGTATTATGGGGGAATCTCCTCCATAGGCTCTAGAGCCAGAGCTCTGAAGTAGGCATAAACCCACAACTGCAAAGAGAGAGCAGTGGTGTCAATGCATGAACATATATGAAACAAAAAGTGCAAAGTAGAAAGCACAATGCATGAACAGATATGAAACAGAAAGTGCAAAGCAAAAAGCACAATGCATGAATAGATATGAAACAGAAAGTGCAAAGCAGAAAGCACAATGCATGGACAGATATGAAATAGAAAGCACAAAGCAGAAAGCACAATGCATGGACAGATATGAAACAGAAAGTGCAAAGCAGAAAGCATAATGCATGAATAGATATTAAAGCAGAAAGTGCAAAGCAGAAAGCACAAGTTGTGAACAGATATTGAATAGAAAGTACAAAATCAGAAAGGTGTGGTGCATACCTCCCAGGCTCTCCAGTAGCCTCCAACTCGCTCTCCCCTCATCCAGGAAGTGGAGCTCATGTAGCAGTAGAGGGTGGCGAGGCCAGCTCCACCCCAATCATAGAATCGGACTCGAGGCAATGTCACCAAGGCACTCAACAAATATAAGCCTATGGTGTTCCACCTGTTTGAAAACAAGGTGGTACCGAGGAGAAACATCAAGAAGCCATGGGTGTACTGCCCCACCTCCTCTGGTGCGTTAGGCTCGCTCCCACGAAATTGCTCGGTGAACTCCTATACCTCACCATCGCCAGTCTGTATAGAGGTAGGCGTGCTCCCAGCAGGTGGATCCATGTTGCCTCTCACTCGCCCATATTCGTGTTGAAGGGGATCGAATCACCCTTTACTCTTAAGCTTGTGAGCATGGCAAAGTCGTAGGGAGTCATCGTCATCTCCCCTGCAGAAGAGAGGTGGAAAGAGTTGGTGGTGTCCCACCACCTCTCCACCAACTCCCCGAGAAGAGTCCGGCTCGCTATGTGCCTTTAGCGCCCGGAATAGAATAGGCCAAAGCTAGCCTCATCAATAATGTCGTGGACCCCAGCGGGAAGCTCATCATATCAGTCCCTCGTTGTCGTCACCTCATATGCCCTATAAAAGCGGGAGTCCCCCTGTGGCAAGAAAAGAGTGAATTAGGTGCTGATAAAAGAGCATTCAGATGAAAGGTAGTGCAAGAAATGTAGTTAAGGAAAAGGCAAGAATGCATGAAAATAGAGTTCATACCTCGATAGCCCTGGAGGGAAGGTGGAAGTCCGATTCCCTCAGTAGGAGGTCCTTTGGCACGCCACGAGCGAAATCACTGAAGTGCCTGATGCCTCCGGGCGGTAGTATATGTGTACGAGGATGATATGTCATCGGATCAAAGGGCCGCACCCTCAGTGGTAATGGCTCTGGCTCGAGCTTTGGAGAGAACTCCACCTCAAAATCAGTTGTGATGTCCTCTGCCGCCTCACTGGGCCCGACAACCATCGGTTCCTCAACCTCGGCATGGGGTAATAATAGAGGTGGAGCCTCAGGAGGAGCCCTGTCATGAGGAATATCATCCGCCATCTAAAAAGTGGGTGAAAAATGAAAAAAAAAATGGAGAAAAGAGGGTAAATTTGGAAAAAATCAACCTTAGGAGAGAGAAAATGGGAGAAAAAGTCAAAACTTGGGAAAGTTTGCAAAACCTAAGAGAAACTCGAGGAGAACAAGCCTAAAGTGGTGAAAATGTAGAAAAAGTGACGAAATCAAAATTTGATCGATTCAAAGTGTAGAGAATCAAGAGGGCTTTACGGAAAAATTTTGCGTGGGGTGTTGAAAAATGTGTATAAAGCGTAAATCTAGAGAGAGGAAGCACCTAGAGAGAGAGAGGGTGTTTTTGAATGTGTGGAAGTGAGGAAATGAAGTATGGAGTCGGATATTTAAAGACCAGTGCTAAAAAGACCTTTCTGCCTCAATTTGTGTACGAGTGGCCGGCAGGCCACTATTAGTGGTCGGCGGTCTTCCCTTGTGGCCGGTGGACGGCTGGTTGTCCTCACTTGTGTCCTAGTGCTGTTTTGTGCCTTTGTTTCCCGAGAAGTGTATGAGAGGTTCACTGTTGGGTCCAGATTGATTCTAAGGGATCTCAAATTTGTGTTCCGGTTCGTGAATATGCCCCACTTGCCAATACAAACGAGGTGTATCCTTTTTTGAACATGTTGCAAAGTCTCCAAGAGGTAAAATCGTAGGTTGTCACAGAATATCATTTTTATTCGTTTTGTCAAATTACATGTTTGTTCTCTTTTATTGCATAGAATGTGCATTTTCATACACACTTATGCTGCACGTGTGCCCTGCATCATTCATGATTCATGCATTTAATATGCTTTTAGTTTTGCATAGAATATGCATTTGTTTCTTGCATAGAACATGCTTTCAATTAACATCATACGTCGGTTGTTTATCTTGCATGGAATATGTGTTGTCACTGTATTGATTTGTAATCTTATTCAATTTGTACATCTATCGCACTTGTTCACTTTGTGCATCAATCGCACTTGTTCACTTTGTGCACCAATTGCACTTGTTCACTTTGTGCATCTATCGCACTTGTTCACTTTGTGCACCTATCGCACTTGTTCACTTTGTGCACCTATCGCACTTGTTCACTTTGTGCATCTATCACACTTGTTCATTTTGTGCATCTATTGCACACCTTCTTTCCTCTTTACATCTTTTGCTCTCTATCTCAGGACGTGTGAAATGCGGCCCTGGGTGTGTTTTATCTCGGAAAGCATGAAATGTGAGCTCGATCGATTTTTCTTCTATCTTAGGACACGTGAAGTGCGGCCCTGGGCATGTTTTATCTCAAGACGCATGAAACGCGAGCCCGAACGGTTTTTCTTGTATCTTAAGATGCGTGAAGCACGGCCTGGGCATGTTTTATCTCAGGAGGCGTGAAACGCGAGCTTGAGCGATTTTTTTTCTATCTCAGGATGCGTGAAGCACGACCCTGGGCATGTTTTATCTTGGGACGCATGAAACGCGAGCCCGAGGGGTTTTTCTTCTATCTTAGGATGCATGAAGCACGGCCCTGGGTGTGTTTTATCTCGAGACGTGTGAAAGGCAAGCCCGGGTGATTTTTCTTCTATCTTAGAATGCGTGAAGTGCGGCCCTGGGCATGTTTTATCTCAGGACGCATGAAACGCGAGCCCAAGCAATTTTTCTTCCATCTCAGGACGCATGAAGTGCGGCCCTGGATGGGTTTTATCTCAGGATGCATGAACCACACCCTTGAGCGATTTTTCTCTATCTCAGGATGCGTGAAGTGCGACCTTGAGTGGTTTTTATCTCGGGACGTGTGAAACACGACCCCAAGTGATTTTCGTTTCTCAATTTCTCAAGATGTGTGAAACGCAACCCTGAGCTGTGTTTTCTTTCCCCGTCGCGCGTTTTGGCATGGTTAGAGTGTGTTTTAGATCTTTTTGCATGGAACCTGTGTTGGTTTTAGTCTTGAAGCTGCTCATTTATATGCTGTTATCTTGTTATTGCTTATTGCATTATCTTGTA
This sequence comes from Camellia granthamiana, assembly GCA_036172215.1. NCBI lineage: Eukaryota > Viridiplantae > Streptophyta > Magnoliopsida > Ericales > Theaceae > Camellia > Camellia granthamiana. The sequence continues at coordinate 5,074,094 of JAXFYN010000017.1, read as the reverse complement.
TGATCATGAATTTTCAAAATAGTCGACTTTGCGAAGCGTGTGAGTCCAGCTTTCAAAGTTTTTTTCATGCATATCATTTGCATCTTGCCTTAGAACTACGCTGGTTTGATTCCTTGCAAAGGGATACGTAGGCAGCTTGTGGCCGCAACCAAATTATTTTGTCTTGATTGTTTGCCCAAGTCTTACGGCCTTGTCAAAATGGGTCGTCTTTGGGCTTTGACATTCACTCACGTCATTTCATGACTTCGAGTTCTATCAAAGAGAGGCAACTATAGACACCCCATTTTTGACCGCCCTTACAACTTGGACACCGCCGCTTGTGCACCTAATGATGAATGTGTATATGCTTGTCAAGTGCTCGAAGTCCTCAGCAAAATGCCACGACTTTGAGCCTTCAAACCCTATACCCCTCTTTCCTTGTTTTGGGCCACAACCATAGTTCTTCAAGCCTGAAAAACCTTGGGACTTGCCAGCCACCACTGTTGGCTACCGGTCACTGATGTGGCTTGCCGGCCAAAATTAGTGGCCTATCGGCCACAGATGTGTTTTGGCAAATATTTATGGCAGCTGTGCCAGCTGTTTCCACTGATGCTTGCATCTGCCTACACATGTATGTATGGATATTTCTGAGGGAGTTTGATGTTTTTCTATATAAAGGAGACCTCTCCTTTCATTTTTGGGGGTTGAACATTTTGGAGCAAAATTATCTCTCTCTCTCGCAAATTCTTAAGCTTTTGCAAACTTTTGCCTATACACTCTAAACCTTGTGGTATTGGAGCTGAGGCACTTTTTAGGCTTACTTTTAGCTCTTGAGGGTGTGTAAGTGTTGATTTGTTGCTTGGAAAGTGTTCTCCTCTTCAAGAGGTATAAGTCTTAGCTTATTGTTTTGCTTTAATTGCTATTTTGCCGACTATTTTTGGGCTATTTAAACTCTGAAATTTTGGACTGAAAGGCTCACCATTCGTTCCACCTAGCTTCTTAGGTCTTTACCCTTGTGTTTCCTACCTTGTTGTCTACTTTTTTTGAACTTTTAAACACTAATTTTTAGAATTTTTTTAGTGGCTAAAATGTTGTTTTGAAGTCTCAAAAATGGAGGGGGTAGCCTCCCTTCCTTTTGCTTGTTTACTAGCTTAACATGCTCCATGTTTTAGCTTATTGTTCTAGCTATTTTTGTCTTAATTCCAGCATGTTTTAGGACTGATTTAGCACTGTTTTATGACTTTTTTTGGTTGTTCATTGCATTTGAGCTTTCTATTGCATGCTTGTAGTGTAATTCTCCTCATAGGCTTGGTGGTTTAGGTCTTAGCCGCCAACCTATTTGAATTGATAGTGTTTATTTCAAGCTTTCCATACTTGTGATCACCTTTAATCACCTCTGCAACCTCCCTCCTTTTTTGGCTTTTGCTTTGCTTTGAAAGTTGTTTCAAGCCACTTGTTTGTTTAAGCTTGAGCTTGAGGTCTTGTGCTTAATGGTTTAATTCCTTTGGGGGTTAATTACCGATGGCATGACACTTCTCTCATGCCTAAAACAACTATTGGTTTGGTGCTCTTTTCCATTAGAGGACTTAAAGCTCACCTTTGGACTTAACTTACTAAGGAATGGTTGGTAATAAAAATGGAGTATTAAAATGAGAACAAAAGATGATGCAAGATAATAACTTGGTTTGGGTTCAATCGGACGTTAATTGAACCCTTGAGTCTGGAATCGTTTCATACTTATTCGTGATGAAAACGGTTCAAGAATCATTTTCAACCACTCCCCTTGATCAATCCATGATAGAGAGGGGGTTTGAGAGTCTTTATTTGTTGCATTTATTGAAATTGTACTATTTGGTTCAGAGGCCATCATGCAATGAAATTGCATCGATTGATGGTTTGTGAATCAAATCTACCATTACTTTGAGCTGATTGATGATAAGGAGGGGTAAGTTGTACAAACAACCCTTGAAAATACCTTGGTTGTGCTCTGTTTGCTCTCTATTGTAGCAAGAAGAACCATGATTTTATGGCCGACCACTTTTGTCAAATGGAGCAGTGGACTTTTGAAACCAAACATAGTTGGTTTTGAGGTAAAAAACAGTGCAAGTGTTGTAACTGTGCAACAGAGGCTTTTTGGTAGCAGAATAGTGGCTTTTTTGGGTGGAAATCCGCGCACGTGCATGAACACTCCTCGCTTCCTGGGGCTTTTTGGTTTAATTACTTTGCTTAGTCATTTCTTTAAATTTTGTAAAGTGTTGTAATTAATTAGTTGTAGCTAGCTAATTTTTGTCTTGTAAATAATTAAATAGTTTTGTGTTCTAATTATTTCATTTAGGTTTGTAATAGTTAGTTAGTTAGCTTTAATTAGTTAGTTAGTTAGTTTATTCGAACCCTCTTGCGTGAGGGCGCAAACTTGTAATAACGTGTATGTCTTCCAACTCCACGTCTTTCTCTCTTTTATTTACTTGCTTAGGATGGTTAGTTTAGGGCATCATGTTTTGTTTAGCATCTCTCATGCCTTGCATCCATTGTCTTGCATGCATTAAGCTTAGTGCATCATTCTAACTTGCATTGTTAGTTTAACATTCTTTGAATATGTGTTTAGACCACATGCTATCAAATTGATTCATATGCCATATTGGTAGCCAAGCTAACTAATTGCATATCGCATGTGTTGCATTAGTCATATTGCATAGCTAGGATCATGCATTATTCTAACTTTGTCATCTTTTTCGGCTTGGAGTACTTGGTGAGCTTTTTTTTGCTTTAACATAATCGCATTGTATGTTACTGTTGCTATATCAAAACATGTTCACAATGAGGCTAAATGCTTAAATGATAAACTATTTGAATGCTTGTGGATGAAGGCTAATTGCTTGAATTAGGAAGTTTGATTCATGTACATTTGAGCCCACCTTTTCACGTGGCACATTCGCAAACTCTTTTCAAAAACAAACATGAAATCAAGTGTTCCATTTTTGCAAATTAGTCCATACTTGTGTGTGTGCGCATCACATAGTAATGCTAGCTTAACAATCGAAACAAGAGCATATAATGCAAATAAGATTCACATCATGATTAGTAGAGGTCGATCTTTAATCGAGCGAGCAGGGGTGCTTAATTCATGACCTTCCCTTCTCGTACCTAAGTTCCCGAGCCGAGACAATCTTGGTGATGACGGACACGTGGCCTTTGGCACGAGTCATGGGTTTCCTAAATTTTTCAAAAATATTTAGGTGGCGACTCTGTATCTGGCAATGTAGTCCATTTTTGGCAATTTGATTCAAAATTGATTTTCCAAAAGATTTGCCGGATTTGTACTCTCTGTTGTTTATCTATTTCACATAGCACTTGTGAGATCAGATTCAGAACCACGAGAGTCTGATACTGTAGGACATATTCATCTTCCAAAAGGGGGAACGAAAAGTTGAGCTACAGTTGGCCAAGGCTTTGGCCTAGCATGCCAGCCAAGGTTTTGGCATGGCATGATGGCCAAGGCTATGGCATGGCATACTGCTGGCCAAGGTGGTGGCATGGCATGCTGGCCAAGGCTATCGCATGCCATTCTGCCCGCCAAGTCTATGGCATGGCATACTGGCCAAGGCGGTGGCACGGCATGCTTGCCAAGGCGGTGGCATGGCATGCTGGCCAAGGTGGCATGGTGTAGACACCCCATTTTTGACCAACCTTAAGACTCAGACGTCATCATTTGAGCGCTCGATGATTGTGCATGTTTGTGCTCGTTTCGAGTTTCCAGAGTTTTTGGCTGAGTGCCTTGCCTTCGGGCCTCTGAACTCTTTGTGTTTTGGCTTGGTTTGTAGACCATGCCTTGTTGCCCTTGTCTGGAGGGAGAGAGAGATCTGTAGACCACTTTTCGTGGTCGTAGACTACTTTTCCCTCTTGTAGGCTAGTTTCCAGTTTCCGGAGCCTTCGGCCGAGCGCCTTGTCTCGGGACCTCTTAACGTTCTCCTCTTGTCTTGGTTTTTGGACCATGGTTTGTTGCCTTGTTCTTGAAGGAAACAGAGGTCTGTAGACCACTTTTTGTACTCATAGACTAGTTTTCGAGGCTTCCAGCTGTGTGCCTTGTCCCGCGGGCTTTTGTCTTGCTTCCTTTTTGGTTTAGTTTTGAACCAAACCTTGTTTTCCTTGCTTGGAGGGTGGAATAAGGGGTGTAGACCAGTTTCTCTCCCTGAAGACCACTTTTCTTCCTTGCCAGCCAGTTTTCTGGTCGGCCAGCTGGTCTTGGTGGTCTTTGAACCACCTAAAGTGGTCGGTAGGCATGCCATCACCTCCCTTTCTTTGTGCAGACCACCTCCCCCCCTTGCCGACCAGTTGGTCTCCCTGCAAACCACTTTTTCTGCTCGGCCGACCAATGGGAGTGGCTGGCTGACCACCTCAACTGGTCGGCACCTTTTCTGCAGATATTTTCTTGCCAGTTGTGCCAGCTGTTGGGCACAGAAAGCATCCTCCATACACGTGTATGGAGGGATTGCTTGGAGCTCCTAGCTTGTTCAACAAGCTTGAACCTTGAAATTCTATAACAGGGAGCCTCCTCCCTCTTGTCTCAGGTTTAGAATTTTGCATTGGAGCTATAGATACATCTCTATCTCTATATTTCTTCCTTTGCTCTATATTTGTGCTTGAAAGTATAGTTTCTTCACACTTTTGCACACAAACACCTAGTGAAACACCATACTCTTGTTGCTGAGGCACCTTGAAGCTAGTTTTGGTGTTTTTGGATTGCTTTGGGTCCAAAAAAACTACTGGAGTTGTTGCTTTATTCTTGGTCTTCAAGGGTAAGGCTCTAATCCTCTTAAAGCTTTGTTTTGTTTAAGTCTTTGGCCCTATTTGAATGATGTTTTAGGCTTCACTTCCTACTGCAAAAAGCTTCATTTTCAAGTGTTTGAAATCTTTGTTTAAGGCTTCTTTGGTGTTGGGGGTGGTCTACCCCCTCTTATGCCTTGTTTGGCTTTGTTTCGTGCTATCCTTTTAAGCTATTGGGACCACCTCTTTTTGGCCTTCTCACCACTGAATCTTAGAGGAATTTTAGTGGTGGAAAGTGTGTTTTGAGGTCCCAAATAGGAGGGGGTCATCCCCTCTCCTTGTGTCTTAGTTGCTTGTCTTGTTGGCTCATCAAAGTAGCATGTCTTTCTAGCATGTTTTGACTCCATCTTAGCATGTCTTAGTCATTATTTCAGCATGGCATAGCTCTATTTTGGGCAGGATTGATCATTGGTTGTTTGCATATTACACTTGTAGTGTAAATTTTGCATACTAACCTTACATGCTTGTGTTGATAGCTCATCTTTCTAGAATGTTTTGGTCCTATCTCAGCAAGTTTTTGGTGTCCTTTTAGCATGCTATAGCTCTGTTTTGGGTCAGATTGATTGCTTCTTTCATGCTCCTGGCACTTGTAGTGCAATTCCACTCACTAGCTTGACATGCATCATGCTTTGGACCATTATTCTAACATGTTTTTGGCTCCACTCAAGCAAGCTTTTACTCATGTTTTGCCATGCTTAAGCTCTATTTTAAGTTGTTCTGGTTATGCATGCCTTGCTTTGTATAGCCATAGTGCATTCTTGCTCACTAACTTTGTGTTTTAAGTCCACTAGCATGCATTGCTTGGGCTATTTGCATGATTTAGCATCATTTGATATGTGATTTCAGGGCATGTTTCATTGTCATACACTCACATGTGTCACTCTTTCAGTGCTTTTGGAAGGTTATGCTTTATGCCTTAAATATAAGCCAATATGTATGCCATTTTGCCTAAGCTTTTGGGCTGGCATTTCAGTGTATTTTTGGCCCTATTTTGCCATGATACAACTCTATTTTTGGTTGGTTAGAGCATCCCTCATTTGCTTCTTACACTTGTAGTGCAATTATGCTCATTGGCCTAGTGTACTTGGTGTTTTTGGCCCTTCATGCTAGCTTGTTTTGGCTATACTCCATACATGTTTTGGCATTGTTTTGACATGCTTTAGGACTATTTTAGGTGTTCTTGGCCTTTTGGGGCTTGCTTTGCATAGCTATAGTGCAAGTGCCTATGCTAGTTTCAAGCTTTGAGCCTCCTAGCATGCTTCATTTGTGACATGTGCATGATTTGGCATCATTTAACATGTTATTTCAGAGCATATAGCATTGCCATTTGCGTGCTTTTAAGGGTTATGCCTTTGTGCCTTGCTTATGGCCTAACTTGTATGCATGCATGCCTAGGCTTTTGAGCTCCCATCTTAGCGTGTTTTGGTCTTTGTTTTGACCTAATTGAGCTCTGTCTATGGTTGGTTCTATCATTTGTGCCATGTATTGCATGCCCCTTGTGTAGTCTCCTTTAATAGCCTTGTGCCTTAGGCTTTCTAGCATGCTATGCTTGTGTTGTTTGGATGATTTGGCATCATTTCACACATGATTTTAGAGCATATAGTGTTGTCACACTTCCTTGTTTGTCACTTCATAATCATGTTTTGAGAATTGTGCTATTATGCCTAGTTCATGGGCCAATGCATGAGCATGCATTTTCTTGGCTTTCATGCCATCATTTCAGAGTATTTTGGCCACTGTTTTGGCATGATTTAGGTCTGTCCATATTCGGTTTAAGTCCGTTGAGCATTGTATTGCATGCCTCCTGTGAGATGTTCTTTCCTAGCTTCCTGTGAGATGTTCTTTCCTAGCTTTGATGCCTTAGGCTTCTAAACTTGCCATGCATGCATTGTTCATATGTTGGAACCTCATGCATGCCATTCTAGCATTCATAGAAGAGCATGTTGTTTGCATGTTGTTGCATTGCATTGTGTTTGCATGCCATTAGCATTGATAGGTTGATCATGTTGCATTACATTGTGTTTGGATAGAGTGTTAATCCAAACACGAGAAACGACGGACGTTTCATACTTGAAGTGGTAAAACGTGCCTCATTTCTTGGTCGCCGACCCTCTTGATCAAGCATGATAGAGGTTAAGGCCCTTATGTGTTATTTGTGCATTCATTGACATTGAATTGTGCAAACTTGGCTTCTCGGCCATCGTGCATTGCGATGCTCGGTTGGTGGCCCGATAGTCGAGAATCGCACTCCCTTGAGCTTAGGAAATGATAGGGAGGGTGGTTGTGCACACATATCTTGCAAATACACTGCCGTGCCCCTTTTTGTTCTCTGTTGCAGCAAACTGGAGTTGGGCAAAATTTTCTAGTCGGCAGACCAGTAAAAGTGGCTGGCAGACTACTTTTTCTGGTCTGCAGCATGTTTGGGTGGTCTACAGGTGGTCTACACCACCCTCTTCTGGTCAGCAACCCTCCTGGAAGTCTCCATGTTGGAGTAGAAGCTATCTGGAGGTTTGTGCAGTGTTTTGAAATCAAATGCAAACAGAGGCAAGTTGGGGCATAGTAATGGATTTCTGAACAAGGCGATCGAGCATGCATGCACTTCTCGCCCCGAGGCTCCTTTTAACTGCTTAGCTTAGCTAGATAGCTATTTGGTTCTGTACTTAAGTAGTTAATGCACTTAGCTATTCATTTGTGTTTGTAATTAGTTAACTTGTTAGTTAATTAGCTTCGTTTTGTAATAATTAGTTTTATTAGCTTAGATTAGCTAGTTAGCTTATTATTCGGACCCTCCGTCGAGAGGGCACAAATGTTGTAATAAGGGTGCGTGTGTGTGATGCATGTCTTCCAACCCCCATTTCTTTCTCCCTTTTACTTAACCGCTTTCGATGGTTAGTTTAGGGTCATTTTCCATTAGCATCCTTATGCTTCGCATGCGTGCATCATTCACATGTCTTGCATGCACCGGGCTCGGCGCATCATACAAACTACATTGTATTTCAATGCACTTTCTTGAATATGTGTTTCAGAGCATGTTATCAAGTGTTGCATTCATATGACATCTTAGAATAACCGAGCCTATCTTAGTTGCATTTTGCATGTGTTGCATTAGGCATTCTTGACATAGCTAGGATCATGCATTGATTACTAACTAGCTTCTTTTTTGGCTCAGAGTACTTGGGAAGCTTTTACGCTTTAGCATACTGCATGAGATGTGTATGTTGCCATGTATAGCATGCTTGCCATGAGGCTATCTGCTTAAGTGTTTTAACTGCATGAATGCCTGTGGATGAAGGCTTTATTACTTGAATTGGAACAATTCATGAAAATGTGCGTTCTAAGCCCACTTTGCGGAGTGGCAAAATCATGTTATTTTCTAAGCCCACTTGAGGGTGGCAAAATCCGCGTCTTAGCCTACTTGCGAGTAGCAACTCCAAACCATTTTCGAAAAATAAGCATGAGATGTTTTGTTCCAAATCGAGTGATTTAGTCTATACTTGTATGCTGTGCGCATCACATAGTAAGGTTAGCTAATAAACCGGAATAAGAACGCATGTGTTTTCAAAAACAACATATCATGTTAGTAGAGGCCGATCTTTGATCGGGGCGAGCAGAGGTGCTCATTTCAAGACCTTCCCCTCTCGAACCTAAGTTCCCAAGCCGAGGCAACTTTGGTGATGATGGACACGTGGCCTTTGGGATGAGTCAAGGTTTCCTAAATTTCCCAAAAACAAAACATTTAGGTGGCGACTCTGAAATCTGGCAAAGCAGTCCATGTTTGGCGCTTTTTGATTAAAATCGATTTTCCAAAACAATTTGCTGGATTTGGACTCTTTGGTGATTTATCAGTCTTACATTGCACTTTGTGAGATTAAATTCAGAACCATGACAGGAGTCCGAACTGTAGTAGCTAGAACTACAATTCGCACCCTCGCGTGCAGAGCGGAGTTTGGGGAGGTCTAATGTTTCTGGCGACTCTGTTGGGGATTTAGAGAACTTGACTTGAACTCATGGTATGTTGTTTTATCTACACTTATGTGTTTCTTTGCATTGCATTTACATTGGTGCGCCTAAGTCACAGTGTTTGCCATCTGCTATTCTTGAACAGTTTGCCGAAGGCTGCGTGCCATATGGCTGACCGGTTACGGGCTCTGCCACAATGGGAACACAAACCTCGATTTTTTATTGAGGTACCCTTTTTGACCATTCGACCTAATGCATATCGGAATCCATAGTGACCATTCCAAACTAGGACATGTTGCTTACCCGATTGTAGGTTGTTTGAAATTGCTGTGTGCGTAGTGAAACCCTAGCTCCTGACAAGATAGGATAAGGAAACCCTACCCCTCCATAGGGGTGTTTTGGCTCTCACTTGCTTGCTATGTGCTTTTAGAGTGTGTCTCTATAGGTTGTATGTATCAGTTTGCAAGTCTGGGTATCAGGCCTGCGGGCATCAGTATTTTGGGGGAATCAGTTTTACCAGAAGGTATCAGTTTACAGGCAGAATTTGGGGTAGAATTCAGTAAAGAGTACAGTTATTCAGCTATGCTCAAATCTGTTCTGGTGAAATTGGGCTGAGATGCTGCCTGTTTTCTCTTTTGCTAGGTAGTCTTGGAACCATAGCTTTAGAAGGCTCCAATATCCCCCGGGTACATTGGACTTGTGCTGATAGACTTTGTCAGCTCAGAGATTCAGTTCAAGGGCAACCAGTTTTCCTTCGCCAGTGGTAAGGCAAAGAAAGGCCAGTCAGGGCTCATTGGTTCAACTGATCCGTCAGTCACTAGTCACATCACCCTGGTCAGAGTGCGAGCATCTACCTCTACCATGGCGCAGCCTCCTGCAAATTTAGAGGATTTGCTAATCCGTTTCCAGCAATCAGTGGATTCGCTGTAACAAGATATGGTTAGGCAAGCCGAAACATTACAGAATATGATATTCAACTTTAAGGACCTCTATGGCATTGGGGCTCAAATCAAGGAGGCCATCCGACAAGGGATCTTTGTGGAAGATAATGAGCCTTCGAAGAAGGATGTTGTTCATAGTTCCAATGCTACTGCTGATGGTAGCACAGCTATGAAATGCTCAGAAGTAGACACTATCACTACTTTTCTCAATAGCCAAAGACCGACCACTTCAACTCGACACCAAGCCCGAAATTTCCATCATTTGTACATGAGTCTTTCTCAAGCTTTGAAAATGTTGCGGGAAAAAGGGTACCTGGAGCTCCTAGAACCTCAACCCCTTCTAACTCCTCTTCCACCAAGATATGACCCAGCTAAACACTGTGCCTACCATCAACAGCACGGTCATGATACGAACCGTTGCATCCGCCTCCGTCATAAGATTCAGGATCTTATTGATGAAGAGATCATAGCTCCACCAAAGGGACCTCAGGCCACCACAAACCTGTCACCTCCACATCTCGATTTAATCCATACAATGCCATCTGGCTACAACCCCAGCATATACATCACCCCAGCCCATTTACCTAAGCCTGAGGTGTTCATTCCAGACAACATGGACTTATGCATGATGAATGCACTCGAACCACAATCATCCCAAACCCGTGAACCCACTACTTCTGAGCTGATGAGAATGATCGAAGATCTTCAGAGAACTGTGGCGGATTTAGCCTTTGGAGTTTTGGCTCCATCATCAACCACATCGCCTACTAGGGATTTCATGACAAAAGGCTCCCCAATCTTGGGACGGGCTACATTGGAAGAAGGCCAATCTCTTAGCATAGTGGAGGCCAGCGGTAAGAACAGGGTTGGGGTAGGCATTGGTCCCCATGAACACCTTCAGTGGGCTATCAAGGCTTTGAAGGTCGAAGGGCTGAACAAACAGCAAATGATTGTAGTTGTTGCACAGATTGTGGATGGCACTTTTGCCACTCAGAATGAGAGCAGTCTGAATCAAGGGGCAAACCGGAAGAAGGCTCGTCGTACCAGAAATGTTCCTTTCAGCTCTAATCCTGCACTTGGAAGAGATCAACAAACCAAGTCAGCACCTGCCGACCCCTTTGTTAGTGCATCCAGCAAAAATCCATAAACCTCGAAGTACCAACCCTGAGGTCGGAGGGTCTTCCATGCCCTCTATATGCCTTTGTCCAAAGCTTTCCAAATCCCCGTTGGTCAAGGCCATCTCAAACCCCTTGAGCCTCGGTCTCTCCCTAGTCATCTTCCAGCTAGTCATGATGCTGCCCAGTACTGTGCCTTCCATCAACGAACCGGTCATGGCACTGACCTTTGTTTTTATCTTCGTCACGAAATACAAGATTTGATTGACAGCGAGGTCATTGTCGCACCAGGTCCTACAAAGTCTATCGGTACTGGATCGATGAGCTTGGGGGATAATGTGATGTGATCAGGGGGATGAACCACCTGCGGATGGCACTCAGTTCACTCCAGATATGGGGATGGCACACACTATTTTGAGCACTTTGCGAATGCTGTTTATTTTACTTTCTGACTTGGGTATTGGGTCAGTTCTGTTGTGTTGTGTTGAGTCAGTCTTGTTGTATCGAGTCAGTCTTATGGTGTTAGAGTCAGGTGATCTCGAGGGTGTTACCTCTGGCATCACTTTCTTGTTTTGTGTTTGTCTTTTACACTCTCTCTTTTGAGTCTATTTCTGCCTTTGAGCCAGTTGTGCCAGAAGATTTGAATGAAATGACAGTGCTTTTCACTTACTTTTCTGTGCCTTGAAGTCATTGCATTGACCTAAGTTTTTCAAAACTTTTTTTGAACACTGTGATGAAAACGAAGAGGAAGGAATTCCTTGAGATTTACAAAAATTTGATCAACTGAGGAAAAGAGAGGCATGCTAAGCCCTTAATGAATGAGATCATGTTTGTTAAAGTGAGTACTGAGAAGGATCCTAGCTTGATCCAGATTGGTTCTACATTGTCTTCGACGCGAGCGATTAGTCGCTTTCTTAAAACATTTCAAAAAATGTTTTGCGTGGTCCTGCGAAGACATGTGTGGAATCGCTCTTGAGATTGTGCAGCATAGGATCAGTCTTAGCCTCGAGACTCGACCCCTTACTTTTAAACCTTGAACTTGAATTCAGAATGTTCAAAGGTCAACCACAATGTGAGGCTTGTATGGCCAGATTTGAAGCAGCCCGTGAACTAGGGGCAATAAGGTCGTATGACATCAAAGGAGGCCCGCCAGGCCAAATTTGAAGCAGCCCTCGAACTAGGGGCAAGAAAGTCAGATCAAGAAGATCAGATTGATCAAAGGAAGCTTGTAAAGCTAGATCAGAAGCATCCCTTGAAACAGGGGCAAAAATGCTAGATGTGCTCAAAGATTCGAGAATGGATCATTCTACAAACCGATGAAGACTGGCAAGAAAGCCAAATCCCAGAAGGGAGGAAAGAAGAAAGTTTTTGCTGAAGGACAACTGAGTTCCTATCCACAACACTAGGGGCAAATTCAGCCCCCATTGGATGGACTTCTACATCATCATCGAACAACAGTCATTCTCCTGGATTCAGATAGCTTTGAGATCTCAAACCGATCAACATGGACAAAGCTACACTTTTACCCTTGAGAGGCTCGTTAGGCCGAAAACCCGGAAGGGCGACCCAGGCAAAAGTTAGAGCAAATGAAAAAGAAAAGAAAAGAAGAAATGAAAAGAAAAAATAGAAGAAAAGAAAAGAAAAGAAAAGAAAAAAAAATGCAAAGAAGAAATGAAAAGAAAAATGAGAAGGAAAGAAAAGAAATGAAAAGAAAAGAAAAACAGAGCTCACAAGGTTGAAAACCCGGAAGGGTGGCCTTGGCAAAAGTTAGAGCGTAAAAGGAGAGGTTAATACCCAAGTGTACCTTAACCCGGAACTACGTCAGGCTTGATTCCCATCTGTGGGATACGTAGGCAACTTTATTCTGAAGTCCAGCCGTAAACACTTCAAATTCAACTGTCCTATCTATAAGATTGAACAGGTCATCTTTGTTGTTTTTGTATCCAAGAGTTTGGTTGTGGTCGTCACTTCGAGGACTAATTATAGTGCACTGTAGTGCCATTCAGACAAGGGGTAACTTTCCATTGCTGTGCGGTGCCATTTAGACAAGGGGCAATTTTCCATTGTTTTGGATCTGAGACTGTGCATCTCAAGAGTAAATTCTGTGTTGGTCGAGCAGTGGCCATTTGTAAAAACAAATTTTGAGAGTTTTTAATGAGGTTAACTAATTTTCTCTCTAAAATTATTCCATTTTTCCAAAACTGGACCATTTCTTGGACCCGAAAAAGGAAAATTTTCAGTGCTCATAGCCTGACTTGCATGATTTTAAATCAAAAAATCGAACAAGTATGTTAATCTAACTCTCATGTTGGTCAAAATTGTTTTAGTAGATAGCCAAAAGCAAAAAATGGTCAAAATGATGAACTAGGGGCACAGTTGAGTCAGGTTTTCTGTCTTTTCCTCGTTATCAACGTACTCCGGAAAGGGCACCATATTCGCCAAGAAGGGCACAACTGAAGCTAACAATAGAGGCCAAAAGACTTTCTCATCCTCCAAGCAGTGAGGTATTAAGCCAAGTGCGAAGCACGAATTGGAATGGATCAGGATATTCTGCTCCCTCATCTGGGCAGGTCTGATCACATCCAAGCTAAGCCAAGGCATCATCAACCGATGTCAGTTGCAGATCTGCTACGTATCTAGTCGCATCACAACCCCTCTGTGGGAGAAGTTCATTATTGTGAGCGAAAGAATGAGAATCTAACAGAATGCTAGGGGCAAGAGCCCACAACTTCTTGTTTATCCATCAACCACCCAGGGGAGGGATAAAAAATTAGAGAGATTGAAGAATAGAGAGATGTGTGCTGAGAGAAAAAGTGAGAAAAGGGCTTTTTTTTTTTAAGAAAAATAGAGATTGAGTGCCAGAGTGATGTGAGAATCACAAATGAGAAAGGGTGGGAAACAATATCCGGAGAAACAGGCTCTCTGTGCACATTTGAGTCTTGTGGTGTGTGTGTGTTTTTGTTTGTCTCGATTCTTGTTTTGAGTCGTTTTGAGTGTCAATAGATGTGTTTAGGTTGTTTACCTTTGTCTTTCCCTTTGTTGAGTCATTTTGACTATGGTCAGTCATAGGCTTAATACCCGGTCAAGAACTCATTTTTCATTTCAATTTCCAAAATAAATCATTTTGTGCTCAAAGTGCTATGCCATTCTCCACAAAAGTGCAAAACAGGATTTGTTCTTTCATAAAACTGCAGGGTTCAACTCAGGTCATGTGAGAACAGTAAAGCAGGACCTATCTGAAGCTACATAGGTTCCAGACTGCAAAGCAAAAGAAAAGAGGGAAAATCAGAGCATCTGAGTTTGTTTCAGATTCCGGGATTGTACTTCGAATGTAGCCCTTCAGGCCTTGTTAATGCTCCAAAGTATGAGTGTGCCTCTACTCCAAGCTCAAACCTGTTTCGAGCCAGAATGGCGATCAAAAGTGCTCTCCCTGAGTATCATTCCCTGCCAGGGGCATCTTGGCCGTGTTTGCAATGAGTTCCTAGGAGACCAACTGCGACGGTGAAAACTAGAGTTCGAATGGTTGTTGCCTAGAATGCAAAGGTTTGGGATTTCTGAGACTAAAGTCTGGTTTAAATACCCAGGGGTGTATCCCCAGCTTGAAATCTGTATGGAAGCCCCATAGGTTGAGGTAGCGGGTATGCGCCTCAATTCTGGATACTGAACCAGCCTAGTCTGTCACCCTATTGGAGAATAGGTAAAGTTGTGAATATCGCCAGGAAGAAAGGCGGCATCCAAAGTATTCTACGTGAAGAATCCTTGTCAGCATATCAGAACCTTTATACTCTGAGTTGAAGGAAAGAGTTCGAAGAACACAAGGTAAGAGTTCGAAGAACACAAGGGGAGATCCCCATCAGAGTAGAGCGGTTCATCGCCACTCACCCTATGAGGTGCTTTCTAAAGCGCCGCTTTGTTTGTTTATTGCATTCCGTAGACCTTATGCTCTACATTGCTTGTAACATGTATCATATCATCACATATATTGCATAAATGCATCTTGTACTATACTTATTCTTGTTGTCGCATAGAATATATACGTTACTTTGGATGTACGCCGTTGATCCTTTTGCATAGAGTATGTACATTACATGGAGCACGTTTTAACCTTGCTTGCATAGAATGTGCACTTCTCACCCTGGCATGAAATGTGCATCTTAATGTTTCATAGAGCATACACTTCACTTCACTTGCATTGTTATGCACCCTTCCACTTGCGCCGTCATGCACGCTTCACTTGCATTGTTATGCACGTTCCAGTTGCATTGTTATGCACACTTTACTTACATTATCACGCACGTTACTTGCATTGTTATGCACACTTTACTTGCGTTGTCATGCACGTTACTTGCATTGTTATGCACACTTTACTTGCGTTGTCACGTACATTCCAGTTGCATTGTTATGCACCTTTTCACTTGCATTGTTATGCATATTCCAGTTGTATTGTTATGCACCTCTTCACTTGCGTTGTCACACACGTTCCACTTGTATTGTTATGCACCCTTTCACTTGTGTTGTTATGCATCGTTCCACCTGCATTGTTGTGCACTTTTCACTTGCATTGCTATGCACCTTTCCATCGGCATCATATGTACACGCGTTTATCTTGTATTGAAATTGTATCTTGATATAACATTGATCATGTGTTCCTGCTACATTGTACTTGTCAAAATCTCTTTTTTGTGCAGGCACGATATTGTATGTACGGTTCATTTGAAGATGGTGAAACCAGACAACATTGTATGTACGGTTCATTCTGCTACCCTTCTCCACTTGCGTTTGACACGCATTTGGATGACTGCACTTTCTTGCACAGTCCTTCTCCTTTTGCGTTTGATACACCGAAAGGTGTTTCGTTTGAGACTTTGGGTGTTCCCGATAGTCGCTTTTAGTCTTCTCCGCGTGAGACGCAGTGAGAATTGTATAATTTTCTTACATCATTTATGCATGAGATGTAGTTTGGTCCGTATTGACTTGCTTATGTACGAGTTTGCTGTAGCATTCTTTTGCATAACATTCGCTTAAATTGTTGTATTTATTTTACATAAATGCTTCATTACAGCTTTCTTTGCATCATCATAAGTTATGTTCTGTATCGTGCATGTCATTTGCATCTTGCCCCTACCTGCGAGCGCATCTCTTTGTTATCTTGCCTGTTTGTCTAAGTCTTTAGCCTTGTCCAAAATGGGTCGTCCCTGGGCTTTGACATTCACTTCCGTCACTTCTTGACTTTCAAGTTCTGTCAAAGAGGGGCAACTGTAGAGACCCCATTTTTGACCAACCTTAAGACTCAGACGTCATCGTTTGAGCACTCGATGATTGTGCATGTTTGTGCTCGTTTCGAGTTTCTGGAGTTTTCGGCTAAGTGCCTTGCCTCTGGGCCTCTAAACTCTTTGTGTTTTGGCTTGGTTTGTAGACCATGCCTTGTTGCCCTTGCCTGGAGGGAGAGAGAGGTCTGTAGACCACTTTTCATGGTCATAGACTACTTTTCCCTCTTGTAGGCTAGTTTCCGGTTTCCGGAGCTTTCGGCTAAGCGCCTTGTCTCGGGACCTCTTAACATTCTCCTCTTGGCTTGGTTTTTGGACCATCCCTTGTTGCCTTGGTCTAGAAGAAAATAGAGGTATGTAGACCACTTTTTGTGGCTGTAGACCACCTTTCCTTCTCGTAGACTACCTTTTGTACTCGTAGACTAGTTTCTGAGGCTTCCGGCTGCGTGCCTTGTCCCGCGGACTTTTGTCTTGCTTCCTTTTTGGTTTGGTTTTGAACCAAACCTTGTTTTCCTTGCTTGGAGGGTGGAATAAGGGTTGTAGACCAGTTTCTCTCCCTGAAGACCACTTTTCTTCCCTGCCAGCCAGTTTTCTGGTCGGCCAGCTGGTCTTGGTGGTCTTTGGACCACCTAAAGTGGTCGGCAGCCATGTCACCACCTCCCTTTCTTTGTGCAAACCACCTCCCCCCCTTGCTGACCAATTGGTCTCCCTGTAGACTACTTTTTCTGGTCGGCCGACTAGTGGGAGTGGCTAGCCGACCACCTCAACTGGTCGGCACCTTTTCTGCATTTTTTTGCAGATATTTTCTTGCTAGGTGTGCCAGCTGTTGGGCACAGAAAGCATCCTCCATACACGTGCATGGAGGGATTTCTTGGAGCTCCTAGCTTGTTCAACAAGCTTAAACCTTGAAATTCTATAAAAGGGAGCCTCCTCCCTCTTGTCTTAGGTTCAGAATTTTGCATTAGAGCTATAGATACATCTCTATCTCTATATTTCTTCCTTTGCTCTATATTTGTGCATGAAAGTGTAGTTTCTTCACACTTTTGCACACAAACACCTAGTGAAACACCATACTCTTGTTGCTGAGGCACCTTGAAGCTGGTTTTGGTGTTTTTGGATTGCTTTTGGTCCAAAAAAGCTGCTGGAGTTGTTGCTTTATTCTTGGTCTTCAAGGGTAAGGCTCTAATCCTTTTAAAGCTTTGTTTTGTTTAAGTCTTTGGCCCTATTTGCATGATGTTTTAGGCTTAGCTTTCTACTACAAAAAGCTTCATTTTCAAGTGTCTGAAATATTTGTTTAAAGCTTCTTTGGTGTTGGGGGTGGTCTACCCCCTTTTGTGCCTTGTTTGGCTTTGTTTTGTGCTATCCTTTTAAGCTATTGGGACCACCTCTTTTTGGCCTTCTCACCACTTAAACTTAGAGGAATTTCTGTGATGGAAAGTGTGTTTTGAGGTCCCAAATAGGAGGGGGTCATCCCCTCTCCTTGTGTCTTGGTTGCTTGTCTTGTTGGCTCATCAAAGTAGCATGTCATTCTAGCATGTTTTGGCTCCATCTTAGCATGTCTGAGGCATTATTTCAGCATGGCATAGCTCTGTTTTGGGCTGGATTGATTATTGGTTGCTTGCATGTTACACTTGTAGTGTAAATTTTGCATACTAGCCTTACATGCTTGTGTTGATAGCTCATCTTTCTAGCATGTTTTGGTCCTATCTCAGCAAGTTTTTGGTGTCATTTTAGCATGCTATAGCTCTATTTTGGGTCGGATTGATTGCTTCTTGCATGCTCCTTGCACTTGTAGTGCAATTCCACTCGCTAGCCTGACATGCGTCATGCTTTGGACCATCATTCTAGCATGTTTTTGGCTCCACTCAAGCAAGCCTTTACTCATGTTTTGCCATGCTTAAGCTCTATTTTAAGTTGTTCTGGTCATGCATGCCTTGCTTTGTATAGCCATAGTGCATTCTTGCTCACTAGCTTTGTGTTTTGAGTCCACTAGCATGCATTGCTTGGGCAATTTGCATGATTTAGCATCATTTGATATGTGATTTCAGCATATGTTTCATTGTCATACACTCACATGTGTTACTCTTTCAATGCTTTTGGAAGGTTGTGCTTTATGCCTTAAATATGAGCCAATATGTATGCCATTTTGCCTAATCTTTTGGGCTGACATTTCAATGTATTTTTGGCCCTATTTTGCCATGATACAACTCTGTTTTTGGTTGGTTAGAGCATCCCTCATTTGCTTCTTACACTTGTAGTGTAATCACGCTCATTGGCCTAGTGTACTTGGTGTTTTTGGCCCTTCATGCTAGCTTGTTTTGGCTATACTCTATACATGTTTTAGCATTGTTTTGACATGCTTTAGGACTGTTTTAGGTGTTCTTGGCCTTTTGGGGCTTGCTTTGCATAACTATAGTGCAAGTGCCTATGCTAGTTTCAAGCTTTGGGCCTCCTATCATGCTTCATTTGTGACATGTGCATGATTTGGCATCATTTAACATGTTATTTCAGAGCATATAGCATTGCCATGTTCTCATTTCTTTCACTCTTCGAGTGGTTTTAAGGGTTATGCCTTTGTGCCTTGCTTATGGCCTAACTTGTATGCATGCATGCCTAGGCTTTTGAGCTCCCATCTCAGCATGTTTTGGTCTTTGTTTTGACCTAATTGAGCTCTATCTATGGTTGGTTCTATCATTTGTGCCATGTATTGCATGCCTCTTGTGTAGTCTCCTTTAATAGCCTTGTGCCTTAGTCTTTCTAGCATGCTATGCTTGTGTTGTTTGGATGATTTGGCATCATTTCACACATGATTTCAAAGCATATAGTGTTGTCACACTTCCATGTTTGTTACTTCATAATCACGTTTTGAGAGTTGTGCTCTTATGCTTAGTTCATGGGCCAATGCATGAGTAGCATGTTCTTGCTTTTCATGCCATCATTTTAGAGTATTTTGGCCACTGTTTTGGAATGATATAGGTCTGTCCATATTCGGTTTAAGTCCATTGTGCATTGTATTGCATGCCTCTTGTGAGATGTTCTTTCCTAGCTTTGATGCCTTAGGCTTCTAAACTTGCCATGCATGCATTGTTCATATGTTGGAACCTCGTGCATGCCATTCTAGCATTCATAGAAGAGCATGTTGTTTGCATGTGTTGCATTGCATTGTGTTTGCATGCCATTAGCATTGATAGGTTGATCATGTTGCATTGCATTGTGTTTGGATGGAGTGTTAATCCAAACACGAGAAACGAGAGACGTTTCATACTTGAAGTGGTGAAACGTGCCTCATTTCTCGATTGCCGACCCTCTTGATCAAGCATGATAGAGGTTAAGGCCCTTATGTGTTATTTGTGCATTCATTGACATTGAATTGTGCAAACTTGGCTTCTCGGCCATCGTGCATTGCGATGCTCGGTTGGTGGCCCGATAGTCGAGAATCGCACTCCCTTGAGCTTAGGAAATGATAGGGAGGGTGGTTGAGCACACATATCTTGCAAATACACTGCCGTGCCCCTTTTTGTTCTCTGTTGCAGCAAACTGGAGTTGGGCAGAATTTTCTAGTCGGCAGACCAATAAAGGTGGCTGGCCGACCACTTTTTCTGGTCTGCCGCATGTTTAGGTGGTCTATACCACCCTCTTCTGGTCGGCAACCCTCCTGGAAGTCTCCATGTTGGAGTACAAGCTATCTGGAGGTTTGTGCAGTGTTCTGAAATCAAATGCAAACAGAGGCAAGTTGGGGCATAGTAATGGATTTCCAAACAAGGCGATCGAGCATGCATGCACTTCTCGCCCCGAGGCTCCTTTTAACTGCTTAGCTTAGCTAGATAGCTATTTGGTTCTGTACTTAAGTAGTTAATGCACTTAGCTATTCATTTGTGTTTGTAATTAGTTAACTTGTTAGTTAATTAGCTTCGTTTTGTAATAATTAGTTTTATTAGCTTAGATTAGCTAGCTAGCTTATTATTCGGACCCTCCGTCGAGAGGGCACAAATGTTGTAATAAGGGTGCATGTGTGTGATGCATGCCTTCCAACTCCCATTTCTTTCTCCCTTTTACTTAACCGCTTTCGATGGTTAGTTTAGGGTCATTTTCCATTAGCATCCTTATGCTTCGCATGCGTGCATCATTCATCTGTCTTGCATGCACCGGGCTCGGCGCATCATACAAACTACATTGTATCTCAATACACTTTCTTGAATACGTGTTTCAGAGCATGTTATCAAGTGTTGCATTCATATGACATCTTAGAATAGCCGAGCTTATCTTAGTTGCATTTTGCATGTGTTGCATTAGGCATTCTTGACATAGTTAGGATCATGCATTGATTACTAACTAGCTTCTTTTTTGGCTCAGAGTACTAGGTAAGCTTTTACGCTTTAGCATACTGCATGAGATGTATATGTTGTCATGTATAGCATGCTTGCCATGAGGCTATCTGCTTAAGTGTTTTAACTACATGAATGCCTGTGGATGAAGGCTTCATTACTTGAATTGGAACAATTCATGAAAATGTGCGTTCTAAGCCCACTTTACCGAGTGGCAAAATCCGCGTCTTAGCCTACTTGCGAGTAGCAACTCCAAACCATTTTCGAAAAACAAACATGAGATGTTTTGTTCCAAATCGAGTGATTTAGTCTATACTTGTATGTTGTGCGCATCACATAGTAAGGTTAGCTAATAAACCAGAATAAGAACGCATGTGTTTTCAAAACCAACATATCATGTTAGTAGAGGCCGATCTTTGATCGGGCGAGCGGAGGTGCTCATTTCAGGGCCTTCCCCTCTCGTACCTAAGTTCCCGAGCTGAGGCAACTTTGGTGATGACGGACACATGGCCTTTGGCATGAGTCGGGGTTTCCTAAATTTTTCAAAAACAAAACATTTAAGTGGCGACTCTGAAATCTGGCAAAACAGTCCATGTTTGGCGCTTTTTGATTAAAATCAATTTTCCAAAACGATTTGCCAGATTTGAACTCTTTGGTGATTTATCAGTCTTACATTGCACTTTGTGAGATTAGATTCACAACCATGACAGGAGTCCGAACTGTAGTAGCTAGAACTACAATTCGCGTCCTCGCGCGCGGAGCGGAGTTCAGGGCAGTCTACACATGGCATGCTGGCCTAGGCTGTGGCATGGCATGCACCCCAAGGCTGTGGCATAGCCTGCTCCCCAAGGTTGTGGCATGGCATGCTAGCCAAGGCTGTGGCATGGCATGCTGCTAGCCGAGGCTATGGCATGCCATGCTGCTGGCTAAGGCTATGGCAGGGCATGCTGGCCAAGGCGGTGGCATGACATGCTGGCCAAGGCGATGGCCTGGCATGGCATGCTGGCCAAGGCTGGGGCATGGCATGTTGCTAGCCAAGGTCGTGATAAGACATGCTGGCCAAGGCTGTGGCATGCCATGCTCCCCAAGGCTGTGGCATGCCATGCTGGCCAAGGCTGTGGCATGGCATCCTGGCCAAGGCTGTGGCATGCCATGCTACTGGCCAAGGCCATGGCATGCCATGCTCCCAAGGCTGTGGCATGGCATGCTGGCCAAGGCTGTGGCATGGGATCCTAGCCAAGGCTGTGGCATGCCATGCTACTGGCCAAGTCTGTGGGATGGCATGTTGGACAAGGCACTAGCATGGCATGCTGGCCAAGGCGCTGGCACGGCATCCAAGGTCGTGGCCTGGCATGCTGGCTAAGGCGCTAGCATGGCATCCAAGGTTGTGGCCAAGGCTGTGGCATGGCATGCTCCCCAAGACTATGGCATGGCATGCTGGCCAAGGCTGTGGCATGGCATGCTGGCCAAGGTTGTCATCGCACAACACGTTGTAAAGTGTTAGCAATCCCCTTAGGCCTTAGGAATTTTGTTTCGGTACACACATGAATCATTTTCGTGTCTCAAGGCGCGCACTTGGGCAATATTATGTGTTCTCGGACCTCGCAAGCAACCAGTCAGAGGAGGGACAGAGTGTGGGGGGAGTGATGAATCGGAGCGACGCAAGGCTAAATCTCAGTGGATCATGGCAGTAAGGTCGCTCTGCCACTTACAATAACGCGTCGCGTATTTAAGTCGTCTGCAAAGAATTCTACCCACAGCTCAAGATAGGAATTGTACTTCAAGGCGTTCTGCATGGCTCATCCGCTGCGCAGGCTTCACCAACGACACGTGCCTTTGGGGGCCGGACGGCCCCTACTGTAGGTTGGCAAGTGGGCGGCGGGCGCATGCGTTGCTTCTAGCCTGGATTCTAACTTAGAGGCGTTCAGTCATAATCCAGTGCACGGTAGCTTCACGCCACTGGCTTTTCAACCAAGCGTGATGACCAATTGTGCGAATCAGTGGTTCCTCTCGTACTAGGTTAAATTACTATTGCGACACTGTCATTAGTAGCATAAAACTAACCTGTCTCATGATGGTCTAAACCCAGCTCACGTTCCCTATTGGTGGGTGAACAATCCAACACTTGGTGAATTCTGCTTCATGATGATAGGAAGAGCCGACATTGAAGGATCAAAAAGCAACGTCGCTATGAATGCTTAGCTGCCAGAAGCCAGTTATCCTTGTGGTAACTTTTCTGACACCTCTAGCTTCAAATTCTGAAGTTCTAAAGGATCATTAGGCCACGCTTTCACGATTCGTATTCATATTAGAAATCAAAATCAAACAAGCTTTTACCTTTCTGTTCCACATGAGATTTCTATTCTCGTTGAGCTCATCTTAGGACACCAGCATTATCTTTTAATAGATGTGCCACCCCAGCCAAACTCCCCACCTGACAATGTCTTCCGCTAGGATCGGCCCGCCGAGGTGGACCTTGCATCCAAAAAGTGGGGCAGTGCCTCACCTTTGATTCACGAAATAAGTAAAATAACGTTAAAAGTAATGGTATTTCACTTTTGCCGTTTCTAGCTACCACTTATCCTACACCTCTGAAGTCATTTCACAAAGTCAAACTAGAGTCAAGCTTAACAGGGTCTTCTTTCCCCGCTGATTCTGCCAAGCCTGTTTCCTTGGCTGTGGTTTCACTGGATAGTAGACAGGGACAGTGGGAATCTCGTTAATCCATTCATGCGTGTCACTAATTAGATGACGAGGCATTTGGCTACCTTAAGAGAGTCATAGTTACTCCCGCCATTTACCCGCGCTTGGTTGAATTTCTTCACTTTGACATTCAGAGCATTGGGCAGAAATCACATTGCAGGCTAGTCACCGTTCCACATCCGATCGGGGCGCATCGCCAGCATCCATCCGCTTCCCTCCCAACAATTTCAAGCACTCTTTGACTCTCTTTTCAAAGTCCTTTTCATCTTTCCCTCGCGGTACTTGTTTGCTATCGGTCTCTCGCTTGTATTTAGTCTTGGACGGAATTTACCGCCCGATTAGGGCTGTATTCCCAAACAACCTGACTTGCAGATAGCGCCTCATGGTGCGACAGGGCTTAGGCACGACGGGGCTCTCACCCTCTCTGGCACCCCTTTCCAAGGGACTTGGGCCCAGTTCGCCGCTGAGGATGCTTCTCTAGACTACAATTCGAACAATGGGGTTGCTCAATTTTCAAGCTGGGCGCTTCTCGGCTCACTCGTAGTTACTAGGGGAATCCTTGTAAGTTTCTTTTCCTCCGTTTATTGATATGCTTAAACTTAGCAGGTAATCCCGCCTGACCTGGGGTCACGACCAGAGCGCCTTGGCAGTGGCGCGATAGGGTCACAACAGACCTCCCATGATGACTCGAACGTGCTCAAGGTGAGCAACGGTTTGTCAACCACCACTTGTCGTGACGTGTCGTCTGTCGCAGGGGACTTATTTTTAGGCCGATCGCTTGCGAGCGCGAGTGAAGGGCAACATCCGCCTACAACCCTTCCCTTCAAAAGGAGGGGGTACGGGCGATGCAACGTGAGACACCCAGGTAGACATGCCATCAACCTGATGGCTTCTAGGTGCGACGTGCATTCAAAGACTTAATGGTTCACGAGATTCTGTAATTCACACCAAGTATCGCATTTTGCTATGTTTTTTATCGATGCGAGAGCCGAGATATCCATTGTCGAGAGTCGTTTAGTTTTTTCATGAGATGCAGCACATGAGCAGTAGACACCCTATTTTTGACCGCCCTTTACACTTGGGCACCACTGATTGATTGATCGATGATGAAGGCTATGTTGTGCAATGGTTCGATTTCTTCGGTAAGAGGAGCTTCAAATCCAAACCTTACACCCCATTTTGGACCAAAACTATTTTGACCAAAATTATTTTAGACCTCAAAACCCTCTTTTTCAAAATATTTTTGCCAAATAGTTTCTACGATGTTTCGAGGCTCGCATTTCGTTAAAAATTACACTTTCGGTAAACCGAGCAAGGACAAAGTGGAAATAAATGGAAGAGAGGTGAAGTCTTTCAAAAATATTTTAAAACATCTTATTTAGAGGTTCAGAGTTGAAGAAAATAAGAGTGGAGGGAAGAAACCTAGTTGGGGGAGAAGTTGGGCTTGAAACTGTTAAGAGAGAACCGGGCAGCCTCACTAAATCAGGCCTATCCTTTTTTATACTTGGACTTTAATTATGAGGCCACCATTGGAAAGTGGACTTCTGGAGCTTCATTTTACACTCAAGAATCTCCCAAAGCCGAGTCCGGATGAGGGAGATATGACTGTTTGAAGTTAGGCATCAATCCGATTAGGACCAAAACTAAGTAACCTTCACTAAAATAGGCATATCGCTTTGTACACTTATAATTTTGACGTGAGGCTTCCACCATTGGAAAGTAGACTTCTGGGGCTTCAATTTAGACTCAAGAATGACCTACAAAGGAGTCCGGATGAAGGAGTTATGCCTGTTTGAAGTCGGGCCTAGAAGCAAATTTTTGATGGCCGGCAATGCATGTGCCGTCCACCAATGTAAAACCCAGATATTTTCCTCCAGCTGTTTGCACAAAGCTCCAGCTGTCCTATATTGATATTTTCGACCAAAGCTCACATTTTTCTATATATAGAGGACATTCTCTATTGTTTTCATGGTTAGAAAAATTTTAGGAGTCTCTCTCTACAATTCTCCCTCTCTATAACTCTCTCTCTCTCTCTACATTTCTCTCTCTCTCTTGCAAGTTTGTGCAAATTAGCCCACATACACTTCAAGTTTGCCAATCAACCCTCAATCAAAGTTGCTTATCGTTGGGCTGAGGTTACTTGGGACCCTGTTTGAGCTCTAGAAGGTGGTCTTGGCTTGATTTATTGCCTCATTTGTGCCTTGGCTTCAAGAGATATAACTCTTGCTTTGATAGCTTGTTTTACATACTTGCTTTGCCATCTTCTTCTATTGTTTTTGGGCTGTTTTTGGCCTGTCTTTGGACTGTAAAAAACTCTGTTTTTGTGGCCTAAAAGTGGTGATCTGAGGCCATTTTCAATTAAGGGGTGGTTCACCCTTCTTGCTTCTTTGCTTGTATAGCTTTTGTACCTTTGTTCAACACTTTCAAATCAACTTTTTTGGGCCTTTTTACCACTGATTTTTAGAGGCTAAAAATGTTATTTTGAGGTCCCAAAAATATAGGGGTTAGCCACCCCTCTTTATGCTTGTTTACTAGCTCAAAAGCTCCATGTTTTAGCTTATTGTTTTAGCTACTTTTGTCTTCATTCTAGCATGTTTTCCAACTGATTTTGGGCTATAAAAAACTCTATGTTTTTGGGTTGAAGCTTAAGTCCTAAGGCCATTAAAGGTTGAAGGGTTGATAGCTCTTCTTTGTACCTTGTTTTGGAGGCCTTTGCCCTTGTGTTCCCCACCCTTGCATCATCTTTTTCAGAGCTTTTAAACACTGAATTTCAAAGGTTTTTCAGTGGCAAAAATCTTATTTTGAAGTCCAAAATTGGAGGGGTTAGCCTCCCCTCCTTGTGTCTTGTTTGCATGCTTAGTTAGCTTCACATGTTGGCATTTTTTTTAGCTTAACTTGGCTTAAGTCCAGCATGTTTTAGCCTTTGAAATAGCTTGCTTTAGCTATATTTTAGGCTGTTTGGTTCATTTGAACTTTGTTTTGTGTAGTTGTAGTGTAAATCCTTGCACTAGCTTGTTGTTTTAAGGCTTTAAACATCATTAGTGTGACTTGGCTACATGTTTTTAGTGTTTTTATCACTCAATTTCAGCACCTAAATCTCTGCAACCTCCCTCTTTGCTTCACTCTTTCATTTGCTTTTGAGGGTTGTTTCAAACTTGGGTTCCTTTAAGCTTGAGATTGAAGTCATGCTCAATGGTTTAATCCTCTTTGAGGGTTCATTATTAAAGGCATGATCTCTCTCTTGCCTTACACCATCCCTTGGTTGACACTTCCTTCACTTTAGAGGACAATCACCAATGGACTTAATGGATTAAAGAATGATTTGGTAATTAAATGTGTAAACAAAATTGATAAGTAAAAGAGGCAAGATAAGCATTCTTTGTGTTGCATTGCATGTGTTCAAATCAGACGTTAATTTGAACACAAGGAAAATGGGACATTTCATACTCAATAGTGATGAAATGTGCCATTTTCTTAGGTCTCCATTGCCCTTGATCATGCATGATAGGGTGATGGACATTTTGAGTCTTGTTTTTGCATTTATTGAACTTGCACAATTGGTTTCACAAGCCATCATGCAATGAAATTGCTTGATTGGTGGTTTTGTGAACCAAATCTTGTCCCTTCTTTGATTTCCCCATAAAAATGAGAGGCAGGATGTGCAGACAATTCTTGGAAAAACCCCTTTTTTGCTCTGTTTGTGCTCTGTTGCAGCATGGTGATCCAATGCATCAGTGGCCGGCAGTGCCTCATCCATGGCCGGCAGTGCCTCATTTTTGGCTGGCAGTACATCCTTTTGGCCAGCAGATGGTCGGCAGCAACCATCCATGGCCAGCAGGCCACTGATGTCAACCTCAACAAAGATTTGGTAAGGTGGAGCAGAAAGGTTCTGAAGTATGCTCAACCCTGCAAATAGAGCCTCTTAAGAGAAAAATGGAGGTCTTTTTGGGGAAAAAACCGAGCACGTGCGTCTCCCACTTCCCGAGGCGGAGCAGTGGCAGCATAGTTTAATGCCTTGCATGATTAGTTTGCTAGTTAGTTAAATGTTGTAATAATTTGTAATTGGTTTGCTAGTTATTCATTTGATTTGTAATAATTAGTCTAATTAGCTTAATTAGATTAGCTTAGCTTAGATTAGCTTAGCTCTTATTCATTCGGACCCTCCTTCACAAGGGTGTAATGTTGTAATAAGTGTGCGTGTGCGTGTATGTATATGTGTATGTTTTCCAACCCCACGTCTTTCTCCCTTTTATTTAATCGCTTTCGATGGTTAGATTAGGGATCATATTTCAATTAGCATATCGCATGCTTCCACCCATTCATCTTATATTGCATGCACCGAGGCTCAGTGCATCATTCTAATTGCATTGCCATTTTAATACTTCTTTGAATACATGTTTAATCGCCTGTTGTTCAAATAGAATCATATGCCATATTAGTAGCCAAGCCTATTAATTGCATATTGCATGTGTTACATTAGGCATCTTGTATAGTTAGGAACCATGCATATTTCACTAACTCATCCCTTCTTAGCTTGGAGTACTAGGTGAGTTTTTATGCTTTAGCATACTTGCATGAGTGTAAGTGATTGCAATAATTAGCATGCTTGCCATGAGGCTATGTGCTTAAATGCTTAACTACATGAATCCCTGTGGGTGAAGGCTTGTTGTTTGAATTGGAATAATTCAACAAATGTGCATTTTTAAGCCCACTATGTTTTGTGGCAAATCTGCAACTTTAAGCCCACTTGAGGTGGCAAATTCAAACCATTTTCGCAAACAAACATGAGTTGAATTGTTTCAATTGAGCAAAATAGTCTATACTTGCTTGTGCGCATCACATAATAATGTTAGTTAATAACCGGAACAAGAACACATAATGTTTATAAACAATCATATCATGATTAGTAGAGGTCAATCTTCGATTGGGCGAGTGGGGGTGCTCAATTCATGACCTTCCCCTCTCGTACCTAAGTTCCCGAGCCGAGGCAACTTTGGTGATGATGGACACGCGGCCTTTGGCACGAGTCAGTGTTTCCTAAATTTCCCCAAGAATAAAAATATTTGGGTGGCGACTTTGTATTTGGAAAAGCAGTCCAATTTTGGCATTATTTGATTTAAAATTGATTTTCCAAAAAAATTGCCGGATTTGGACTCTTTAGTGTTTATCAGTTTCACATTGCACTTGTGAGACTAGATTCAGAACTGCGGGAGTCCGAACTGTGAGGCCTTTCATTTTAAACCTTTCGAAAGGGGGCACAAAAAAGGCGAGTCCACATGAGCGCGCTCTCTTTGTTCGAGTTCCTTGGCCCGATTCGCGTTGGGGTTTGTTATTTTGCAGAGGAATGGCACCCGTTGCCCCTGGAGGGGCCCCGAGCGCACTCCCGATGAGGGGCAACAAGAGGGTGCCGACGGCCCGCCTCCTGCATCCCCAGCAATAATATGACAAGTTCGCGGGTCATTCTGCTACGCAGGGGCATCGACAATGATCCTTCCACAGGTTTACCTACGTAAACCTTGTTACGACTTCTCCTTTCTCTAAATGATAAGGTTCAGTGGACTTCTCATGACGTCATCGACAGCAAACCACCCACATCGCCACGATATGAACACTTCACCAGACCATTCAATCGGTAGGAGCGACGGGCGGTGTGTACAAAGGGTAGGGACGTAGTCAACGCAAGCTGATGACTCAGGCTTACTAGGAATTCCTCATTGAAGGCCAACAATTGCAATGATCTATCCCCATCACGATGAAATTTCAAAGATTACCCAGGCCTGTTGGCTAAGGCTATAGACTCGTTGAATACGTCAGTGTAGCGCGCGTGCGGCCTAGAACATCTAAGGGCATCACAGACCTGTTATTGCCTTAAATTTTCATGGCTTGAAGGGCCATAGTCCCTCTAAGAAGGTAGCTGTGGAGGGCCACCTCCACATAGCTAGTTAGCAGGCTGAGATCTCGTTCGTTAACGGAATTAACCAAATAACTCGCTCCACCAACTAAGAACGACCATGCACCACCACCCATAGAATCAAGAAAGAGCTCTTAGTCTGTCAATCCTCACTATGTCTAGACCTGGTAAGTTTCCCCGTGTTGAGTCAAATTAAGCCGCAGGCTCCACTCCTGGTGGTGCCCTTCTGTCAATTCCTTTAAGTTTCATCCTTGTGGCCATACTCCCCCCGGAACCCAAAAACTTTGATTTCTCATAAGGTGCTAGCGGAGTCCTAAAAGTAACATCCGCTAATACTTGGTCAGCATCTTTTATGGTTGAGACTAGGACGGTATCTAATCATCTTCAAGCCCCCAACTTTCGTTCTTGATTAATGAAAACATCCTTGGCCAATGCTTTCGCAGTTGTTCATCTTTCATAAATCCAAGAATTTCACCTCTGACTATGAAATACAAATGCCCCCAACTGTCCCTATTAATCATTACTCCGATCCCGAAGGCCAACGTAATAGGATCGAAATCCTATGATGTTATCCCATGCTAATGTACCCAGAGTGTAGGCTTGCTTTGAGCACTCTAATTTCTTCAAAGTAATAGTGCCAGAGGCACGACCCGTCCAATTAAGATCAGGGGCGCGTCGCCGGGAGAAGGGACGAGACGACTGGTGCACACCTGAGGCGGACTGGTTGACCCAACCCAAAATCCAACTACGAGCTTTTTAACTGCAACAACTTAAATATACGCTATTGGAGCTGGACTTACTGTGGCTGTTGGCACTAGAATTGCCCTCCAATGGATCCTCGTTAAGGGATTTAGATTGTATTCATTCCAATTACCAGACTCAAAGAGCCCAGTATTGTTATTTATTGTCACTACCTCCTCGTGTCAGGATTGGGTAATTTGCGCGCTAGCTGCCTTCCTTGGATATGGTAGCCGTTTCTCTGGCTTCCTATCCAGAATCGAACCCTAATTCTCCGTCACCCGTCACCACCATAGTAGGCTACTATCCTACCATCGAAAGTTGATAGGGCAGAAATTTGAATGATGCATCGCCAGCACAATGGCCGTGCGATCCATCGAGTTATCATGAATCATCAGAGCAACGAGCATAGCCCGCATCGACCTTTTATCTAATAAATGCATCCCTGCCGAAAGTCAGGGTTTGTTACACGTATTAGCTCTTGAATTACTACGATTATTCAAGTAGCAAATACCATCAAACAAACTATAACTGATTTAATAAGCTATTCGTTGTTTCACAGTCTGAATTAGTTCATACTTACACATGCATGGCTTAATCCTTAAGACAAGCATATGACTACTGGCAGGATCAACCAAGTAGCATTCCTTTTTTACGACGCCAAAACTGCATAAGTCTGATTGACAGAGTCAGCACGGTCAGAGGCAGGCACGGCGGTAGCCCTCAACGAGCAACGAACGCTTGGCATGGAAACAAAGGTCAAAGACCACGTATGCCCACACAAGGCTCTGAATCCGAGAACACGAGTATAACTGCCCGCGTGCCATGCTACCGACATAACAACGTGAAGAAAACATGGAACACAGGAGATACTTTGGGGTTCACCAAACACCATGAGGTGGTGAGACGAATATGGACACACAATTCGGAACGAATTCCTTTTCGTTAGGTAGGCAACATAGGAACCTACGCGAGGTAGAAGGAAAATTTTTTCCTTCAAGCACGAATGAAGAGGAATGCTCTAGAGGAGTTTGCTGCACAGGAAGGGATCTATCCTACTCGCACAAACCAATCACAACTCATGCACCATGACATACACTATGCACCAGCCCCCCAAAACGAATCACACCCCGAAGGATTGAGAACCTCGACGATCATGCGAAAACATTTAGAGAAGCCGAGCAAGCACCGGTTAGCGCGACTGCAAATAACAAAGGCAACGAGCAACTTCTGAGGTACATACTTTTCA
Organism: Camellia granthamiana; assembly: GCA_036172215.1. Lineage (NCBI taxonomy): Eukaryota > Viridiplantae > Streptophyta > Magnoliopsida > Ericales > Theaceae > Camellia > Camellia granthamiana. The sequence goes on along the minus strand of JAXFYN010000017.1, from coordinate 5,043,082 downwards.
CAACAAGCTTCCACTAGGAAAGCACAAGCAACTCGCTCGCAAGTCAAAGCCAACAAAATGGCAATTACCCAAGGGACATGCTTTTCGCAAGGAAGCTTCCACTAGGGAAGCACAAGCAATTTGTAGGCAAGTCAAAGCCAACCTAATGGCAATTACCTGAGGGACATAACTTTTCACAAGGAGCTTCCACTAGGAAAGCAAATGCAACTTGTAGGCAAGTCAAAGCCAACCCAATGGAAATTAAACAAGGGACAACTTTTCGCAAGGAGCTTCCACTAGGAAAGCACAGACAACTTGTTGGAATCCCATAGATGATGAAGAGGAATACACCAATGGAGTTCGCTACATAGGCAGGGATTCATCCAACTTGCACAAACCAATCACAACTCATGCGCCACGACATACACTATGCACTAGCCCCCCCAAAACGAATCACACCCCGAAGAACTAAGAAGCCCGATGAATGTGCGAAAACATTTAGAGACGCTGAGCAAGCACCGTTTGGCAAAACTGGAAATAACAAAGGCAACAGGCAACTTTCGAGGGACATACTTTTCGCAACGAGCTTCCACTATGAAAGCACAGGGAACTTGTTCGTAAGTCAAAGCAGACCAAATGGCAATTACTCAAATGTCGTACTTTTTGCAAGGCAGCTTCCACTAGGGAAATGCAAGCAACTTGTAGGCAAGTCAAAGCCAACCTAATGGAAATTACCCGAGGGACATAACTTTTCCCAAGGAGCTTCCACTAGGAAAGCGCAAGCAACTTGTAGGAATCCCATGGAAGATGAAGAGAAATGCACCAGTGGAGTTTGCTGCACAGGCAAGGATCCATCGAACTCGCACAAACCAATCACAACTCACGCGCCACGATGTACACTATGCACCAGCCCCCTAAAATGAACCACACCCTGAAGGACTAAAAAGCCTGACGAATGTACAAAAACATTTGGAAAAGCCGAGTAAGCACCGATTAGTGTAACTGCAAATAACAAAGACAACAATCGACTTTTGAGGGACATAATTTTCGCAACAAGCTTCCACTAGGAGAGCATAGGCAACTTGAACGTAAGTCAAAGCCAACCTAATGGAAATTACCCAAGGGACATGCTTTTTGCATGGCAACTTGTACGTAAGTCAAAGCCAACGTAATGGAAATTACCTGAGGGACATGCTTTTCGCAAGGCAACTTCCGCAAGGGTAGGGCAAGCAACTTGTAGGTAAAGTCAAAGCCAACCCAATGGCAATTACTCGAGGAACATACTTTTCGAAAGGAATAGGGCAAGCCTGGCTGCCAAGGCTTTCCGCAGGTTGGGCTAGCATGTTGACAAGGCCGAAAGTAGGCCAGGCTGACAAGGCCGCCCGCGGGACAGGTTGCCAAGGCCGTACACATGACATAAAGCCAAAGCCGCGCGCAGGCCAGACAACCATTCTGCTAAGGCCGCGCGCATGCGATGCTGCTATGCCGTCCTTGTAACAACCCCCATACTGTTTACCGATAAATTACTGAATTACATACTGATTACTGCTAAACTGGACTGCTTATGACTGATAATTGAACCAACTGAAGTATTGAACGGACTGATTGAAAACTGGAACTGAATTGACTAAGCATATCTATTGTATTGTATTTTTATCTTTTCGATTAATTGATTATCTGTTTGTGTTTTTATGTTTAAACTGCAAATTGAAGGCCTTATCGGCGGCCGAATCGAAGATAGATTGATGTTTTGGGATCATTGGAAATTATGTGATTTAATGGTATATTTATCTAGAATGTGATTAGGAACGACTAAATTAGATTAAATATTGTTATATTGCAAACTTTGATTTATTTACCAAAATGCCACCTAGTGGCCATTACCTTACACACTTTGAGGCCTTGTTTATACTTAATCAAAACATATTCATCAGCCTATTTTGAGTGCCCAACCGACCAAACAAGAGAATGAGAGAGAGAGGGAGTTGATCTTGTGATTTTGGCTTGGATTTTGGTAGAATTGAAGTGTAAATTGTCAAATTGGACTCTTAAACCTTGAATACAAGACTTAGGTAAGTGAATACAACCCTCTAATTGTGAGATTAAGCTAATTCTTGCATGATCCTTGCCTAATTGTAGAGTTAAGTCTTGTTCTAGTTCATACATGTAAGATTATAGCTTAATTCATGCATGCATGGTTGAAATGTTGAAATTTGAGTTGAGTTCATGGTAAATTGCACATGCATGTTCATAATTAGGCTTGAGTCCATGTTTTCACCTTGTTCTTGAAGAAATGAGTTCACTTGAACAAGCATTGGAGCTTTAAAATGGTTGGATTTCATGCATGTTTGCATTTCTCCATGTTTATGGAAATGGGTTTGAAATATGGTTTTAATTGACTCACCTTTGGGGCTTGAATTCATAAATTGAGCTTTGAAAATTGTTATACATTGAATTTAGATATGTTTTCCAGAATTTGGGCCCAAGAGGTCGAGTTTGGAGTGGTAGAATGCTTGGTTTGAGCTTGGGAGGCAAATCTGGGAATTCCAGATTTGGCTTCCTCGCTCGAGCGAAGGATTCCTCGCTCGAGCGAGCACCTTTGTCCAGGGCTCCGCTCGAGCGAGCACCGAGCGACCATCGCGCGTAAAATCACAACATCTAGTATTTTTACTGTTTCGACAGACCGCTCGAGCGAAGGATTTCTCGCTCGAGCGAAGCCTTTGATTTTGGAAGCTCGCTCGAGCGAAGGAAGGCTGGCTCGAGCGAGGCTCCTATTTTCAGCAAACTTTGCAAAATGTTTTCTAAGTGTATTTTTGCATCCTCATCCCATTCTAGGCATTCTTAGGCCTAGTTTAAGGCATCTTGATGAGGATATAGATGTAGAACACACCCAGGCAAATTAGGGATTAAGTTATGATATTTCCCAACTGTGTAGCTTAGTGTGTGTTCAACCTGTGAACTGTGTAGGGTTGGCGACTGAGGAGACACGCTCTAGCATACTGTAGCCCAAACTCTGTGAGTAACAATTGTGTAAAGATATGTTCAAAATGATTATCTTTTGAATACTGAACTGAACTGTTTACTGAACTGGTATTATTTACTGAATGAATGTATGTCCTTTATTTCCGAACTGTACTGTGGCATCCTTAGCACCTACTGTTTACTGTTACTGTTACAGAGATCTCTGTCGGTTCCCTCGTGGAACCACTACTGTTTACTGATCGATGGCCATCATTACTGTTCAGTCTTTAAGACCTACTGTTTACTGCTATGCTAATGGGTGTACCACATATGACTGAATAACTGTTCTGACTAAAAGACTGAAATATTGTTTAATGAACTGTTTTCATTACTGTAAGGACATTTCATTCTTAACCTCTTTACGCATTATGTTATTCACTGGACTTTAGCTCACTGTTTATATATATATATGTAGGTGCTCAGCCACCAGATCGGAGCTAGGAGCGTGGGTTAGACTCCAGTTTTGTCAAGCCAGCCTTTGTGCCTCACTGCGAGGTTCCGAGTTGCCATGCTATGGCTTTGGGGTGCTTTGTTTTTCCCCTGTCTGTCTCCGTACTGTTTTGGTTTACTGTATAGACTGTCAGCTTCTAACTGTACTGTTATCAAGGGATTAGGTCCCTATACTGTGTGACTGTCAATTTTGTATAGACTGTACTGTTCTACATGTGTGAATGCATGAAAAATCTTTTTGGCATACAGACTGTCACAGCTCAATGGACATTATTTATTTACTATATTGGCTTCCGCCAGGCCCTGAACTCTGTTTTACTGTACTACTGTTAAGCAGGCCTTCGGTAATCTCGGATTATTGGCCGGTTACGGTGCTAAACCCATAGGGCCAGGTTTGGGTCGTGACAGAGTGGTATCAGAGCGATACTTAACCACGAGTTATACCCCACACACGTTTCCAAATGAGCTATAGGGTGTCCTAGAAAAGTGATTAGGGCATTTCATGAACTTGAAAAGTGTGTGGCTATGTTTTGACTGAATACATGTTAATGTGATAACTGTCTAAATATGCAACTGTTTATGTTATAATTGCTATAACTGTTATAACTGCTTATAGTGAAATGGACAATGCAAATGAACCTGAATCATCCGAGGCCAGAATGGCACGAATGGAAAGAATGATGGAACTGATAACTGCTAGACTTGAGCAACAACAGAACCAACAGCCCCCACCTCCTCCTCCTCCTCCTCCGGTACACCCGGAACCCAATGCAAATGTGAATGATGGGGATATTATTGCACTGACCCATAAGTTCAGCAAGTTGAAACCGCCATCCTTTCAGGGAGGCCTCGAACTGCTAAAAGCTGAAGCGTGGGTCCTTGAAACTGAAAAGCTATTTGAAGTATTTCCGTGCTCAGAAGCAAATAAAGTACTGTTAGCTACCTTCACCCTACAAGAAGAAGCTAGAAGGTGGTGGATGTTGATCCGTGATACAAATACTGTTATGACTTGGGCTCAGTTCAAGGAGTCCTTCTTTGAAAAGTACTTTCCTCAATGTGTCAGGGATAGAAAAGTGACTGAATTTGAACAACTGAGACAGGGCACAATGTCTGTTGCTGAATATGAAACGAAATTTACCGAGCTTGCTAGATATGCGCCACATATGGTGGACACTGAATATAAGAAGGCCAGGAAATTTGAAGGCGGCCTTAATGTTGCAATCCTTGACAGAATAAATGTTTTAAAGCTACCGACTTATGTGGGTGTTCTTGACCAAGCATTGATGGCTGAGTCGAACATCGAAGCTGTGAAACAATCTGAGACGCCGGTATCTAAATGGCGTGGTAAAAGACAGAATTTCAAATTCAAGAAAGGCAAGCACAATCAATTGAACAAGAAGCAAAATACAGGGTCAACGACTACTTCTAGTCAAGGAAACCGTCCCTTTCCGCCCTGCTCCGAATGTGGTAAGAACCATAAAGGAGTTTGTTATAAAATCTCTGGTGCTTGTTACAGGTGTGGCAAAGTGGGCCACATGGTGAAAGATTGCCCTTCCACTGCTCCGGGCAATAGTAAAGCTGCACCAAGCGCAGCAGCATCAACCGTTGCACCAAAGCCTAACTCCAAAGCTACCGGGAAAGAACCTATGAGGCAGGGCCGAGTGTTTGCCCTAGTACCGGGAGACGTGCAAAATACTGAGACCGTTGTGTCAGGTATCCTCTCTATTTGTGCTCAAACTGCATATGTACTGATTGATTCGGGGTCTACACATTCTTATGTGTCGCATGCTTTTTCACGGAAATTGGATAGACCCTTAGAACCCATGAATTACCTGTTAGCTGTATCATCACCTATTGGGGGATCCATGACATGTGCATATATGTATCCTGCTTGTGAGATTACTGTTGGGGATATGCATCTGTTTATTGATTTACTGCCATTGAACATAGACCATTTTGATGTTATATTGGGGATGGACTGGTTACAAAAATATCATGCCACCATTGATTGTGTGACCAAGCAAGTTGTTTTCCGTCCACCTGGCTTACTTGAATTTGTGTTTAATGAGGTTGGAGTAGTACCTCCTCCGTACTTGATTTCTTCAGTAAAAGCTGTTAAATTAATTAGAAAGGGGTGTAAAGGATATCTGTGTTCGGTGCTGACTGTGTCTACTGATGATAATGTTAAAACTGATGTGAATTGTATTCCTATAGTCAGAGAATTCCCAGATGTATTTCCAGATGATCTGCCAGGGGATTTGGTTGACAGGGAGATTGAATTTACCGTTGATGTGATTCCGGGTACACAACCAATGTCTAAAGCTCCCTACAGAATGGCTCCAACTGAACTGAAGGAATTGAAAGTGCAATTGCAAGAACTGTTAGACAAGAAGTTTATTAGGCCCAGTACTTCACCGTGGGGTGCACCTGTTTTATTTGTAAAGAAGAAAGATGGCTCACTGAGACTGTGCATTGATTACCGTGAATTGAACAAGGTAACTGTGAAAAATAAATACCCATTGCCACGTATTGATGATTTATTTGATTAGTTACAGGGTGCACAAGTGTTTTCCAAGATTGATCTCAGATCGGGGTATCATCAACTGAAGGTTAAACCGGAAGACATTGATAAAACTGCTTTTAAAACGAGGTATGGCCATTATGAATTTTTAGTTATGCCATTCAGAGTCACGAATGCCCCTGCTGCTTTTATGGACCTTATGAACAAAATTTTTAAACCATACCTTGATGATTTCATTGTGGTATTTATTGATGACATACTGATTTATTCAAAAAGTAGAGAAGAACATGAACACCATCTGAGACTTGCCCTGCAGACCCTAAGGGAACAGAAATTGTATGCTAAATTGTCTAAATGTGAGTTCTGGCTTGATCATGTTATGTTTTTGGGGCATGTTGTTAGCAAGGATGGAATTTCTGTTGATCCGCAGAAAATTGAAGCTGTAGTGAACTGGCCTAGACCAACAAATGTGACTGAAGTCCGAAGCTTTTTGGGTTTGGCTGGATATTATAGAAGATTTGTCAAAGACTTTTCCAAAATTGCCCTACCATTGACTCAGTTAACTCAGAAGGGGACATCATTTGACTGGACTGACCAAAGGGAATCAGCATTCCAGGAGTTGAAAACTCGACTTGTGACTGCACCGGTTTTGACCTTACCTTCAGGTACGGATGGTTATACTGTATTTAGTGATGCTTCTCATAAGGGTTTGGGGTGTGTTTTAATGCAGAATGGGAGAGTAATTGCTTATGCTTCGCGACAGTTGAGACCACATGAAAAGAACTACCCGAACCATGATTTGGAACTGGCTGTGGTGGTGTTTGCACTGAAACTTTGACGTCACTATCTGTATGGGGCGACATGTGAAGTATACACCGACCATAAGAGTTTGAAATATTTCTTCACACAGAAAGAACTGAACATGAGACAGTGTAGATGGCTAGAACTGATCAAAGACTATGACCTACAGATTCTGTACCATCCAGGAAAAGCCAACACTGTTGCCGACGCATTGAGCCGAAAGTCAATTGCCAAACTAGCTTGTTTGCTCACCGGACAGAAAGAGCTGCTTTGTGACCTTGAAAAATTTGAAATTGAAATTGTTTTGAGAGAACAAGGTGGAACGCTAGCTGCTATTTCTGCTCAACCGGCATTGATTGAAGAAGTTAAAGAGAAACAGCAACTGGATGACTTTTTGAAAAAGATCATCGAAGAAAGAGAGTCTAAGCCGAGACCGGGTTTCAAATTTGAGAACAATGTACTGAAATTTCAAGAAAGACTGCGTGTGCCGAATGACACTGAACTGAAAAGAAGAGTTCTGCAAGAGGGCCACAATTCAAAATTGTCTATTCACCCGGGGAATACGAAAATGTACCAAGATCTGAAACAGAATTTCTGGTGGCCGGGAATGAAGAAAGAAATTGCCGACTTTGTGTCCAAATGTCTTCATTGCCAACAAGTCAAAGCTGAACATCAACGACCTGCCGGATTATTGCAACCCTTACCCATACCAGAGTGGAAATGGGAGCATATCATGATGGATTTTATCGTTGGGTTACCTCGCTCCAGAAAGGGTATGGATTCAATTTGGGTTATTGTTGATAGACTAACCAAATCTGCTCACTTCTTACCTATCAAGACAATCTATAATGCGGACAAATTGGTTGTTATCTATATTGATGAAATTGTGAGACTGCATGGAGTGCCTGTGTCTATTGTTTCTGACAGGGATTCGAAGTTTACATCGAGGTTTTGGCAAAGCCTACAGACTGCACTGGGTACTGAATTGAGGCTGAGTAGTGCCTATCATCCTCAGACAGATGGACAGTCAGAAAGGACCATCCAGACTTTAGAGGATCTATTGAGAATGTGCGTCCTTGATTTTCAGGGAAACTGGGAAAGTCATTTGCCATTGGCTGAATTCGCCTACAACAACAGCTACCATTCGAGTATTGGTATGGCGCCTTTCGAGGCATTGTTTGGCAAGAAATGTCGATCTCCGATTTGCTGGGCAGAAGTTGGAGATGGGCCTTTGCTTGGGCCCGAGATTGTATACGAAACGACTGAAAAAGTGAAACTGATCCAACAGAGACTGAAAACTGCACAGAGCCAACAGAAAAGTTATGCGGATGTTAGAAGACGAGACCGAGAATATGAAGTGGGTGATCACGTGTTTGTGAAAGTGACACCAATGAAAGGCCAGACTCGTTTTGGAGTCAAAGGCAAGTTAGCGCCGAGATATGTCGGGTCGTATGAGGTTATTGAGAAAATCAATCCGGTGGCGTATCAAGTTGCGCTTCCTCCTGAAATGGAGCACATGCATAATGTTTTCCACATTTCGATGTTGAGAGATTATCTCCGGGATCCCTTTCATGTAATTGAGCCTACTCGAGTAGTGTTGAGTGATGACTACACTTACGAGGAACGGCCTATAGAGATTGTGAACAGACGGATCAAGAAGCTGAGAAACAAAGAGATCCCGTTAGTGAAAGTTGACTGGCAAAACCATGGTGGTGTGTATGCCACCTGGGAAAGGGTAGATGACATGGCTAAGAGATATCCTGATTTGTTCCCACTGGATCCTGTTTTCTTCCAGAATGAAGGTAACTCGAGTTTAGAGGACTAAACTCCTTATAAGGAGGGGAGACTGTAACAACCCCCATACTGTTTACCGATAAATTACTGAATTACATACTGATTACTGCTAAACTGGACTGCTTATGACTGATAGTTGAACCAACTGAAGTACTGAACGGACTGATTGAAAACTGGAACTGAATTGACTGAGCATATCTATTGTATTGCATTTTTATCTTTTCGATTAATTGATTATCTGTTTGTGTTTTTATGTTTAAACTGCAAATTGAAGGCCTTATCGGCGGCCGAATCGAAGATAGATTGATGTTTTGGGATCATTGGAAATTATGTGATTTAATGGTATATTTATCTAGAATGTGATTAGGAATGACTAAATTAGATTAAATCTTGTTATATTGCAAACTTTGATTTATTTACCAAAATGCCACCTAGTGGCCATTACCTTACACACTTTGAGGCCTTGTTTATACTTAATCAAAACATATTCATCAGCCTATTTTGAGTGCCCAACCGACCAAACAAGAGAATGAGAGAGAGAAGGAGTTGATCTTGTGATTTTGGCTTGGATTTTGGTAGAATTGAAGTGTAAATTGTCAAATTGGACTCCTAAACCTTGAATACAAGACTTAGGTAAGTGAATACAACCCTCTAATTGTGAGATTAAGCTAATTCTTGCATGATCCTTGCCTAATTGTAGAGTTAAGTCTTGTTCTAGTTCATACATGTAAGATTATAGCTTAATTCATGCATGCATGGTTAAAATGTTGAAATTTGAGTTGAGTTCATGGTAAATTGCACATGCATGTTCATAATTAGGCTTGAGTCCATGTTTTCACCTTGTTCTTGAAGAAATGAGTTCACTTGAACAAGCATTGGAGCTTTAAAATGGTTGGATTTCATGCATGTTTGCATTTCTCCATGTTTATGGAAATGGGTTTGAAATATGGTTTTAATTGACTCACCTTTGGGGCTTGAATTCATAAATTGAGCTTTGAAAATTGTTATACATTGAATTTAGATATGTTTTCCAAAATTTAGGCCCAAGAGGTCGAGTTTGGAGTGGTAGAATGCTTGGTTTGAGCTTGGGAGGCAAATCTGGGAATTCCAAATTTGGCTTCCTCGCTCGAGCGAAGGATTCCTTGCTCGAGCGAGCACCTTTGTCCAGGGCTCCGCTCGAGCGAGCACTGAGCGACCATCGCGCGTAAAATCACAGCATCCAGTATTTTTATTGTTTCGACAGACCGCTCGAGCGAAGGATTTCTCGCTCGAGCGAAGCCTTTGATTTTGGAAGCTCGCTCAAGCGAAGGAAGGCTGGCTCGAGCGAGGCTCTTATTTTCAGTAAACTTTGCAAAATGTTTTCTAAGTGTATTTTTGCATCCTCATCCCATTCTAGGCATTCTTAGGCCTAGTTTAAGGCATCTTGATGAGGATATAGATGTAGAACACACCCAGGCAAATTAGGGATTAAGTTATGATATTTCCCAACTGTGTAGCTTAGTGTGTGTTCAACCTGTGAACTGTGTAGGGTTGGCGACTGAGGAGACACGCTCTAGCATACTGTAGCCCAAACTCTGTGAGTAACAATTGTGTAAAGATATGTTCAAAATGATTATCTTTTGAATACTGAACTGAACTGTTTACTGAACTGGTATTATTTACTGAATGAATGTATGTCCTTTATTTCCGAACTGTACTGTGGCATCCTTAGCACCTACTGTTTACTGTTACTGTTACAGAGATCTCTGTCGGTTCCCTCGTGGAACCACTACTGTTTACTGATCGATGGCCATCATTACTGTTCGGTCTTTAAGACCTACTGTTTACTGCTATGCTAATGGGTGTACCACATATGACTGAATAACTGTTCTGACTGAAAGACTGAAATATTGTTTAATGAACTATTTTCATTACTGTAAGGACATTTCATTCTTAACCTCTTTACGCATTATGTTATTCACTGGGCTTTAGCTCACTGTTTATATATATATGTAGGTGCTCAGCACCAGATCGGAGCTAGGAGCGTGGGTTAGACTCCAGTTTTGTCAAGCCAGCCTTTGTGCCTCACTGCGAGGTTCCGAGTTGCCATGCTATGGCTTTGGGGTGCTTTGTTTTTCCCCCGTCTGTCTCCGTACTGTTTTGGTTTACTGTATAGACTGTCAGCTTCTAACTGTACTGTTATCAAGGGATTAGGTCCCTATACTGTGTGACTGTAAATTTTGTATAGACTGTACTGTTCTACATGTGTGACTGTATGAAAAATCTTTTTGGCATACAGACTGTCACAGCTCAATGGACATTATTTATTTACTGTATTGGCTTCCGCCAGGCCCTGAACTCTGTTTTACTGTACTACTGTTAAGCAGGCCTTCGGTAATCTCGGATTACTGGCCGGTTACGGTGCTAAACCCATAGGGCCGGGTTTGGGTCGTGACAGTCCTAGATAGGTGTATGCCATGCTTCCAAGGTCGCGTGCATGCCGAACAACCATGTTGCCTAGGCTACAGGCATGCCATGTTGTCTAGGTTGCGGGCACGCCTTGTTGCCAAGTTGGCCAGGCAGCGAGTATGCCATGCTGCAACGTCAAGGGTGTGGACTTGGATGCGTGCATGCCAAGCTGGCATGTTGACCAGGCCACGGCCAATGCCACGCATAAGCCATGCAACACTGCTAGTCAAGGCCGCCAGACCATTGCCACCACCGCGGGCCGCCACTCGACACATCCCATGCTTGGCTATGGTGTTTTAATGCCACAAGCCAAGCAATGGCATATGCCAAGACTGCGCCTTGGTATAGGCGTGGCTTGTGGCATGGCCATCCTGGGCAGACTTAAGTAGCTTGTTAAGCCCTTTTCCATCTGGCAGGAGGAAACATCACCTATGCTCGAGGAGTCATAATATGATTTTTTTAAAAAGTAACGTTTTCTTTCATGAATTTTCAATCATAACTCAAAGAAAATAAATCAAGACAACATAAAAAAAATATTTAAAAAAATTTTGGGCACCGGAATATTTTATTTTAATTTGTTTCTATTTTAATATTTAAAAAGTAATAAAAATTAGTAAAAATAGTGAAAAAAATTGTAGAAATGAATCAAATAATTAAATGATGAGGCACTTGTAATAATAGTAATTTTTAAATATATATATTTTTTAATTTTTATTTATTTTATTTTAATTTTTACAAAGAAATAAATATTTAAAAAATTCAAGAAAAATAACAAAAAAAATAGGATACAAAACAACTAGTGCAATTTGACATGAAATAAGTTGCACTTGGATAACAAGATGATGCCTCAAAAAGTATTCACGGCTTGATGTGCAAAGCCAGGGATGCGGCCTAAGCCGCGGCCTTGGCGATGGCATGGGCTGTGGCCAGTGTTGAGGCCAGTATTGTTGTCTTGGCTGCGACCTGCGCTACCGCCTTGGCTGGGCCTGGGCTGCGGCCTATGTTGCTACTTAGGTTGCGGCCTTGGCTGTGCTGCATTGGCTGCGGCATGCGCTGCTGCAGGGTTGCGACCTGTGTTGCTGCCTTGGCTGCTGCCTGGGTTGCGACCTTAGTTGTGCTGCCTTGATTGCTGCCATGGCTGTGGCCTGCACTGTTGTTTGGCTAGGGCCTGTGCTGTGGCATATGTTGCTACCTTCACTGTTGCCTGGTCTGCGACCTTGGCTATGGCCTGGGCTGCTGCCTTAGTTGTGCCTTGACTGCTGCCTTGGCTGTAGCCTGTGCTATGGCATGTGCAGTTGCCTAGGTTGCAGCCTGGGCTACAGCATGTATTGCTGTTACCTTAGTTGCGGCCTCCGCTGTTACCTTGGCTACGGCCTCGGCTGTTGTTGGGCCGGAGCCATGGTCTACGTTGTTATTGTTATAATTAGATGTGAGAGGCGTGCGCAAACGTGCACACAACTCTCGCATCGCAGTCAGAAGATCGACGTGTGGAAGGCACACAAGCTACGTTGCACAGGCCAGGCTGCACGCATGCCAGGCCAGGTTGCCAGGGCCGCAAGCAGGCCAGGCCGCATAGGCAGCGCGTAGGAATGCCTTGCTACCCAAGCTGCGTGCATGCCATGCCACGTTGCCCAGGCCTCACGCAGGTGAGCCAATGCTGCACAAGTTGCGCGCATGCCAGGCCGCCCAAGCAACGCGCATGCTAGGCCATCCAGGTAGCGCGCAGGCGAGGCTATCCTGCCTAGGCCGCGTTCATACCAGCCCGCCTCGGCCGCAGGTGTGCAAAACTTCCCAGGCCGCGTGTAGGAAACCGAGGTTGCCATATGGCTCCTAGACAGATTCAAACTGCCACCCATTGACCGTTTTGATAGGTCTGGTGATCCTATGGTGCATATCCGGCTTTTCTTAGATGCCCTGAAACCAAGGGGTCTGACTAAGCCTCAGAAACTCTCTTTGTATGGAAGAACCCTGTTGGATATAGCAACCACTTGGTACGACAAGTTGGAGGATAAAGTGAAGCAAAATTGAGAAGATTTGGCTGAGGCGTTTGTCAATCAATATTCTTACAGTACCCAAATTGAAATAACCACCCAAGAACTTGATGCAACCCACCAGGATCCTAAAGAACCTTTTGTGGAATTTGTTGCAAGGTACAGAGCAAAGGCAACACAAATGATAGATCGTCCTTCTAAGAGGGACCAAGTGCCGATGGTGGTGCAGAACCTTGAGCCAGATATGTTACAAAAGTTAATAGTTGCTCCATTATTCACTTTCAAAAATTTGCATGAATTGGGGATTCAGATTGATAGTGCATTCAACAAAGGGATTATTCCCAGAATAAGAGAACCAACAACGAGGGTGTTTTCCGAGAGTACCAATGCTAGCAGTAGCATTATTCCCAAACCCACTAAAATCAACACCGTTGCCAGCAACCCACAAATTGTTGAACCATTCACCAATACCAATCCACAAACAGCTAGTCCAACTCGAGCTCAAGGCAGAACTTTCACCCCCCTTCATATGAGCCTAACTAACGCACTAAAAGTCCTAATGGAAAGAGGGTATCTCAAACCCCTTTATCCCCAACCTCTTCCTGACCTACTCCCTGCTAGACATCACCCCATCAAATACTGTGCATACCATCAGCAGCACGGTCATGGCACCGATCGTTGCTACCACCTTCGTCATGAGGTTCAGAATCTCATCGATAACCAGACAATAACTCCACCTCAAGAACCCAATGTTACCACTAACCCACTTCCCACCCTAGACCAAGTACCTCCTCCTCACCTTAACATCATCCATCCACTATTTCCTTCATTCGACCCCAGTATATATATCACTCCATCCCATTTGCCCAAGCCAAAGGTGGTCATTGTTGAAAGTATTGATTTGTGCATGATGGATACACCCACTCCGATTTAGACACATCAAGAGCACCAAATGGCTAAACCCACTTCTGATGAGATGTTGAGAATGATTCAAGACCTTCAAGGAACAGTGGCAGATTTAACCTTTGGGGTTTCAACCCCATCAAAGGATTCTCCAATCTTTGGACAAGCTAAAGGTGGAATGGGCCAATCAAAGGCAAACAGGCCTTGCCCAGATATAACTGTCCGACTCTTTGATAGGGTCGAAGCAAGTAGCGAGAATGAGTCTGGGGTAACCATTGATCCCTATGCACATCTTCGGTGGGCTATTGAAACTTTAAAGGTTAAAGGGTTGAACAAGTAGCAAGTGCTCACAGTCGTTGCAGAGACTATGGATGACACTTTTATCGCTCAGGTTAGGAGCATTTTGTATCAGGGGACAAGAAATGAAAAGGCATGCTTTACCAGAAACACTCATCCTGATTCCCATCCTAAACCCATAAATACCCAGCCAACACCTGCCAACCCATTTGCCAATGTTTCTAAACCTAATACTTCATCCTCCAAAAAACGAACCTTCGCCCAACTCCATATGAGCCCAACCCTCGCCTTGAAGGTACTGATGGAGAAAGGGTATCTCAAACCGCTCAATCCTCGACCTCTCCCTAATCCTCTCCCACCTAAACACGACTCTACCCAATATTGCACATTCCATCAGCAGTACGGTCACCATACTGATCGTTGCTTTCGCTTTCGCCATGAAATTCAAGACCTGATTGACAATAAGGTCATCATCCCATCTGAAAATCCCAAAGCTGTCAATAACCCTCTCCCTGACCGCAATAGATGGCCACTCCATAACATAAAACCCACCCACTGCTTGCCAACAACCAACCATTACCCTAGCCAACACATCATACCCGCCAATGAGCCCAAACCCATTGTGTTCATTCCTGAATCTTCTGATTCCGATCTGAGCAAAAGGAACAAAATCTTTGAAGAGATGGAAAGTTTACTCAATCTTGGTGAGTTCAAGCTTGATGAAGCAGTGATGCCAGCACTGGTGGTTAGAATGATGAATCTCTGTCTTAGCTTGTGTAATTGTCGAAAGCACTTGGGAAGGACCTTCTAAATTAGGGGCATGGTGTGAAGAAGCAATTGTTTTGGTCAAGAAGATCTATGGGGACAACGTAATTATGAGATTCAATCTGTAAGACTCAGTTTAAAAGTCTGAAATCAATCCTGCTGGGTGTGGATGTTAGTATTGCTGAATTGAAGGCAAGTTTGGACCTTTCCTTGAGCTACTTGTAGTTGTTTTTGAAATTCTATAGATGGACTTGGAGAAGGGAAACCCCCCTTTTGTCTCAGAAATGCTTGTTTTATTTTGAGTTATGTCCTGCAAATAGTTGTGTTCTGAGTTTTATTTTCTGTCTTTTCTTGCATTGTTACGTCAGTTGAGTCTTTTCCTTTGAGTCGCTCTCGTGTACCCTTAGATCTTCATCTTTATATGAAAGTGGAGTCAAGTTTCTAATCATTCTATTGTGCCTGTAGTGATGAATGTGTGACCTTTTACAAATAGGAAAAGGCTTTGAATTTTTTTTTTTGAATTTATTTTTTGAATGAGATTCTGTTAATAAGCGCGAGTGTTGATAAGGATCCCCAAATGGTTTGAGTGAATTCTAACTTATCGGTGCAAAGTCCTTCATGATCTCAAAAGTTTAACCGGCTTCTTCAAATGTTTCTTCGAGAAAACTTACGAAAATAGATTCAGAATTATGCGTGGTATTCTGCATTGTCCTGGGGATGCTCTTCATCTTTGGGTGATCATTTTCCCAAGCACAAGACGGTTTTCAGACCTCACAATCATAGAATTTCTCCGCTGGTGTTTTCATTATTTCATAAAGAAATGGATAAGCGAAGCCAAAAAAGAAGAAAAAAGAAAAAAAAAAGAAACAAAAGACAAAGAAAAGAAAAAAGAAAAAAGAAAAGGGAAAAAAAGTCAATCATCAAGCCAGGGGCATTCATTGGAATGAAATCAAATCAATTGTGAGGAAGGGAACTTTTATCTGAATTCGGGGAAGCTAATGCAAGAAGGTGCCGCATTGCGAGAAGAACCAATTCTGAAAATAGAGCAAAAGAAAGGAAGAAGGCATGCATAAAAGAATGGAGAACTAAGCTCAAATCAAAGCGAAGCCAGTTCCAGTGTTAGGGCAAGGATGACTATTGATCAAATTCACCACAAGTGTTGTAATGCTATCCTTGAGAGTCTCGCTAGGCCGAAAACCTGAAAGGGTGACCTAGGTAAAAGTTAGAGCATGAAAAATGAGAAATCAAAAAATATAGCTCGCAAAGTTGAAAACCCCGAAGGGGTGACTTTGGCAAAAGTTAGAGCGCAAAAAGAGAGTGTTAACATCCGAGTGAACCTCAGCCATGAACTACGTTGACCTGATTCCCATTCTTGGGAAACGTAGGCAACTTCATCCTGAAGTTCGATCTTAACCATATCTATCTCATCCATCTCAACCCGATCATCTTGCCCAATTCACGTCGTCAGCTTTGCATCAATCCATGAGCTACACCAACTATTGTGCATATCATACTTGCATTGGGTAAGAAAGAACTAGCTTGAATCAACAAGTGGAGAAATTTTCAATACTTGAACTTATCAGTAGAATCTCTATCTTGAGCAGAAAAGGAATCAAAACTCGAGTTTTGCGAAATTGATTTCTAAAGGGAACATAAGTAAAACTAGGGGCACTATGAATGATCAGTTACCTTGAGTCTTTTTCTGCTTTTGGGTCAGTTGTGAGTTCTATTATGTCGTGCCTAGTGTTTGTCTCAATCTACGCTCTTTATCGAGTCACCATAGCATGTTTGTCGCTCAAAAGCGCTCTTCATCGAGTCACTATAACATGTCTGTCACTCAAAAGCGCTCTTCATCGAGTCACTCTAGCAAGTCTATCATTCAAAAGTTCAACAGAGTGGCATGGTCAAAATTCCATGCACAAATGTTCGCTCCAAACTCGAAAACACGTCCATGTGTGGAATTCATAAATGAGCTGAGAGTGCCCATACAAGGGGCATCACATTCATAATCATTGCAAAGTGTATATGAGGGAGCTGTCACTACTTTGGAGGGGACTGGAGTAAGTTCTCAATATCTCAGAAGAGAAGCATGAGTCTAATTGGTTGGCAATTGTTGTAGGATTTGATGATCCCCATTACATGTGCCTACATAATGTTGAAAACAATGGCTAGTGGCTGGACACTAGGGGCAATTTTCAGTACATCTGATTAGGCCATCCATCGAACAAGGGGCATGAACCCAACCGGTGGCCAATGACTGGACACTAGGGGCAAGTTTCAGTGCATCTGATAGGGTCATCAATTGAACAAGGGGCATGAACCCAACTAGTCTACCAAAGCCATTTGTTCGGCACTTTCCCCTGGATTAGGGTAGTTTACCCCCATGATAATTCTGATATGATTCAGCTTTTGAAAGTTGTCTCCAACCATTTCAAAACTCTCTCGAGATTGCCATCTTCCCTCTAATTAATGCATGTGCTTTGGATTATGCTTGCATGCTTATGTACCCTGGTTGAGTTGAACTGCGTGATTGGTTGCTCTTATTCTTGACTTTGTTTGTACTTAACAGAGTTTCGTTGAGTTACCTTCCTCAATGTTTTTCAATTACATTTCAATGAATTGTGGCAAGTCGCCCTACGCTTATTTCATACAATAAATGATGCACTACTCTATGTACTGCTTATTTCTCTCTACACACCATTCATCTCACATCGCACTATATTGTGCACCCTGTATCGCACAGTCCTGTGCACTTTGTATCGCACTATCTTGTGCATTCTACCCTGTATCACATTGTTTTGTGCACCTTGCATTGCACTATCTTGTTCATTTCACCTTGCATCGCACTGTCTTCTGCAAACTTGCATTGCACTATTTTGTGCATTTAACCTACATCGAACCTTCCACAACACTGTCTTGTGCATTCACTTGCATCGCACTGTCTTGTGCACCCACCTCGCACTGTCTTGTGCACTTGTATCGCACTATCTTGTGCACCCCGTATCGCATTGTCTTGTGACTATCTTGTGCACCCCATATCGCACTGTCTTGTGACTATCTTGTGCACCCCATATCGCACTGTCTTGTGACTATCTTGTGCATTCGTATATATTTCGTGCATTCCACTCACATCACACTATCTTGTGCACCCTTACATCGCACTATCTTGTGCACCCTCACTCGCCCTGTCTTGTGCACCTACATCGTACTGTCTTGTGCACCCCTACATCGCACTATCTTGTGCAAACTTGCATCGCACTGTCTTGTGCACCCATATCACACTGTCTTGTGCATTCATTCACCCTCATCCACACTGTTTTGTGCACCTTGTGCCGCATTGTTCTGTGCACCTTGCATCGCACTGTCTTGTGCACCCATTTAGCACTATTTTGTGCATTCACCCTGCATCGCACTATTTTGTGCACCCTATATCGCATTGTTTTGTGCACCCCACATCGCACTATTTTGTGCACCCCTCACTCATACTATTTTGTGCGCCTCACCCGCATTGTTTTGCCTACTCGCTAGGTCTAGGAGACCTTAAATCCTCTAAAGGTGTAATTCCTTTAGTGTTTGTTGTGCTCGAATGGCTTCAGGCGGTCCGGTATAGCCACCTAGCTATGTTTGTAGTGAGTTCCTAGGAGATCAACTGAGACGGTGAAAACTAGAGTTCGAATGGCGGTGCCTAGAACACAAAGGTTCAAAATTTCCAAGACTATAGACTGGTTTAAATACCTAGGGGTGTATCCTTGGCCTGAAATCTGAATGCTTGGCATGCAAGCCTTGCCATCACCTTGGCCAGCATGCCTTGCCGCAGAGTTACCCAGCATGCCATGCCATAACATCGCCCAGCATTCCAAGGCCAGCATACCAAGCCACTGCCTTGGCCAGCATGCCGTGCCACAGCGTTGCCCAGCTTGCCAAGGTCGGTAAGCCATGGCACGGCCTTGGCCGGCTTGCCATACTACCGCCTTGGCCGGCATGACATGGCTTAGCCTTGGCTGGCATGCCATGCCACAACCTTGGCCAGCATGCCATGCCACCGTGTTGCCCACCATGCCAAGGTCGGCATGCCATGCCACGGCCTTGGCTAGCACGCCATGCCATGGCCTTGCCTAGCATGCCAAGGTTGGCATGTGTAGACGCACCCGAACGTCCCAGGAAAATCTCGTTTTGTTCATTGGGCTCACTACAGTTCGAACTCAATGTCACGGTTCTTAATCTGATCTTACAAAGTGCAATGCGAGATTGATAAATCATCAAAGAGTCCAAATTTGGCAAATCGTTTTGAAAAACTGATTTTTAGAAAGAAGTGTCAAACATGGACTGCTTTGCCAGATACAGAGTCGCCACCTAAATATTTTATTTTTGGGAAATTTAGGAAACCCTGACTCGTGCCTAAGGCCACGTGTCCATCATCACCAAAGTTGCCTCAGCTCGGGAACTTGGGTACGAGAGGGGAAGGTCATGCAATGAGCACCCCCGCTCGCCCGATCAAAGATCAGCCTTTACTAACATGATATCTTGTTTTTGAAAACACATGTGCTCTTATTCCGGTTATTAACCTAGAATTACTATGTGATGCGCACAGCATCCAAGTATAGACTGGATCCCCTAAGTTGGAACAAAACATCTCATGTTTGTTTTTGAAAGCGGTTTGCTACTCGCAAGTAGGCTAAAATGCGGATTTTGCTACCCTTAAGTGGGCTTAGAAAACATGGTGATTTGCCACTCTTAAGTGGGCTTAAAACTCGCAATCAATGAATTGTTCCAATTCAAGTAATCCAACCTTCACCCACAGGCATTCAGGCAGTTATATCACATAAGCAGTTAGCCTCATGGCAAGCATGCTATTATGGCAGTCACTCACACACATGCAAGGATGCTAAAGCATAAACACTTACCGAGTACTCCGAGCCAAAACAAAAGCTATTTTAGAAATCAATGCATGATCCTAGCTATGTCAAGAATGCCTAATGCAACACATACAAAATGCAACTAAGATAGGCTCGGCTATTCTAAAATGTCATGTGAAATGCAATTTGATACATGTATTCAAATGGGAATTGAAATACAATGAAGTTAGTATGATGCGCCGAGCCCGGTGCATGCAAGACAGATGAATGGATGCAAACATGCAAGCATAAGGATGCTAATTGAAACATGCCCTAAAACTAACCATCCTAAGCTGGTAAATAAAAGGGAGAAAGAAATGGGGGTTGGAAGACATGCATCACACACACGCACACTTATTTACAACAGTTGTGCCCTCTCGACGGAGGGTCCTAATGAATAATACAGAACCAACTCGCTAATCTAAGCTAATCTAATTAAACTACTTATTACACAACAGAATGAATAACAAGCTACAGCTAATTATTACACAACTCTAACTAATTAACAAATTAACTAAGTTAGCAATTGAATAAGCATGTAAACTATATGAAATAGGCTGCCTCAAATCTACCTTGGATGATGAAGGATGCGTGCCCGGTCACCTCGTGCAAAAATCCATTGCGATGCCCCAATTTGCCTCTGTTTACAACTGGTCTCAGAACACTGCAAAAAGCTCCAAAAGGCTGAAACTCCATCATGGGAATCTGTAGGAGGGCTGCCGACCAGTTGTTGGCTTTGGAGACACTTGCTGACCACTTTCTGTGCTGAAAACCAGAAAAAGTGGTCGGCCAGCCACTTTATCTGGTCAACCGACCAGTTTCTGCTGCCAGACTTTAGTTTGCTGCAACAGAGAGCAAGAAAGGGGCATGGCAAAGCATTTGCAACACATATATGCACAACCACCCTCCCTCTCATTACATAAGCTCAAGGGGGTGTGGTTCTCAACCCTCGGGCCACCAATCACGCATCTCGATGCATGATGGCCGAGGAGCCAAATTGCACAACTCAATATGAAATGAATGCACACACGAACACATAAAGCCTAAAACTCCATCATGTATAGTCAAGACTGTCGGCGACTGAGAATTGAGGCACGTTTCATCACTTCGAGTATGAAACGTCCCTCGTTTCCCGTGTTTGGACTAACTCCTATTCCAAACACAATGCAACAAATAACATGGCATGGCATACACAATGCGGCTCAAGCATGCAAACATTCAATGCAATGAAACAAGCATATGAACACGATGCAAGGGACAAGCATGAAAACATGCAACTAACATACTAGCATACGCAATGCTATGAACTACATGGCATACACAATGCTCATGACAACTAGTATACACAATACACATGGTAACTAGCATACGCTAGGCAATGGACATGGCATGCACAAATGCAATAATCAATCATGCAACAACATGGCATTCTCAATGCTATGAACCACATGGCATACTCAATGCACATTGGACTTAAACCAAAATGGATAGGCCTCAGCCATGTCCAAATCAGTGGCCATACATGCTAAGATAGAAACTCAAAATGCTATACAAACATGCATGCATATCGGCCCAAGCTTATGGCTCAAAACACAACTCTCCAAAAGCATTGAAAGGATGAAACATGGGGTACAATGGCATATGCTCCAGCACTAAAATGGCATGCAAAATGATTTAGAATCATGCCAACAACCCATGTAATGCATGTTGAAAGGCTCAAGCGTCAGAGCTAGTGAAGTGGATTACACTAGAGGCATGCAAGATAATGCTCAAATGGCCAAACTAACCCCAAACAGACCCTATGCAGGCCAAAACAGTAGCAAAAATGAGTTGGGATGATGGCTTGAAAGGCACGAAAATGAGGCTCATGCAATGGCTCACAAATAGGGTACAAAAGCACAACCCTCAAGAGCACTTAAAGAGCGGAAAATATGGAAGTGTAACAGCCCTACATGCTCTGAAATATCATTCTCAATGATGCCAAAACATGAAAATACCTCAAGTTAAGCATGCAAGAGACCTCAAAACTCAAAGCTATTCAAGGCTATTACACTACAAGCATGCATGACAAGCCTCATTCGACCAAGAAGACACAAAACAGAGCTAAGACAGTCCAAAATAAGAACAAAATCATGCTAGAGCATAGACAAAATATGCTAGGATAATGAGCCAAAACATCATGCATACAAAGCTGGTAAATAAGATTTACACTACAAGCATATGGAGCATGCAAGAGGCTACCAAACCAGCCAAAAATAGAGTCATGAGATGTCAAATGATGGCCAAAAATCTACTGAAATGGAGCCAATACATGCTAGAAAGACATGCTACTTTGATGAGCCACAAATGGGAATACACTACACATACAAGAAGCAAACACAAGGTGGCCAAACCAGCCATAGACAGAGCTAAGGCAGGCCCTAAAAGTCATGAAAAAGTGCCTGAACCAAGCCGTGAAAGTATGAAGATGCATGCTCCTTTGATAGGCCAAAAATGCAAGCAAACAAAACAAGAAGAGAAGGGATCACCCCCCTCTGATTTGAGGCCTCAAAACCACATGCCTACCACTGAAAATCCACTGGATTTCAGTGGCTAAAAGGCCAAGGAAAGATCAACCCAAAGGCCTTAAGGCATGGCACAAAACAAGACTAAAAAAGGCATGCAAGAGGGTAGAAGGCCTCAACACCAAAAGGGCCATAAACAAACATGCTAAGGACTGAAAAATAGAGCTTTTTGTAGTTCAATGTTAAGCCAAGAGAAGCATGCAAATATGGCTAAGAGAGTGATCAAAACCAAGCTTAAAAGGGAGAAAAGAGGTTACCCTTGAAGCACTGCAAAACCAGTAGATTTCTCAGCCAAGAATCAGCTTTTTAACCTCCAAAAATGTCCTCGAAGAACTCAGTTCAATGATGGGGGTGTATGGTTAAGGGTTGTGGTGTAAAAGTGAAGAACAACACACTCTTTAGGCACCAAATATAGAGATATAGAGAGATATATACTTATGCCTTAGGAAAATTTTAGAACCCCTGGAATGGACAAGGAGGCCCTCTCTTATAGAAAAACAAAAGTTAAAGCTTCTTAGAGAAGCTAAAACTTGGATGCAATCCCTCCATACACACGTGTATGGAGGATACAGTCTGTGCCCTCCAGTTGGCACAACTGGCATCCACACAGTCTGCCAAAACAGGGGGAGAGCTGCCGACCACTTAAAGTGGTCGGCCTGCTACTTGCAGTGGTCAGCCGACCACTTCAAGTGGTCTCCCAGGAAAAAAAGTGATCGGCAATGGGAATTGGTGGTCTCCACATTGAAAGCAAGCCAATGGTGGAGTGGGAGACCAGAAAATGTGGCCCAAAGACCAAGAAAACCAGTTTCCCGACCAAAAAATCAGCTGGCAGGAAGGAAAGTGGTCTCCAATGAAAAAACTGCTCTCCCACCCTCGTACCACCTTCCAAGCAAGGAAAACAAGGTTTGTACCAAAAACAAACTAACACGGATGCAAAACAAGAGTTCGGGAGGCAAAGCGCGAAGCCGGGAGCCTCGAAACCCAGTTGTTGAGCACCAAAAGTGGTATACGACCACAAAAGTGGTCTCCCGGACCACAGTGTTCCTCTAGGCAGAGGCAACAAGGTGTGGTTCAAAAACCATGCCAAATGAAGAATGTTAAGCAGTCCCGAGACAATGCGCACGGTCGAAGGCTCCAAGAACCAGAAACTAGTCTCCAAACAGGAAAAGTGGCCTACGACCACGAAAAGTAGTCTACAACCACAGAGAGATGGTCTACAAGACCTCTCCCTCCCTCTGGGAAGGGAAACAAGGCTTGGTCCGCAAACCGAGCCAAAGCACAAAGAGTTCGGAGACCCGGAGGCAACGCTCTCAGCCAAAACTCCGAAGCTCGAAACGAGCACAACATGCACTATCACCGAATGCTCAATTGATGACGTCTGAGTCTTAAGGTCAGTCAAAAATGGGGTGTCTACAGCATGCCATGGCATGGCCTTGGCCAGCATGCCATGCCACCGCCTTGGCACGCATGCCTTGCCACCGCCTTGGCTAGCATGCCTTGCCACAGTGTTGCCCAGCGTGCCACGCCACAGTGTTGCTCAGCACTCCATGGCCAGCTTGCCATGCTAGCATGCCATTCCACTGCCTTAGCCAGCATGCCATGCCACAGCATTGCCCAATATGCCAAGGCCGAAATGCCAAGCCACGACCTTGGCCGATATGCCATGCCACAGCGTTGCCCTGCATGCCATGGCCAGCATGCCATGCCACGGCCTTGGCCGGCATGCCATGCCCTAGCCAGCATGCCATGGCACCGTCTTGGCCAGCATGTCATGCCATGGCACCACCTTGGCCCGCATGCCATGCCACGGCCTTGGACAACATGTCATGCCACTGTCTCAGCTAGCATGGCATGCCACAACGTTGCCCAGTATGCCATGCCACGACCTTGGCTAGCATGCCATGCCACGGCATTGCCCAGCACGCCAAGGCGGGCATGCCATGCCACCGCCTTGGCACGCATGCCTTGTCATCGCCTTGGCCAGCATGCCTTGCCACAGCATTGCCCAGCATGCCATGCCACAACGTTGCCTATCATTCCAAGGCCAGTACGCCAAGCCACGGCCTTGGCCGGCATGCCATGCCACGGCCTTGGCCAGATCGCCACGCATTAGCCTTAGCTAGCATGCCATGCCACGGCCTTGTCCAGCATGCCATGGCATCGCCTAGGCCAGCATGCCATGCCACTGCGTTGCCCAGCATGCCATGCCACGGCCTTGGCCAGCATGCCATGCCAACACCTTGGCACCCAAGCCTTGCAACTGCCTTGGCTAGCATTCCTTGCCACGCCATAGCGTTGTGCAGCATTCCAAGGCCAGCATGCCATGCCTGCATACCATGCCACTACCTTGGCCAGCATGCCATGCCACAGCGTTGCCCAGCGTGCCAAGGCCGACATGCCAAGCCACGGCCTTGTTCAGCATGCCTTGGCCAGCATGCAATGCCACAGCCCTGGCCGGCATGCCATGCCATGGTGATGCCCGGCATGCCCTAGCCGGCATGCCCTAGCCAGCATGCCATGCCATAGTGTTGCCCAGAATGCCAAGGCTGGCATGCCATGCCATGGCCTTGGCCAGCATGCCATGCTACATTGTTGCCCAGCATGCCATTGCACGGCCTTGGCCAACATGACATGCCACCGCCTTGGCATGCATGCCTTGCCATCGCCTTGGCCAACATGCCTTGCCACAGCGTTGCCCAGCATTCCAAGGCCAGCATGCCATGCCATCATGCCATACCACTGCGTTGGCCAGCATGCCATGCCACAGCAGTGCCCAGCATGCCAAGGTCAGTAAGCTATGGCACAGCCTTGGCTGGCTTGCCATGCCACCACCTTGGCTGGCATGACATGGCTTAGCCTTGGCCGGCATGCCATGCCACGGCCTTGGACAGCATGCCATGCCACAGCCTTGGCCAAAAAGCCCCGTCTTAGCCTTGGCCAGCATGCCACGTCACAGCCTTAGATAGCATGCCATGCCACCGCCTTGCCCGGCATGCCATGCCACCGCCTTGCCCAGCACACCATGCCACGGCCTTGCCCAACATGCCAAGGTCGGCAAGCCATGGCACGGCCTTGGCCAACATGCCAAGCCACCACCTTGGCACGCATACCTTGCCACTGCCTTGGCCAACATGCCTTGCCAAAGCATTGCCCAGCATGCCACGCCACAGCATTGCGCAGTATTCCATGGCTAGTATGCCACGCCAGCATAACATGCCACTACCTTGGCCAGCATGCCATGCCACAACGTTGCCCAACATGCCATAGCCTTGGCCGACATGCCATGCTACAGCGTTGCCCTGCATGCCATGGCCGACATGCCATGCTACGGCCTTGGCCGGCATGCCATGCCCTGGCCAGAATGCCCTAGCATCATCTTGGCCAGCATGCCGTGCCTTGGCACGGCCTTGGCTCGGCCTTGGCCAGCATGCTATGACACAGCCTTGGCCAGCATGCCATGCCACTACCTCGGCCAACATGGCATGCCACAGCATTGCCCAGCATACTAAGGCCGGCATGCCATGCACAGCCTTGGCCAGCATACCATGGCGCAGCCTTGGCCAGCATGCCATGCCACGACCTTGGCATGCATGTCTTCCCACCACCTTGGCCAACATGACTTGCCAAAGCGTTGCCCAGCATGCAACGGCATAGCGTTGCACAGCATTCCATGGCCAGTATGCCATGCTAGCATAACATGCCACTGCCTTGGCCAGCATGCCATGCCATAGCGCTGCCCAGCATACCACGGCCAGCATGCCAAGCCATGGCCTTGGCCGACATCATATGCCACAGCGTTGCCCTGCATGCCATAGCTGGCATGCCATGCCACGGCCCTGGCTGGCATTCCTTGTCGTGGCCAGAATGCCATGGCACCGTCTTGGCCTGCACGCCATGCCATGCCATGCCATGGCATCGCCTTGGCCAGCATGCCATGACTCAGCCTTGGCCAGCATGCTATGCCACTACCTTGGCCAACATGGCATGCCACAACATTGCCCTACATGCCAAGGACGGCATGCCATGCCACCGCCTTGGCACGCATGCCTTGCCATTGCCTTGGCCAGCATGCCTTGCCACAGCGTTGCCCAACATGCCATGCCACAACGTTGCCCAGCATTCCAAGGCCAGCTTGCCATGCCAGCATACCATGCCACTACCTTGGCCAGCATGCCATGCCACAGCGTTCCCCAGCATGCCAAGGCCGGTAAGCCAGGGCACGACCTTGGCCGGCTTGCCATGTCACCGCTTTGGCCAGCATGCCACGCCACGGCCTTGGCCAGAACGCCACGCCTTAGCTTTGGCCGACATGCCACACCTCGGCCTTGGCCGGCATGGCATGCTATGCCATGCCACTGCCTCGGCTAGCATGCCATGCCACCGCCTCGGCCAACATGCCAAGGCTGGCATGCCATGCCACAGCCTTGCCCAACATGCCATGCCATAGCCTTGGCCAGCATCCCATGTCACCGCCTCAGCACGCATGCGTTGCCACCACCTTGGCCAGCATGCCTTGCCACAGCGTTGCCCAGCATGCCACGCCACAGCGTTGCACAGCATTCCAAGGCCAGCAAGCCATGCCACAGCATTGCCCAGCATGCCAAGGCCGGTATGCCAAGCCACGACTTTGTCCAGTATGCCTTGGCCGGCATGCCCTGCCACGGCCCTGGCCTGCATGCAATGCCACAGCCCTGGCCAGCATGCCATGCCACGGTAATGCCCGACATGCCCTGGCCAGCATGCCATGGCACCGTCTTGGCCAGCATGCCATGCCACAGCACCGCCCTGGCCAGCATGCCATGCCACGGCACCACCTTGGCCAACATGCCATGCCACAGCCTTGCCAAGCATGCCAAGGCCAGCATGCTATTCCATGGCCTTGACCGGCATGCCATGCCACGACATTGCCCAGCATGCCAAGGCCGACATGCCATGGCACAGACTTAGCCAGCATGCCATGCCACTGCTTTGGGCAGCATGCCATTCCACAGCATTGCCCAGCATACCAAGGCCGGTATGCCATGCCACGGCGTTGCCCAGCATGCCATGGCACGGCCTTGGCCAGCATGCCCTGCCACTGCCTTGGCACGAATGCCTTGCCATTGCCTTGGCCAACATGCCTTGCCACAGCATTGCCCAGCATGCCACGCCACAGCGTTACCCAGCATTCCAAGGCAGCATGCCACGCCACTGCCTTGGCCAGCATGCCACGCCACTGCCTTGGCCAGCATGCCACGCCACTGCCTTGGCTAGCATGCCATGCCACAGCGTTGCCCAGCATGCCAAGGCCGGTAAACCATGGCACAGCCTTGGCTGGCATGCCATGCCACGGCCTTGGCCAGAATGCCACACCTTAGCCTTGGCCGGCATGCCACGCCATGGCCTTTGCTAGCATGCCACGCCACGAACTTGCCCAGCCTGCCATGCCACTGCGTTGCCCAACATGCTAAGGCCGGCATGGCATGCTGGCTGACTTGCCATGCCACCGCCTTGGCCGGCATGACATGGCTTAGCCTTAGCCGGCATGCCATGGCATAGCCTTAGCCAGCATGCCATGCCACGGCCTTGGCCTGAACGCCACGCCTTAGCCTTGGCTGACATGCTAACCACGGTCTTGGCAAGCATACCATGGCACCGCCTTGGCCAGCATGCCATGCCACCGCGTTGCCCTACATGCCAAGGCCGACATGCCATAGTACGGCCTTGGCCAGCATGCCATGCCACAACATTGGCCAACATGCCAAGGCGGACATGCCGTGCCATGGCCTTGGCTGGTATGCCATGCCACCGCCTTACCCGGCATGCCATGCCACGGCCTTAGGCAGTATGCCATGCCACGGCGTTGCCCAACATGCCTAGAAAGACATGTCGTGCCACGGCCTTGGCCGGCATGCCGTGCCACCGCCTTGCCCAACATATGGCACAGCGTTGCCCAGCAGGCCAAGGCCAGCATGCTATGCGAATGCCTTGTCCGACATGCCATGCCACTACCTTGGCTGGTATGCCATGCCACTATGGCCGGCATGCTATGCTACGGCCTTGCTCGGCATGCTATGGCCAGTATGCCATGCCACAGCCTTGGCCAGCATGCCATGCCACAGCCTTGCCTAGAATGCCTAGGCTAGCATCCCATGGCATGGCCTTGGCCGGCATGCCATGCCACGGCCTTAGCTAGCATGCCCGGCCACGGCCTTGCCCAGCATCCCAAGGCCGGCATGCCTTGCCACGGCGTTGCCCAGCATGCCATGCCACGACCTTGCCCAGTATGCCATGCCACTGCCTTGACCAGCATGCCATGCCGCTGCCTTGACCGCTTGTTTTGAACATAATTCTTTTGTGTTCTTACACAAACCGTGCCATACAATTAATAATGCACTAGTATTAATTTTAAATGTCGTTTCTTATTTTTTTTTTGAAATTTTTCTTGAGTTTGTCGAATTTTTGTTAAGTATTTATTCATCATAAAAATTAAAATAAAATAAAGAAAAATTTAAAAATAATTTAAAAATTACTATAATTACTAGTGCCTCATCCTTTAATTATTGGAATTTTTCTAGAATTTTTTGACTATTTTTAGTAATTTTTATTATTATTTTTTAAGTATTAAAATTGAAATAAATTAAAATAATATATTTCGGTGGCCAAATATTTTTTTCAATTTTTTTTTATGGCGTCTTTAATTATTTTCTTCAAGTTATAGTTGAAAATTCATGGAAAATAACGTTACATTTTTACAAAACCCCATTATGACTGCTCAAGCATAGGCGATGTTTCCTTCTGCCAGATGCAAAAGGGCTTAACAAGCTACTATAAGAGGGGCCACCTCCTAGCATGGCAAGGCCAGGCCGCAGGCTATGCCCCAAGACCGCGGCCTGAGCTGCAACCTGGGCACGGCCTGGGGCGCGGACTGAGCAGCGACGTATCCGCGGCCTGAACTGAGGCCTTGTGTGCGGCGTGGGCATGGCAACACGGCCTACACATGGCCTGGGCAGCATGGCATGTGCGTGGCCTCGCATGTGCGCGGCCTGGGTGGCCTGGCATACGCGAGGCCTGTGTAGCCTAGCATACGCACGACCCGGGCGGCCTGGCATTGGCGCGGCCTGAGTGGCCTGGCTTGGCATGCTCACGGCCTGTGCAGCGTGACCTGTATGCATACAGCGCGCGGCCTTTTGATCGCAGTGCGCGAGTTACGCGCACATTAGCGCATGCCTTAGCACGCCTTCGCACGCAACGCACGTCTAATGATAAGAATAGCAGCCAAGGCAGCGGCCCAAGCCGCAGCTAAGGCCGTAGAGCCAAGGCCGCAGCTAAGGCCGTAGAGCCAAGGCCGCAGCCAAGGCCGCAGCCCAGGCCGCAGAGCCAAGGCCGTAGCCCAGGCAGCCAAGGCTGCAACCTTGAATTTTTGGAATATTTATTTATTTGTAAAAATTAAAATAAAATATATAATAATTAAAAAAAATATTTAAAAATTACCATAATTACAATTTCCTCATCCTTTAATTATTGGATTAATTTCTACATTTTTTTCACTATCTTACTAATTTTCATTATTTTTTAAATATTAAAGTAGAAATAAATTAAAATAAAATATTCCGGTGGCCAAAATTTTTTATTTTAATTTTTTTTTATGGTGGCTTGATTTATTTTCATTGAGTTATGATTGAAAATTCGTGAAAGAAAACATTACTTTTTAAAAAAAACCCATTATGACTCCTCGAGCATAGGTGATGTTTCCTCATGCCAGATGGAAAAGGGCTTAACAAGCTACTATAAGGGGGGGCACCTCCCTTAAGGCTGGCCAGGACGGCCAAGCCACAGGCCACGCCTATGCCTAGGCGCACGCTTGGCATATGCCATTACTTGGCTTGTGGCATTGAAACTCCAGAGCCAAGCACAGGATGTGCCGAGTGGCGGCCTGTGGTGGTGGCGGTGGCACTGGCACGTCAGCCTTGGCCAGCATGCCATGCCACAGCCTTGGCCAATAGCATGCCATGCCACGGCTTTGGCCAGCATGCCATGCCACCGGCTTGGCCAGCACGCAATGCCCCGGCCTTGGCCAGCAGCATGGCGTGCCACGGCCTTGGCCAGCAGCATGCCATGCCACGACCTTAGTGAGCATGTCATGCCACGGCCTTGGCCAGCAGCATGGCATGCCAAAGCCATGGACAGCAGCATGGCATGTCGATTCCTTGGCCGACATGCCTTGCCACGGCCATGTCGAGCAGCATGGCATGCCCTGGCCTTATCCAGCAGCATAGCATGCCACAGCCTTGGCAAGCAAGCCATATCCCTCGGGTAATTGCCATTAGGTTTGGCTTTGACTTACATACAAGTTGCCTTGCGAAATGCATGCCCCTTGGGTAAGTCTAAGGCCAAGGCTAAGGACAAGGCCGTAACCATGTCCAAGACCAAGGCCAAGGCCAAGGCCACAGGCCAAGTCCAAGGACAAGGCCAAGGCTGCAGCCATGTCCAAGGCCAAGGCCGCAGGTCAAGGCTATGGCCAAGGCTGCAGCCATGTCCAAGGCTAAGGCCAAGGCCACAGCCAAGTCCAGGGCCGCAGCCAATGCCAAGGCCACAGGCAAGGCCAAGGCCAAGGCCGCAAGCCAAGGTCGCAGGCAAAGGCCAAGGCCAAGACCGCAGGCTAAGGCCAAGGCCGCAGCCATGTCCAAGGCCAAGGCCGCAGGCTAATGCCCAGGCCAAGGCCAAAGCCGCAGCCATGTCCAAGGCCAAGGCCACAGCCAAGTCCAAGGTCAAGCCGCAGGCCAAGTCTAAGGTCGTAGGCCAAGTCCAAGGCTAAGGCCACAGCCAAGGCCAAGGCCGCACGGCCAAGTCCAACGCCGTAGCCGAGTCCAAGGCTAAGGCCGCAACCAAGCCAGTCGAGCCAAGGCCAAGGCCGCAGCCCAGGCATGCCACGGCTTGGCCAGTAGCATGGCATGCCACGACTTTGGCTAGTAGCATGCCATGCCACGGCCTAGGCAAGCATGACATGCCGTGCCACGGCCATGGCCAGCACACAATGCCTCGGCCTTGGCCAACAGCATAGCAAGCCATGGCCTTGGCCAACATCATGGCATGCCACGGCCTTGGCAAGCATGTCATGCCACAGCCTTGGCCAGCAGCATGGCATGCCAACACGCCTTGGCTAGCATGGCATGCCGCGGCCTTGGCCAGCAGTGTGGCATGCCGCGGCCTTGCCCAGCATGCCTTGCCATGGCCTTGTCAGGCAGCATGGCATGCCACGGCCTTGTCAGGCAGCATGGCATGCCACGGCCTTGTCCAGCAACATAGCATGCCACGGCCTTGGCAAGCATGCCATGCCACCACCTTGGCAAGCAAACCATGTCCCTCGGGTAATTGCCATTAGGTTTGGCTTTGACTTACGTACAAGTTGTCTTGTGAAATGCATGTCCCTCGGGTAATTGCCATTTGGTTGGCTTTGACTTGTGAACGAGTTGCCTGTGCTTTCCTAGTTGAAGCTTGTTGTGAAAAGTATGTCCCTCAGAAGTTGCCTGTTGCGTTCGTTATTTGCATTCGCGCTAACCGGTGCTTGTTCGACTTCTCTAAATGTTTTCGCACGTTCATCGAGCTTCTTAGTCCTTCGAGGTGTGATTCATTTTGGGGGGCTGGTGCACAGTGTACGTCGTGGTGTGTGAGTTGTGTTTGGTTTGTACAAGTTGGATGGATCCCTGCCTGTGCATCGAATTCCACTGGTACATTCCTCTTCATCATCCGCGAGATTCCTACATGTTGCTTGCGCTTTCCTAGGGGAAGCTCCTTGCAAAACGTGATGTCCCTCGGTTAATTGCCATTAGGTTGGCTTTGACTTGCCTACAAGTTGCCTGCACTTTCCTAGTGGAAGCTCCTTGTGGAAAGTTATGTCCCTTGGGTAATTGCCTTTAGGTTGGCTTTGACTTGCCTACAAGTTGTCTGCGCTTCCCTAGTGGAAAGTGCCTTGCGAAAAGCATGTCCCTCGGGTAATTACCATTTGGTTGCCTTTGACTTACGAACGAGTTGCCTGTGCTTTCCTAGTGGAAGCTTGTTGCAAAAATTATGTCCCTCGAAAGTTGCCTGCTGCCTTTGTTATTTGCAGTCGCACTAACCGGTGTTTGCTCGGTTTCTCTAAATGTTTTCGCACGTTCGTCAGGCTTCTTAGTCCTTCGAGGTGTGATTCATTTTTGGGGGGCTAGTGCATAGTGTACGTCGTGGTGCGTGAGTTGTGGTTGGTTTGTGCGAGTTGGATGGATCCTTGCCTGTGCAGCGAACTCCACTGGTGCATTCCTCTTCATCATCTACGGGATTCCTACAAGTTGCATGCGCTTTCCTAGTGGAAGCTCCTTGCGAAAAGTTATGTCCCTTGGTTAGTTGCCATTAGGTTGGGTTTGACTTGCCTACAAGTTGCCTGCGCTTTCCTAGTGGAAGCTCCTTGCGAAGATTTGTGTCCCTCGGTTAATAGCCATCAGGTTAGCTTTGACTTGCCTACAAGTAGCTTGCGCTTCCCCAGTAGAAGCTGCCTTGCGAAAAGCATGTCCCTCGGGTAATTGCCATTTGGTTGGCTTTGACTTGCGAATGAGTTGCCTATGCTTTCCAAGTGGAAGCTTGTTGCGAAAAGTATGTCCCTCGGAAGTTGCATGTTGCCTTTGTTATTTGCAGTCGCGCTAACCGGTGCTTGCTCGGCTTCTCTAAATGTTTTCACACGTTCGTCTAGCTTCTTAGTCCTTCGGGGTGTGATTCATTTCGGACAGATGGTACATAGTGTACATCGTGGCACGTGAGTTGTGATTGGTTTGTGCGAGTTGGATGGATCCCTACCTGTGCAACGAACTCCACTGGTGCATTCCTTTTCATTTGTGCTTGGAGGCAAAATTTTGCCTTCTGCCTCACGTGGGTTCTTGTGTTTCCTACCTAACAAAAAGGAATTCGGTCTGAATTGTGTGCCTATATTCGTCTCGCCGCCTCATGGCGCTAGGTGAACCCCAAAGTATCTCCTATGTTCCATGTTGTCCACACGTTGTATGGCTCAAGGGCAGTTATACTCGTGCTCTCGGATTCAGAGCCTTGTGCGGGTACACGTGGTCTTCGACCTTCGTTTCCGTGCCAAGCGTTCATTGCTCGTTACAGGATACGGCCGTGCCTGCCTCTGATCGTGCCAACTCTATCGGTCGGGCATGTGCAGTGCTAGCGTCGTAAAAAAGGAATGCTACCTAGTTGATCCTGCCGGTAGTCATATGCTTGTCTCAAAGATTAAGCCATGCATGTGTAAGTATGAACTAATTCAAACCGTGAAACTGCGAATGGCTCATTAAATCAGTTATAGTTTGTTTGATGGTATTTGCTACTCGAATAACCGTAGTAATTCTAGAGCTAATACGTGCAACAAACCCCGACTTCCAGAAGGGATGCATTTATTAGATAAAAGGATGACGCGGGCTATGCCCTTTGCTCTGATGATTCATGATAACTCGACGGATCGCACGGCCTTTGTGCTAGCGACGCATCATTCAAATTTCTGCCCTATCAACTTTCGATGGTAAGATAGTGGCGTACTGTGGTGGTGATGAGTGACGGAGAATTAGGGTTCAATTCTGAAGAGGGAGCCTGAGAAATGCCTACCACATCCAAGAGGCATGCAAATTACCCAATCCTGACATGGGGAGGTAGTGACAATAAATAACAATACCGGGCTCTTTGAGTCTGGTAATTGGAATGAGTACAATCTAAATCCCCTAACGAGGATCCATTGGAGGGCAAGTCTGGTGCCAGTAGTCACGGTAATTCCAGCTCCAATAACGTATATTTAAGTTGTTGCAGTTAAAAAGCTCGTAGTTGGATTTTGGGTTGGGTCGACCGGTCCGCCTCAGGTGTGCACCGGTCGTCTCGTCCCTTCTACTGGCAATGCGCTCCTGGTCTTAATTAGCCAGGTCGTGCCTCCGGTGCTGTTACTTTGAAGAAATTAGAGTGCTCAAAGCAAGCCTACACTCTGGATATATTAGCATGGGATAACATCATAGGATTTCAATCCCATTACGTTGGCCTTCGGGATCGGAGTAACGATTAATAGGGGGGCATTCGTATTTCATAGTCAGAGGTGAAATTCTTGGATTTATAAAAGACGAACAACTGCAAAAGCATTTGCCAAGGATGTTTTCATTAATCAAGAATGAAAGTTAAGGGCTCGAAGACAATCAGATATTGTCCTAGTCTCAACCATAAACGATGCCAACCAGGGATCAGCGGATGTTACTTTTAGGACTCCGCTGGCACCTTATGAGAAATCAAAGTTTTTGGGTTCCGGGGGGAGTATGGCCACAAGGCTGAAACTTAAATGAATTGACGGAAGGGCACCACCAGGAGTGGAGCCTGTGGCTTAATTTGACTCAACACAGGAAAACATACCAGGTCCAGACATAGTAAGGATTGACAAACTGAGAGCTCTTTCTTGATTCTATGGGTGGTGGTGCATGGCCGTTCTTAGTTGGTGGAGCGATTTGTCTAGTTAATTCCATTAACGAATGATACCTCAGCCTGCTAACTAGTTATGTGGAGGTGACCCTCCACAGCTAGCTTCTTAGAGGGACTATGGCCCTTCAGGCCACGGAAGTTTGAGGCAATAACAGGTCTGTGATGTCCTTAGATATTTTAGGCCGCACGCGCACTACACTGATGTATTCAACGAGTCTATAGCCTTGGCCGACAGGCCCGGGTAATCTTTGAAATTTCATCGTGATAGGGATAGATCATTGCAATTGTTGGTCTACAACGAGGAATTCCTAGTAAGCATGAGTTATCAGCTCACGTTGACTACATCCCTGCCCTTTGTACACACCCCCCATCGCTCCTACCGATTGAATGATCCGGTGAAGTGTTTGGATCGCAGCGACGTGGGCGGTTCACTGCCAGCGACGTCGTGAGAAGTCCACTAAACCTTATCATTTAAGGGAAGGAGAAGTCGTAACAAGGTTTCCGTAGGTGAACCTGCGAAAGGATCATTGTTGATACCCCTGAACGACCCGCGAACTTGTCATATTATTACCACTGGGGAAACAGGAGGCGGGCCATCGGATCCCTCTTGTTGCCCCTTGTCGGGAGTGCGCCCGGGGCTCCTCCGGGGGTGACGGGTGCCATTCCCCGGCAAAACAACAAACCCCAGCGCGAGTCGCGCCAAGGAACTCCAACAAAGAGAGCGCACTCATGCGTGGCATCTCACGAAAAAACAAAATGACTCTCGACAACAGATATCTTGGCTCTCGCATTGATGAAGAACGTAGCAAAATGTGATACTTGGTGTGAATTGCAGAATCCTGTAAACCATCGAGTCTTTGAACGCAAGCTGCACCCGAAACCATTAGGTTGAGGGCACGTCTGCCTGGGCGTCTCATGTTACATCGCCCGCACCACCTCCCCCCCGAAAGGGAAGGGTTGCAGGCAGATGTTGGCCCTCCCGCGCACCCCTATTCGTGGTTGGCCTAAAAATGATTCCTCTACAACAGACGACACATCATGATGAGTGTTGGTTGACAGACCGTTGCGTCGCCTCGCGCGCGTATGAGTCGTTTGTTGTAACCCTATCGCGCCGCTGCCAAGGTGTTCCGATCGCGACCCTAAGTCAGGCGGGATTACCTACTGAGTTTAAGCAAATCAATAAGCAGAGGAAAAGAAACTTACAAGGATTTCCCTAGTAACGGCGAGCGAACTGGGAAGCGCCCAGCTTGAAAACTGAGCAACCCCATTGTTCAAATTATAGTCTGGAGAAGCGTCTTCAACGGCGGACCCTGTCGCACCGGAGAGGGTGAGAGCCCCATCGTGCCCGGACCCACCATGAGGCGCTGTCTTCGAATCAGGTTGTTTGGGAATGCAACCCTAATTGGGCTGTAAATTTCGTCCAAGGCTAAATACAGGCGAGAGATCGATAACAAACAAGTACTGCGAGGGAAAGATGAAAAGGACTTTGAAAACAGAGTCAAAGAGTGCCTCAAATTGCCAGGAGAGAAGTGGATGGGGGCTGGTGATGCGCCCCGGTCAAATATGGAACGGCGACTAGCCGGTCCGCCAATCGACTCAGGGAGTGGACCAGTGAGGATTGGGGCGGAGGCCAAAGCCCGGGCAGTCGAAAAGCCCGCGGTGACACCTTCGCCTCAATCATGGATGATCAGTTGAAAGTGACCTTGGCGTCTTTCCAGTTGAAGGGGGATGCAGGTCAGTGGTGGAAATATGCGCGTGGGCGCATTGAAGGAACTTGGGAGGCTTTTGTTGAGGCTTTCTAGGAGAAATTTCTACCTCCCACGGTTAAGGAGAAGTTGAGAGATCAATTCTCCAAATTGTTGCAGTTGAACACACCAGTGGCTGAGTTCGAGGCAACCTTTACTAGTCCGTCGAGGTTTGCACCTGAGTTGGTGGCGACTGAGGAGCGCCGTTATTTGGAGTTTGAAAAGAGGTTAAGGACCGGGCTAATGTATAAAGTTACCGGTTCCATGACTAGAGATTATGGGCGCCTTGTGTAGTCTGCAACCCACCTTGAAACTATTATGTAGGCAGAAGATGAAAGGATGAGGGGCTCCAGGAGGAGTCAGGATAATCAGGGAGACAATAAGAGGTAGAGGGGTTCCTACCCTCAGCAGTCCCAGGGAACTCAATTGAGGTCCACTTTTCCATTACCAAGTTCAGGTTCTGGGAGAGGTGGGTAGGGAGATTTTACTTTCTTTAAGTATGGTCAGTTGGGCCACAAGTCTCCAGCTTGTCCTCAGAGAGGAGGAGGACAGTGAGCAACATCATCTTTGGCTCATTTTCAGAGCCAGAGTCAGGGAAGAGGCCAACCGCTCACTTGTTATCAGTGCGGGCAGGCGGGGCACTTAAAGAGGTTCTGCCCATAGTTGGGTGGTACACTTGGTGGGTCTGGTTCGAGACAGACACAGAGTTACTAGCCGACACAGTCAGCACAGGCCTCGAGGGCCAATCAGAGAGTCTTTTCAGCTCAGTCTGTGCATCAGGCTTATGCTCCGAGGGGTGAGCAGGTTGAGCAAAGGCCTACTGGACGTATGTATACAGTTGTAGGGCCAGATCTTGTACATGCTCCTTCTGTAGTGAGAGGTACCTTTTTGTTTTGTAATTCAGTTGCTAATGTGTTGATTGATACAGGTGCATCCTATTCTTTTATTTCGTATGCGTTTGCATCAGTTTTGGGTTTGGAGTTGGCACAATTAGCATCTTCTATTTGTGTAGAGTCACCTATTAGTGGTCAGACTGTCTTGAGACAGGGATGTCGGGGTTGTGACATCGAGGTTGCTAGTCGTCGATTACCTTTTGTATTTGTATTGATTCACATGCTTAGTTTTGAT
Organism: Camellia granthamiana; assembly: GCA_036172215.1. Classification (NCBI taxonomy): domain Eukaryota; kingdom Viridiplantae; phylum Streptophyta; class Magnoliopsida; order Ericales; family Theaceae; genus Camellia; species Camellia granthamiana. The sequence continues at coordinate 5,005,321 of JAXFYN010000017.1, read as the reverse complement.
GTCATATTGGGTATAGACTGGTTATCGTCATATCGGGCTGTTATAGATTGCTACCGTCAAAAGGTTACTATATGTACCTTGAGCGGTGATTGCTTTTATTTCTTAGGGGACCGGGTGGATAGAGTCTTATCACCGATATGTGATCTACGTGGGCGAAATGAACTTAGTTGTCTCCTTGCTAGCTTTTTGAGTAGTTAGTGTGATGAAATTCGGGTTGAATTACCGAGGGTAGTTTGTGAATACTTGGATGTTTCTCCTGAGGATCTTGTTAGTTTACCGTCTCACCGAGAGATCAAGTTCTCTGTTGATTTAGTGCCTGGCACGGCACCAGTTTCTATGGCTCCATATAGATTTGCACCTGTTGAATTGAGTGAGTTGAAGATTCAACTCCAGGAATTGTTAGATAAGGGTTTTATTCGCCCTAGTACTTCACCTTGGGGAGCGCCGGCTCTTTTTGCTAAAAAGAAAGACGGAGCATTACGGCTTTGTATTGATTACAGAAAGTTGAACCGGGTTACTGTTAAGAATAAGTACCCAATGCCTCGTATAGATGATATGTTTGATTAGTTGAAGGGGTCTTGTTGTTTCTCTAAGATAGACCTGAGATCGGGTTATCATCAGTTGAGGGTAAGGGAGGAGGATATCCCGAAGACAGCATTCCGTACGCGATATGGCCATTATGACTTTCTTATGATGCCTTTTGGGCTAACTAATGCTCCAGCTGTGTTTATGGATTTAATGAATCGGATCTTCCATGAATTCTTAGATCGTTTTGTGGTTGTCTTTGTGGACGACATTTTGATTTATTCACCTTCTGAGGAGGAACACGAGGAACATTTACGAGTAGTACTTGAGTTACTTAGAGCCCATAAGATGTATGCTAAGTTTGGGAAATGTGACTTTTGGCTGGAAGAGGTTAAATTCCTAGGGCATGTAATGTCAAGGGAAGGGGTGATTGTAGATTCATCCAAGGTAGAAGCAGTGCAAGATTGGGCACAACCTAAGAATGCTTTCGAGATTCGTAGTTTCTTGGGGTTGGCCAGGTATTACCGTCGGTTTGTAAAGGATTTCTCTAGACTAGCTTCACCTTTGACTAAGTTGACTAGAAAGGAAATCAAGTTTGTGTGGAGTGAGACTTGTGAAAGGCCGTTCCAAGAGCTCAAGATTAGACTCACCACTGCTCCAGTATTGATTATACCGAAGAGGGGTTTGAGTTATTCAGTTTATTGTGATGCTTCACGGGAAGGTTTAGGTTATGTATTGATGCAAGAGGGTAAAGTGGTAGCCTATGGCTCACGGCAGTTGAAAACACATGAGAGAAATTACTCCACCCATGACCTAGAGTTAGCAACAGTGATATTTGCCTTGAAGATTTGGAGGCACTATCTGTATGGTGAGAAATTTGAAGTGTTCTTTGATCACAAGAGTCTGAAATATCTGTTTACACGGAAAGACTTAAATTTGAGACAGATGAGGTGGACGGAATTCATAGAGGATTGTGATTTGGAGTTGCATTATCATCCTGGGAAGGCCAATGTTGTGGCCGATGCTTTGAGTAGAAAGTAAATTAGCAGTGTAGCTTTTATCGCCATCCGAGAATGGGAAATGTTGGGTACTCTTACTGAGTTTGACTTGCAACTGGGCGAGTCTGCTGAATTCGCAGCTTTGTTTTCAATAGTTACACAACCTACACTTGTGAGCCAAGTGTTGGAAGCGCAGAGGGGTGACCTTGAGGTGGAATCCTTTCGAGAGAAGATTTCCAATAGGAAATTAGAAAGAGGTTTGACTATGTATCCCGACCAAAGTGTGAGATACCGTGACCGTTTGTTTGTACCGGAGTCTTGCCGAGAGGAAGTACTCCGAGAGTTTCATCATTTGCGCCTTGCGGTGCATCCGGGAGGCACAAAGATGTATCATGATCCTAGTCGCCAGTTTTGGTGGAGAGGTATGAAAAAGGATGTGGCTGTGTTTGTATCAAAGTGCCTTACTTGTCAACAAGTGAAGGCCAAGCATCAAAGGCCAGCGGGTTTGTTGCAACCCTTGCCTATAGCTAAGTGGAAGTGGGAGCATGTTACGATGGACTTCGTTGTGGGCCTTCCGAGGACTCAACAGGGTAGTGATGCCATTTGGGTGGTCGTTGACCGATTGACTAAGTTGGCGCATTTTATTTCTATGCGCGTAAGTGACTCGATAGATTATCTGGCCGACTTGTACATTAGGGACATAGTGAGGTTGCACGGGGTCCCTGTGACGATTGCTTCGGATAGAGATCCGCGTTTCACTGCTCGGTTGTGGCAGAGTTTGCAGAGTGCCTTGGGCACTAGATTAACTTTTAATACTACGTATCATCCTCAAACTGACGGGCAGTTCGAGCGTACTATTCAGATCCTTGAGGATATGTTAGGAGGCTGTGTCCTTGACTTTAAGGGTTCATGGGAGAGGCATTTGCCCTTAGTGGAATTTGCCTATAACAATAGTTTCCAATCAAGTATTGGCATGGCACCATTTGAGGCCTTGTATGGTCAACCATGTAGATCCCATGTGTGTTGGGCCGAGGTGGGTGATGCACCTTTGTTAGGTCCAGAGTTGGTTCGAGAAACGATGGAGAAAGTGGCACTTATTTGTAAGAGGCTAGCTACAGCTCAGAGTCGCCAGAAAAGTTATGCCGACCGTAGGAGGAGACCTTTGTCTTTTGAGGTGGGAGATCGTGTCTTTTTGAAGATATCACCTAGACGGGGTTTGATGAGGTTTGGGAAGAGTGGGAAGTTGTCCCCTCAGTTTATTGGCCCTTTTGAGATCCTTAAGCGGATTAGGGAGGTTGCTTACTATTTGGCGTTACCGCCACAAATTTCTAGGGTTCATGACGTGTTTCATATTTGTATGCTTTGAAAATATGAGCCGGATCCATCGCACATGTTGGATTGGACCGACTCAGAGGTAGATGGGGATGCCTCGTATGAGGAGAGACCGGTGGAAGTCTTGGATAGACGGGATCAAGTTTTGCGAGGCAAGACAATTCCCTTGGTAAAAGTATTATGGAAACATCACGGAGTCGAGGAAGCGACTTGGGAACGTGAATTAAAAATCCGAGAGAAATATCCGGATTTGTTTGTTGATGCATGATCATGTATTAAGAATTTATTGTATTAATGAAAAGTCTAAGCATTATATATGTTTTAACTTATGAAAACATTGTATATGTTATGGTTGTTAGGAAGAACATGGATTCAATATAAACATTGCTAATGTTTTGAGAATTTGGAATATTGATGATGTTGTATCATTTTTGGAAGCATTGTATATGCTATGTACGATTTGTTGAAAATTTGGACTTTGGTTAAACATTGTAAATGTTTTGGGACATTGAAATTTTCATTTTAATTTAGGACTTGTGAATCGAGTCGGTGTGAATAGATGACCTGAGAATGGGTCACGGTGTTGAACTTGTGGGAATAACATGGTTGTGAATAGTTCAATTATGTTTTAGAGCCTGATTTGTAATTTCGGGGACGAAATTTCCTAAGGTGGGGAGGTTGTAACACTTGTGTCCTTCAAAGCTTTTGGGAAGTGTATTCGAATCCTTTATTTTCATTTTGGAAATCTTTGGTGTTGTTATGGGTTGGTTTTGGAGGAGTATAATTCGATTTAAACTTGTTGGGTTTGATTGTTCGCACTTGTTCTTGTCAAAAGTTCCTTGGAGACCTAGAAAATCTATTCTAGGGTCTACACCAGCCTTCCTAAGGGTCGACCCTTACCTGTTGGTGAAGTTTCTGGAAGTGTTGCTGGAAAATAGGGTAGACACCAAACTGGAGAGGGTCGACCCTCTTATGTCTGTGTGTTTGTTGTTGGAAAATAGGGTAGACACCAGATTGTCTAAGGGTCGACCCTCTTGCATGCTGTCAAACATAAGTTTCTTCATAGGGTCGACCCCTGTGCTGAAAGGGTCGATCCCTGTAGACTTTTTTCCAGATTTTAGTCCAGTTTTGGGCCTACATTTTGGGGATTTTGACTTGATCTTTTGGGTTGACTTTGGGACTTTATTTCATAATGACCTAGTACTATAAATAGGTCCCTCACTTAACATTTTCTTTACTTTTTCTTCTCTTTCTCCTTCTCCAAGCCGTGAGTCACTCTCTCCCTCTCCAAAATCACTTTTTGCTCAAAGATCTTTAGATCTACTCTCTTGGAAGCATCTCCTTGCCTTGCTCCTTTGAGATTAAGTGTGGAGCTTGTCAAGGGCTTCGTTTTGATCCAAGTAGAAGTTGGTTTCAACATCTTTGGATTTTCAACCTTGTTTTGCTCATCTTCTCTTCTAAGCTTGAGGTAGGAATTTTCTACACTCTAATATGGTTTTTAGCTTAGTTATTTGCTATTGTGTATAGATGATGAGATTTGGTTGTGGTTTGGACAAATTTAGGATTTGGGTGTGAAATGAAAAGAGGGGTTTTGATGAATATGAGGTAAACGAGTTTGAGGCTTGAATATAAGATCATGTTGTGCCAAAATAGTTAATTTTGGTGTTTGGGTTGATATTTGGAAAGAGGGAGATTTTGCCCTAATTTTGATTAAATTATTATTTTGTGTAAATAATTAGGATTAGCATTGAAAATGTGAAATTGGAAGGTTATGGGTATAGATGGTGAAATTAGATATGTATTATCTTACACTTTGGAATTTGTGAATAAACTATTTATTTTGAGATTGAATATCTGTTTAGAAATAAATGTATTGAGCTATCGGTGGAGGATAGCTATGATTGTTGTAGAAATTGCATGAGGATTAGGCGATTTAATGCTAATCAAATGTTGGTTGTCATTGCATATGACTATGTTTATAAATACATTGTATATGTATGTTTATTTGGGAGGAGAAAGGAGATGGACTCTGCTGAAAGCAAGTTGGCTGGAGTGTCCTAGGTGAAAGACCCGAAATCATATATATATATTGGGTGCCGATTCCCGCAGACGAAATATCCGTAAAATAGCATATTTGAGAAAATTTACATGGGTGCCGATTCCCGCAGACGAAATATCCGTAAAATGGCATATTTGAGAAAATATACATGGATGCCAATTCCCGCGGATGAAATATCCGTAAAATGGCATATTTGAGAAAATATATATGGGTGTCGATTCCCTCGGATGAAATATCCGTAAAATGGCAGATTTGAAGTGTTTATGTGTGTTTTGCATAATTGGAAACCATTGAGTTGTAGTCTCATTTTGGTTGTTGAAAGATAATGAATTTAACTCGTGAATTGAGTAGCATATATGAACTTGAAATGAATTGAAGGAAAATGGAAATGAGGTTTGGTCTTAGTGGCATATGAATATGCGGGCCTTGTGGATGTTTTAGTATCGGCATTGTTTATGCATATGGTACTTATACCTTTGCTAAATCTCATATATTGTGTTAGATTATTTCTACTGGGCTGTGGCTCATCCTATATGGGAATACCATTTTCAGGTGTAGGTGATATGCTTCCACCAAGGCAATAGCGTGGGGGAACTTTTGGGAAGAAAGAGCTTCTTGATTATGTTTTGCTAATCGTATGATTGTTATTTGTAAAGCCAAGGGCCTAAGATGTAATGAGCGAGACTCACTTTGTGCAACCAAGCAATGACTTGGGAAGATGTAAGCCTACATGGCATTTAACTGGTTATTAAACAGTAAACTCTGATGAATGAAAGTATTGTATTTCTGTTATATTCTTCCGCATGATAGATAGGTTTATTGTATTATTTTGGGGGCGTTACATTTGGTGTCGATGTGGTTGAGCTTGTAGCACCCTAATTATCACGTTGCTGAGGTTGTGAACATTCCCTCACTATATGTCCCATCTTTTCACATTGAAAACAAGCCCTAGTAGTCCGATAACACACCCTGATGCTTTATCCCACAATTTGGACAAATAGGTGCTGAATTACCACTCTGATTGGAGCTACTTGAATTTCCCGACTTTGCTTTCTTAGTCGTTGCTAAGGTTGCCCCTTTGTTCACATTCAAATTCTGCCTTTTACCGCTCCATTCAAAATTTTGGTTACGAGTAGCTAGGTTTGCCTCTGCCATGAGATCCCCGTCTAAAACATCAATACATTTGGTTAGCTTCAACACATTAATTCTGTCAAGAATTGCATCGTGAAGACCTCCTTCAAATTTTCTATCCTTTTTGTAGTCTGTATTGACCATATGCGGCGCAAACCGTGCTAGTTCAGTAAATTGGGCTTCATACTCTGCTACTCACTTATTCCCTCACGTTAACTATTCAAACTCTGTTACTTTCCTATCCCAGACGCACTGCGAGAAGTACTTCTCGTAGAAAATCTCTAAGAACTGAGCCCAACTAATGCCCCTATTAGTATCGCGTACTAACATCCACCACCTTCTCGCTTCATCTTCTAGAGTAAATGCGGCTAACAGAAACCTTTTGTGTCTCTGTGAATAGAAACTCCTCAAACAATTTTCCAATCCCCAATACCCAGGCCTCAGCCTTTAACGGATCAATTTCCACGTGAAACAAGGGCGGCTTCATCTTTTTGAACTCTTGGTGAGGGCAATGGCTCTATCATCTGTTTGATGATCCAGTACCTATGGTACAGGCATCGGAGGTGGGGGTGGGGATGGGCGTGGTTGTTGCTACCATTGATGTTGTTGTCTTAGGCCTTTAGCCATATCGTGTATCATTCTTTCCATCCGGTCAATTCGATTGGAGCTAGACTTCTTTAATTCATCCCCTTTTGTTCTCACCATTATCTATATGAAACTTGTATTATAACAAATACATTGTATGCACACATTTACATATACACATTTTCAAAAATTACTTCATTCCAATATTCAAATGCATATGAATGCAATCCTTAAGTCTTTTCTAGACACCTTATTGCTCAATGGACTAGTGAGTGAGATATAACTCGTGCTCTGATACCAAACTGTCACGACCCAAACCCACCCCTAGAGGTTTAGGCCGTGACTGGCTAATAATCTCAGATTCCCTCTGACCTCAAAGACAAAACTGATAATTAATAATAATAACGGGGTACTGTGGAAGCAATATTAAAATATGAGCATGTCCATCAAGCGGTGCATACATGAAAAACCATATGAAATTTAAAATTCAACCTTCTCATAGGTGCAAACACAAAATACATCATAGCATCCTATGTACTTATACAAAATATCCATACATAACAAGTTCCAAAACAAAAGAAACTAAACAAAAGAAAACAAAGCAAAACATATTAATCCACAAGGTTAACACAGCTTGGCTCCACATGAGTCCAAGTTTGCCCCATCATGGAGGCACTCCAAAACGACTGACAGAAGGGTGGATTCCCGAGATTGCTCTAAGCTTGACGCTCCATTTGCTCACCTACATATATATAGGGGAATGGGGTAAGTAATGCCAGTATAAAGAGGCTAAATGAATGATGTCTATTGTAGAACAAAATCATATCACATGAGTTCAAAGAAAATCATAAGTGAGTACTTGCCGTATCAAAGTTCACAAATCATATTCATATGTGGTACATCCAATAGTGCAACAAAGGGCTCGAAGGCATAACAAAAGGATCACATGGGTCTAACAAAGAGACCATAAAGGTCAAGCAAAGGGACCACTTGAGTCAACATCAGAGACCTCTGTGCACGTCTAACAAAGGGCCACGGTATTGTTTCCCTCGACGAGGGCCTTATAGCAAAGGTCCACGATATTGTTTCCCTCGGGCGAGGGTCTTATAGCAAAGGGCCATGGTATTGTTACCCCCAGGCGAGGGCTACACTAAGGATGCCACAATTACATTTCAAAAGAGACAATAATTCATTCTTATTAAAATAGCATTTCAAAATAATACTCTTGCAAAGTCAAAATACATTTTAACAACTTATCTTTACAAAGATACTACTCACAGTGGGCTAGTACTAATGTTAGACCTCGAGTGATCACCTACACCAACACATAACACAAATACACATTGAAACACACGTTTGAAACAAATATTACATCTTAATTAAATTCTCTTACGTGTGTTTCTAGCTTATTCCATGACTAAGGATGTTTAAATGATGCAAAGAATGCCTAAAAGGGCATGAGGATGCAAACATGCACTTAAGAGCG